>OX465268.1:2630228-3089900 GCA_949987775.1 Aproaerema taeniolella | reverse complement strand
AAAACACTGGATAAGAGTACTTGAACGTAACTATGGCCTACCTACGATTTTTTATTATTTTTTTATTATTATAAGATGGGTTAACTCTTGACCTCAATCTTGACCATAAGGTCAAAGATGAGGTCGACGATGGAGCGAGTTAACCCAGAAAATGCCTATAAAGGCACTGGTACTCCCACGCACCGACGGAACACAGCAAGCTGTTTGGCGTCGGACTTCGGTAGGAGAGTGGTCGCGAACCAGACGGCCCTTTACAGAGCCTACCACACCGCATGAGACCATAGGACGACACCTCAGATTCAGAAAAAAATGAAGTGTCTTTGCCTGGGATGGATTAGTAGGAGGCAGGTCTCATTTGTGTTTCCTTTCGCCTCTTACGACACCCACGGAAAGAGATGGGATGGTGTTATTCTCAACCGATCACCACACGGTTTCTAACTCATCAGAAACATCTCATCATACAGTCACGACCAAAGTAGGTAGGTAGGTATCCTTAAAACCAGTATATACCGGTCTCG
Organism: Aproaerema taeniolella; assembly: GCA_949987775.1. NCBI lineage: Eukaryota > Metazoa > Arthropoda > Insecta > Lepidoptera > Gelechiidae > Aproaerema > Aproaerema taeniolella. The sequence goes on along the minus strand of OX465268.1, from coordinate 3,089,382 downwards.
CGGCTGCAATATGATCCAAGTAACCATGTCTCAATTTAATCTGGTTGGATAGTGGTCCCTGACCATACATAATGCTTCGTTTATCTTAGACAGAGACTGTTTGTAAATGAGTTATGTCATTATTTACTGATATAAGATACTCTTTGACTCTTGTACTTGAAATATTTGGGTTAGTTTATTATTATACTCTACTGATAGAGTCGGACAGATAATTTGTTAGAGGTCGAAACTGCAGAAACATTTTTATACTTACTGTTTTATGCGATTTTTTAACGCTACAAGCGCCATGTTCGATAATTATACTTGTTTTGGCTTTCTGATACGCCTAATGAATAACTCTAAAATCTAAAATGTTGCATAATCCCACGAATTTCGTCTTGTAGCAGTAGTCCGAAACCATCTCGATGACGTCAGCTTTCAAACAAAAAAAGCTCATCGAAAATGATCCATTCGTTTAGGAGCTACGATGCCACAGACAGACACACAGATTCACACGTCTAACTTATGATTATGACACTCTCCTGTTATTTTGTCGGGGGTTAAAAAAACAGGCTTCTATCTATCTATCTATCTATGGAGGGGACGCCCGTCAGGCACAGGCGGGTGATCAGTCCACTCATTTGGGACCATTTCACCCAGTTCCCCACAACAGCGCATGAGTTTTACCTCTGCACTGACAGTTCCACCTCTTTGAACCTACCCGAAGCTTTAGCAAACCCGATTATATCCTTTATGTTAAGCTCTTGTATTTGTTTTTCTTTTACCTCATCCATGCCTATTGTCTCCCATCTTACCAGCGCGTACATTGGACACTCCGTCAGGAAATGGAGACTTGTTTCCTCCTTGTCGCATTCTGGGCATGTGGGATCACTTTTTAGGCCCATTATTGCTAGGTGTCGGTTCAAAGGACAGTGTCCCGTGAGCAGACCCACTACAATCCTGATGTCCTTTCTATTTAGCTTTAGAAGTTGCTTCGACTTTCTTTTTTCATATGTCTTTAGGAAGATTTTTGCCTGGCGGCACTGTTTGTTGTGCTTCCATCTTAAATTGGCTTCTTCTGTTATGATCTTGCTTATTATTCTTTTACTGATTTTACTTGATATAGGTAGCCTGGGTTCCGGGCCGATGAATGTCTCATAACAGGCTTTTTGTGCTTATGTCTTTAGGTACTTAATGTAGCTTTGTTTTTATGCTTTATATGTGAAGCCAACTGATCTAAACTGATCAGTGAGGCAACGTACAAACGGTAACTAACCTGATAGGGTGGCAATTAATCAAGAGCGTTTTCATGCTTCGCAGGGCACGTAAAGCAGTCGGTCACGACGTTTTTCGATTGACTACAGTCGTTAAACCAAATATCTGTTTGGAGTTTTGAAAACTCTGACACCAGGGTAAGTCAAATTACTATTCTGAAGTAAAATTTCTAGGGTATTACTGTACTCATACCATTTATCATATCATAAATCTAATGTTAAAATGAGCGTAGTATACGCTCTCAATATTGCCTAAATGACTGGCAATAATCCAACCAATCACTGCTTTCATATCTAATCAATACCACACAGGGCCCCGATTCTGTAACTTAACTTGTGTGACGATGGAATGGTCGTCATTTTATCCGTTTGGGTGGCGAAATTGAGAACTATACGAATTTCATACATCTAATGACGGCTGCTTTGACTGGGCTAGGTAGTTTGCAACATTACGTTCGGTTGGCGGTGGCGCTGCTGATGCGGTGGTTGTCAGCAAGTATATCAAAATTAAATAGTTCTCAATTTCGCCACCTGAACAGAAAAAATGTCTTCCATTCCATCGACATACAAAGTTACAGTATCGGGGCCCAGGTCGTTGACCTCGAACCTTTTATCCAAGGAGTGGCTATGCCTCCCCAAAACTCATATCAAAGGGAGAGCACAAAGGAAAGTACATGGGAATGCACGAATGCACTCTTTTGTGCATGCCCATTGGCCTGTGCTCGCTTTTGTTTTCAAGAAAAAAAAGTTTTTTGTTTGAAAGCTTTGATAGTTTTCGAGTATATTGCGCAATGATGGCGTGTTTACTTCCGTAGTATAGCTTCACGGCTATATTCGCTATAGGGATAGGCAGAGCATCAAAAGGATATATCATAGCTCCACTTGACCATTGGTGCCGTTAAGGACTACATAATCTGAGGAAACAAAATTTACAATTCTTAAACGGCTGAATCGATTTTGATCAATATAGCTAAGACTCGATTACGTGTCAGCTTTCAAACAAAAGAAACCGCATCGAAATGAGTCTATTCGTCTTGGAGCTACAATGCTACAGACAGTCATGAAGATAAATATACAGACAGAGATACACACGTTAAACTGTGTATGTCTATCTCTGTGTCTAGGTGCTTAGGCCATCTGGTTCGCGACCACCCTCCTACCGAAGTCCGACGCCAAACAGCATGCTGTGTTCCGTCGTGCGTTGGGAGTTCCAGTGCCTTAATAGGCATTTTCTGGGTTACCTCGCACTACCGTCGACCTCATCTATGACCTTGATCAAAATTCAGATCAAGAGTTAACTCATCTCGTAATAAAAAACACATTAAACTTATAGCACCTCCCTTTTTATAGGGGGTGAAAAATGCGTGAAACTAGAATTAGATATTTACGCATCTGTCCCTTTTTAGTGACGTGACACAACTTCTAATCCAGTTATCGATAAAGTGTCGACGTCCAGGAATCCCCATGAATATGCAGGAATCCTCGTCTAGTAGTACAACGCTAGACACAGTCCAACGCTTTGGAGATCGTGAGATGCGCCGTCACGCGGTGCTAGGGATGGGAATCTGTCGATGTTTTTTTATTATTTTTTTTTATCATTTTCATTTCATTTTTTGGATAATTAATTACATTTTTTATACACTGTGACTTAACTACTTCCTATTCATTAGCTTTATTAACATTTTTGTGTCATTAATCAGTGTTTTTTACCATTTTTATGTTTTTCAACTGGCTAAAATCTGGGTTTCTTCAGTTTTCGGATTATGAGATGGGTAATCTCTTGACCTCAATGTAAGGATAAATCGTTTACCGGTATTTCATTTAAAATTCTGATTTCTTCAACCTTATCTTAAATCTAATATTTCAAGATCATGTGTGAAATAATTTTTTTCATCACCAAAACCCATGCTAAGGACAGCCGGATTAGGCATTTTCTGAGTGAGCTTGTTACATCTTCTGCTTGTTACATCATACTATGTTATAAAACAAAGTCCACTGTCGCTTCTGTCTGTCTGTCTGTCTGAACGAGATAAATTCAAAAACTACTGAACGGATTTTCATACAGTTCTCATCAATGGACGGAGTGATTCAAGATGAAGCTTTATGTTTATGATTCATTCCCGAAATTCCCACAAGAACAAAGTTCCAGGCGGGAAGCTACTATAAATATAAAAACATGGGTGGTTAAAATAAAAAAGGTGAAAAATTATCTAACGATATTCTAATCTCGGCGCAGCACTACAAACTACCGTGGTGTAAGGTCGCCGACCGACAGGCACTAGTTTTTGCGGCATTTCCTGTCATCTAATGATATGCAGCATCCGATGTGTTTCTTTACGAGGCTGGACCTTTGACGGAGTTATCTCGTTTAGCTTTTATGAGGCGAAGATAACGTAATAGGTGGTTGGTTTGAGTTTACAGATTAGTGTTTACGGGGATTTTTAACCACTGATAAAAAAGAGGGGTGTTATAAGTTTGACGTGTATATCTATGTGTCAGTCTGAATGGTGATCCAATCAACGAAAACCAAAAACTGCCAAATAGGGGAAAAAATTCCTGTATAAGCAATTTTTGGCTTAGTAGTAGGGAATGGTGTCTGAAGCAACATACTGAAAGTAGTGATGGATGGGGGTGGAGCTAACGTGAAGGGTGCGGTTTAAAGGTCCCTTAACGGTGGCTCATAGCAAAAAAAATCTTTTACTCAAGTAATCTACATAAAATTCTCTACAAAAAGGTTCTGCACACTTTTCCGCTGGGATCAATGTTTAATGAGATATGCCCCTTACACGTTAGCTCCACCCCCATCCATCAGTACTTTCAGTATGTTGTTTCAAACACCATTCCCTACAACTATGCCAAAAATCGCTTATACACGTATTATTTCCCCTATTTTCCTTCGTTAAATGGGCTATGGACTGATTTCGATGCTGCTCTAAAATTAAAAATATTGTGTCATCCCCGACATCCGATTGCTTATAACTTTTATACGATTGAAGCAATTTCTCGACCTTTCAAACAAAATCGGTTCATTCGTTTAGGAGCTACGATGCCACAGGCAAACACAGATACACACGTCAAACTTATAACACCCCTCTTTTTTGTCGGGGATTAATAAATAAAAATACTTACCTAATGTATTTTTCATCTAAATATAAACCTGTATAGCATCAAGTGTTAGGGAGTTTCTGTTCAAGTTAGCGTTCAAAAATCACATCGATTTAATTCTCTGAAATCCTTTCACTTTCATGTTTTGTTCGTCTTAAAATATCTCGGTCCAACACTAGGACCGAAATTTAATTTTTAGATACGAAATCAAACTTTGAGCTTTTCAATTCAATTCTTAACAAATGGTGTCCAAAATGGTGATTTTGCCATTATCTGAGTATTTTAATGAAAATTAAAATATAGAATATTTGTAGTTGCCAATATCAAGTAAAAAAACCCTTTACGGGTACTTATAGTAGGTCAGAGCTTACTTTATTTTGACATCTAAGTCAATGCCCATAATTTACAGCTCAACTGCTGGCTGTCCAACTGGGATGTATAAATTATGTAATAATAATAATAATGGGAGAAGAAAATGGTTTTTCTCAAATAAAATAATAATAATAAAGCAATTATTCCCAAAAATAAATTAAACCTGTTACATGCAATTTTATACATAAAATTGATTAAAAAAATAATGAGCATAACATTTTAAAAATACAAATTAATTCTACAGTAAACACTTAAATATTGTATCTTTAAGTGAGATAAAAATAATGATAGTACGTACTAGGCTGGCATGTTCACCTAGTCACTAGGTTAACATGCCAGCCGCACTAAAGTAGGCACTAAGCCTCTAAGCATGAAAAATCATTTTTATATATCTACGAGTAAGTTAATGTCAAATCATTAAATAGAAATAAAAAGAAACAATGTTTGAAAACTAAAAAGCCAAAGTATGAAAATCACAGGCTAATTATGAGGATCGTCTCAGTGTTTTTTCCCATACAAACGGCGTCAATGGATTCCATCCCCTAAACGTCAAGGGATTCCTGTGAAATTTTGGTATAGTATCAGGAACACTAAAAACTAGGTCCGTAAGTTTTGATTTTTGTGATATTTTTAGTAAACAAAAAGATATTTGAGACTAATAGTCAGCATTTTTCTCCAAAAGAATTCTCAACATTTAAGAGATGACTGTTGAAAAACTAAAAACAAATTTTGGGAAAAACAAAACTGACGAACCTCGTTTATACGTTTACGAATCAATAGAGATCAAAAACGTACGATTTCATCAAGTTTTTGGGGTAGGAATTCATTGACACCTAAACTCATAATTTTGGAAATAAAACTCGGCATTTCGCCGGAAAGCTGCAATTGTCCCTTTCGCACAAGTCTGAGGCGGTGGTCTACATCGAGACAGCATGAAAAACAGCTGAGATGCTAGTCCAAACTGAGACGCTCCTCTTAAAACATTCGCTGAACGAAACCGAAAACAAAATCGATATAAATTGGCAACCCTAGAGTTATTTAAAGATAAACGTCAATCTCCAATCATCCCCCGCCAATTTGGTTCAAGGGGGCTCAGATTCACATTAAACGTTTATCCTAGCTGTTTTTATTGGCACTTTTACTCAATTGGAATTTTTGTGTCGGCGATTTCTGGGGGGCCCGAAAATAAAGGAATTCAAGACAATCGAATGAGAACTCATTTAGTAAAGAAAAAGAAAAGATAAGCTACTTTCACAAAACAATCGACTGCTGCATTAAAAATGTTGTTGCGGCAACCTAGGTTATAGGACTATGTTATAAGGTTGTATTTGTATTGTAATAGGAATAGTTCAGTGTATTTTTAAATTACCTAAAACTAGTAGTATTATAAAAGTGAAAAGAGTACTAATTTGTCCTTAGTTCAGGGGAGCTACGGATCTAAAGTCCGTATTACAGATCGCGACTCAGACTCTGGTCTATACTTAACTAGCAGTCATCTTTGTCATTTTGATAGTGAGAGAAAAACACAATCAATACTTAAGTATAGATCAAGACTTGATACTTCTGTAATACGGATCTAACTGCCGTACTCAGAGACGTCAATTAAAGTTAAGTACTGTTAAACTTTGATGTTGTCTCTTTTACTCTTGTTGATATAAACAAGGATAGCATGACATTTAATTACTTCTTAACTTTAATTGACGTCTCTGAGTACGGCAGTTAGTCTTTTTTCACACACGGCCTTAAAGCTTCCCTAAGATTGGCGAAATCTTCAATTCCTGTAGCCTTAAGCCAAGAAATGTCTGTACTGTGTCGAAATTGTGACTCAAGTTGTAAAACAGACACTTATAGCACTGGTTTTTATTAAACCTATTTTAAGTGGCTGCTGTCCCTAATAATATAGCTCAGTGGACAAACCTTGTAAAATATTTTAATGTGCTGGCTATCTTTGTAGTGTCAAATAAACTTAATATTTATTTATTTTTATTTAGCTAGCCAATTTAAAGGCAATATCTACACTTAATACTTTAAAGAGGAAAGATTTTATTCTTTGTTTGTTTGCATTAAGGCGACTACAGCACCCGATAAAGGCAGCACACATAGGAATAGTGCCATCTCCGTCTCTCAACAGGCCTAGGCCGGCAGTGCGAACAGAGTCGATACACGAAGTTTACGGACTGTGAAAGCGTGCGTGCGTAAAAACATGTTTGAATTGAAAGTTAGAAAAATGAGATTTATGGAAAGGTAACAGCTTAAATCGAAAAATGCGTTAGCTACTTATCGAGAGTGTTCAATCACGAACATTTTGATAGCAAATTCAAGTTCCTGTGGCTCTGTAAAGGGCCGTCTGGTTCGCGACCACCCTCCTACCGAAGTCCGATGCCAAACAGCTTGCTGTGTTCCGTCGGTGCGTATGAGTACCAGTGCCTTTATAGGCATTTTCTGGGTTAACTCGCTCCATCGTTCACCTCATCTTTGACTTTATGGTCAAGATTGAGGTTAAGAGTTAATCCGTCTTATAAAAAAATAAATATAAAAAAATACTATCGTTTTTACAGCTTAAAAGATACACAATATTGGGTATTTAGAGGTGACTTTCTGAGCTTTTTCTGTCGAACCAAAAGTGCTGAATCATGTTTTCAGCAAACTACTTATCTAGTTTATGTCCTGAATATTACCGTAGTATTTTTTTTCTTCGATTTAATGCAGTGCGTCATGCTTATCTACGCATTATAAAATCGTAATTTAGGTGCTGTAGTCGCCTTAAAAAGGCTCCGAAACTACTGGACCGATTCGGAAAATTCTTTTACAGTTAGAATGTTACATTATCCCTGATTAACATAGGCTACATAATTTTCCCAAATTCCCACGGGAATGAAGTCCCGGGCGGAATGCTATTCCTATATAAACGTACTTAATGTATATCTTGTGCATAATATCTTAACAAAGGGATAACTTTCAACTTTCGCAATTGGTATGACAAAAGAATTGTATTTAAAATGGCGACATAAGATGATTGTCAAGTCAACATGCTGAGTTGCGTCTTGAAATAACTTCACGCTATGTGGTGACATGAGCAGAGGTAATGTGGTACATAAACACAGAGTTAATAATGCATTAAGTAGCTCTTTACACGCGATTTCGTCCAAGTGGAACAGCGGGTGTCCTTTTCTAAGTTATTAGGTTACCGATTGATAGAATAGCTGTTTGTTCTCCGCGTCAGAGAAGGCGGAAATAGACCAAGATCCCAGAGCCGCCAGACCTTACTTATTTTCTCATTATCCAAAAGTGTGGGAAAGAGTAGTGCTAATATGTACTATTAACATGATGAATACCTGCTTACCTGGGCCGATGGCCAATTTTCAGCTACCAGGTTCTGAAGGCACTTCCAAAAATTATTCATTTGTCCTGAAGTCTGGGTGCTATAAAAAGTATTTTTATAGTTCCCTGAACATCTTAAAAAAATCACGGCTCAGATAGTAGGTACAATCGCAAATACTTGCGAACTGTAAAGCGTCTGGCAGAAATTAGGCCGACGGAGAGTGTCTGGCGGTGTTGATCATTAATTTTTATATTTAATTAATTATATTGTATAAGACATCAGCACCAAGACTTCAAGACTAGTGAGTAATTTTTGGAAGTACCTTCAGAACCTGGTAGCTGAAAATTGGCATTGAAAATTGGTGTTCATATGATAATAGTACATATTAGCACTACTACTCTTTCCCGCACTTCTGGTTACTGAGAAAATAACTAAGGTCTGGCGGCTCTGGGATCTCAGTCTAAAAGTGGCGTTTATGCTTCGAAATTTACTACGACAAAAAAAATTGGGCGTTATTAATTTGACGCGTATATATGTATAAGTGTATCTGTATTTCTGTGTATCTGTCTGTAGCATCGTAGCTCCTCAACTAATGGACCGATTTCGATGCTCGTTTGAAAGCTGGTGTAATAGAGATAAGAGATAATTCTTAACTGTATTTCATCGTTTGTTCAGCATTTTGATAGTTATAAGACTTAAAAGATAAGCTATCGAATGTCGGGGGTAGTAATTTTTTATTTTATTTTAGAGTTATTTAAGTTATTAGGTTACCGATTGATAGAATAGCTATTTATACTTCGAAATGAGTGTGTAATTGTGTATACTACGACAAATAAGGGGTGATATAAGTTTAACGTGTGTATAAGTGTATCTGTATGTCTGTGTATATGTGTGTCTGTCTGTGGCATTGTAATTTCTAAACTAAACGAAGCTAACGTAACAGAGATAGTTCTTAGCTATATTTCATCAAAATTCGTTTAACTTTTAAAAAAATTGAAGGTAAGCAATTAATGTTATAAGTGATTATTTTTTAAAATTTCAGAGTTATTTATTAATAGTGACTAGTGCTTTTTTCATGGGGGAAAAAATACTACTCAATCCTCTTCTATCCCAAAACAATACCATATGAAGCAACAGTAATCAAAGTTTAAACGACGTAAACCGCCCACGAAGCAGACAGACATACCTACAAAAATACCAGAGCATTTTATACAACTCTTTTATGGCCCGATCCCACAAACAATACGTGACTGCGCTGGGCTTTATTTTTGGGGCCATGAAATTGTATTAAGATAGAGGGCCATCCATGCATTACGTAATCGATTATTTACTTTGACCCCCTACAATCATCTTATAATCATAAAACCGAAGGACTATAAGATTTTCTTATAGTGACGATATAATGACTATTATAATGACACCAAATAGGTGTAAAGCATAGGCATAAGTTCAATCTGTTTATTTGGTTCATCATCATCATCATATCAGCCTATTGCAGTCCACTGCTGAACAAAGGCCTCCTCCAAGGTGTGCCACTTTGCACGATCCTCCACTATTTTCATCCAGCCACTACCCGCTATCTTTTTTAGGTCATCTGACCATCTGGCTGGGAGGCATCCTACACTAAGTTTGCCAAGACGTGGTCTCCATTCGAGAACCTGTGATCAATTTGGTGTATTGTTACTGAATAAAAATGTATCCTATTCTATTATTATTCTTTGATCTAAAGGCGCCTAAGGGATAATGTAGCATTCTAATGATGAAAGTATTTTTGAATTCGGTCCAATAGTTTTTGAGTTTATTCTTTACATACAAAAATACAAATCTTTCCTCTTTATAATATTAGTGTAGTTCATTTCCACTAGCACTGTTTAACACTATCCCTTTTGCCACACTTTCAATACTTACTTTCTTGTAACTGTATTTTGGTAGTAAAACTCGATATCAGTAAGTACCTCTTTCAATAAATGAATGACAAATAACAAGAGCCATTGGAATCATAAAACTGAAACCTAATTAAAACTTGATCACAAAAATAACGCGAAAAAAACTGGATCGGCGGCGGCGCCGATAAAGAGTAGTTAAGTGAGAAAAGTGGATTATGGTTGATGTGGTTCTGTGGTTTCTACTTTTCATCATCATCATCATACTCAGCCCACATCAATTCACTGCTGGGTATAGGCCTCTTCTCTGTAGCGCCAATCGTCACGGTCCTGTTCTAACCTCATCCATAGAGGTCCCGTCAATTTGCCAACATCGTCTGACCATCGGGCTGGTGGTCTGCCCACTGGCCTTATCGCTCCCCTTGGCCACCATTCTGTGACTGCGTTGGTCCACCGTCCGTCGTCCCTCCTAGCCAAGTGTCCCGCCCATCTCCACCGTAATCCCGTTATCCGCTTATAGGTTTTTTTATCCCAAGACAAAAAAAGAGGTGTTATAAGTTTGACGTATGAATCTGTGTATCTGTATGTCTGGTATCTGTCTGTGGCATCGTGGCTCCTGCTAAACCTCTATAAGGTCGTGGTTCACCTCATTGGACCAAACGAACGGACCGATTTTGATGCGAACCGGCCGTCGAAGTGTTTTTCAAATACAAGAAATGTATGTATGTACGTATGTATTTATTCTTTATTGTAGATGAGCATAAGTTACACAAGACACAATATAAGAAAAACAGTACAAAGGCGGACTTATCCCACAAGGGGATTTCTTCCAGTCAACCCATTGAGTGTTTGAGAGGACGGAGTAGAAATTAGCAAATATTGTTTATTCACAAAACTATTTTAGATACGGGGCAAGCAAATGATGATTCATTACATAGGTACCAAAACATTTCAAAAATAATCCTTATAACCACCGATCCCCAAAATATTAATTAAGTTTCTTACAAATGCGGTAATATCAATAAAGTTGTTCTGTTCATTTAATTTAATATGTATACTTTATTAAATAAATAATTAAACATGACAACGATAAGGACACTAGGTATTATTCGTGGTTTCTTTTGTGGTTTCTGTGTAAAGTTACGAAGTATTTTGTTACATTCGATTTAATACAAACATAAATGCATTTAATTAAGACTATGATAAGAAACGAGGTCACAATATTCGACAATATTCGACTGTTCTGTTGGTAATGAACAGTACCAACCTATCTCCATTAAAATCTTCTACTGTATTCCTAATATTATCAAAAATATAGGCAAACTACATTTACACCATAAACATTTAAAAAGCTTCCTGATGATATCAAAATTATTTTATACCATTCCCCCTCTAAAAAGCTTATTTTTTTCACTGAAAATTGGAGATAAAGAGCTCTTTTAGTCACAGTTTTGGTATTTGAATTTAGAACCCTAAAAGATTCTTTTGCTCTCGCAAAACACGTAAAAAAGAGCACTTTTTTTGTCAATTTTGGTGTTTGAATTTCGAACACTCCGATATATAGACATTACGACCTACATCGCAAAGAATATTCGAAATTTAAACTCTTTGCGCAGATGTCTATTTCCGCTTAAATCTTTCTTTTTCTCGAGGTCATGGTATAAAATATAATGTGCAACTCTTGAATAAAACGGATTTTCATCGAGGGCTATGAATCACTCGCTTACGCTCGTGATTCAATAATTTAGAATCCTTCATTTGCTCGTGATCCAACTTTGGCCCTCGCTTAAAATCCGTCTTTTATTCCCGAGTTGCACAATATACTATCAATATTGCAGAATTTTTAGTGATAAATTTTGAATAACCGCTTAGTATTGTCTACTCGTGAGTATTATTTTTATAAGTTCAATTAGAAATTTGTTTTATTTTTATTAATATTAATGTGTCTATAGTTTAAAAAAAATAAAATTGCTGTGCCCTTACGGGTTTCCTCGAACTAGGAATGTTGTAACACCTTATACCTATGTGACTTGCAATAAAAAATATTGAATTGAATCTCTCATTACGGGCTATCGTGTACGGTGATGGCGATTTTGATTGCAAATTCGTCATACATTGCTTCTACGCAAAGCGATTTCAACTAAACATGTAAACGAAATACAGCAATCGACATAATTGAGCTGCCCAAGCCTCTGAAAGTAAGTTGCTATTCGTTCATCGATAAATTTGTTGATTCTGATCAATTGCTAAAAGTTCCTGATCAAGGAGATAATAAAGAATGCGGAGAAATCGAAAGAGGTGTGTTTGGATCGTTGCAGGCAATCTGTGGTCTCTGTCTACCCCAATGGGACAAAGGCTAGAGCTTATCAAATGTATTTATGCACTGATCAATTCAAAAACTACTAAAATTACTAAGTTATTGAACTACGTGTAAAGTAACTAGGTACTACACATAATAAACGGAGAGAGTAACCCGGAACCGAATAGACTTTCCTCGATTGGTAATTCAATAGGTGCCGCGAAAGTCAGGAATCGAATCCGCGACCACATGTTTCTGCACAAGAAACCAATGTGCTAATAAAGTACTCTTTATAATGCACAATAACTTTCCGCTCGCGACTTCCCTCGCGTTGAAAAGCAGCCTATGTCAAAGGGAAAGCAACCCTTTCAGTTTCGCATATCACGGAGCTCAGCCTGCGGTCTCGCCTCACCAATCTTTGTTTAGCCGTTATATTGGATTAGGGGCTACGTCCTATGCGAAGCTCCGCCTGTTGCCTCGCCGCACCATACTTTGTTTTGCCATCATCAGCCTGTGTTAGTCCACCGCTGGACATAGGCCTCTCCAATGGCACGCCAATGAGCTCGGTATTCAGCTCTCCTTTTCCAACCACTGCCCGCTACCTCACGAATATCGTCACCCCACCTAGTTACAGGGCGCCCTACGCTACTATTGCAAATTCGTGGTCTCCATTCTAGAACTTTGTTTGATCGCTATGTTGGATTGATTTCTAGGATGCTACGGGCTTGGGCAAACCCTTCACCTATCTTTGTGCAAAAAAACGCGTCTATACGTGACTCCATTTCGACTTCAAGGAAGGGCAAAATACACTTTCACATTTCAAGGCAACTATCACATTTATTATATTAAGGATTACAATAAGATAGCTAAACGGTTACAAGCTATTTCTTCGAGGCCCCAGGCACCCTTTGGGGTTTGTTTCCACTGGTCCTAAGAGAATTTAAGAGAGGAAATATATACTGTAAGTAATTAAGACTTCCACTTAAATGGATTCACCTCGCAACAGCGCCGCTAAAAATTAAGATTAAAGTCAGCTACAACGATTTAGCTCAATTTCGCAGAAAAACATGGCTTCTTGTCGCGTGGGAAACTGGGAACGTTCACTGTCAATGCTATTATAGTACAGAAACCGGAGGTTTATTTACTAAAATTTCTACATTCTACATACTTTTCGAAATAATTTTGTCAATAATGTAGTAACATTTAAGTTTCATACAATTTTGATGTAGTAATACTTAACATTGAAGCTTTAAATTCTTGAAATAAATGATTTGTTTATTTCAGACCTGAGGTTACATTTTATATTATTGACGGTAACTTTAACAATAAACCAGCGCTTCGCCGCCGACTAGTCTATAGATTTGAGAGTCGATTCTAGTTGGCAAAGATATTTGTGGGAAAAAACTATGTCAATACACTTTTGATTGTGTTAAGGTCATTAAAACCTTGAGACTGTTGTTAGACAAGATGATAAATGTTAGATTTTTTGATAAGAGAAATTCCTACTTTTTACCTGCTTCTTTTGGTGAAGCCATCCTCTTTGTAACAATTTTCATCTGAAGTTTTACATACCTGTAACAAAAATAGCACAAAATTAAAACATTTTTTTTTTAAATTCCTAGTTTGATTTCTTATTTGAAATAGAATTGTTTTAGATTTCAAAGTTTTGATATTGATACACTATCAATTTTTTTAATAATTTGGGATTTTTTTTTTTGTGCATTGCTGTGTTTTGTGTACATTTTCACAGTTTCACTAAACTTTCGTGAAAATCAGTTTTTCCCAGCGGGGCAAATATTTTTTATAAAAAACAGATGTTTGTTCTGTGGTCATGGGTGGTTTGTGTCTGTCTTTACGTATGTTCCGAGGGACCAATGACACAAGGGAAAACCTTAGAGTGGGCCTTTGCATGTGTAGCGTTTATTTTTTATTTATTTTTCAAATTGCTATTGACAAGAAAAAAAAAACGGTAGAATCTGCATTCCTTTCAACAGCTCTATCTTTATCTACACTTCCCGTTTCACAAACACCAGTAACAACGGACTAAGCTAATCCTATTTTTACTCCCATTGTGGCCAATTTAGTCAAGTGGAGTCATGCCAAGACTGGAATGGATGTAGTTAGCAGTAATGTGATGACATGGAGTTAAGCCAGTTTCCACACTTTGGTATACGGATACACTTCCTTATTGGCTATGAGCTCCTGGTACTTTTGTTTCCAGAGATTTATAATTCAGGGTACATTTTTCATGAGCATCTTTTTTTAAAGGTTTTTTTGAAGTGAAAACTTTAGCGACGCTGAGCACTTTTAGTATGGGGAAAAAATGTTAAACTCGCGATGAACTCGCGTCAGATCGTCAGATGTGATCGAAAATGCGTAGGATAGGGTTGCAACCTTTTTTGAAGTGAAAACTTCTTTAGCAGCGTTGTTGTGTACTTTGAAGTATGGGTGGAAACCCGCACGGATGGCAGCCCTATGGTAAAATTATCTCTGTCATAGATGTCAACGATTATTCGCACATAGTGCGCAAATACCTACCGATAGACTATTTTACTGAATTGAAAGTAGACAGTTTGGTCGAATGGAAAAGTTGCCAGATTGTATGAAACAGGTCGAGGGTTCGAATCCTGAGAGAATAACGGACTCTATTTGTGTATTTTGTTTTATTTCCATATTAATGCACAACGTTAATGTTCAAGTTTTCACTTCTGCCGGCACTCCCGGAGTGCAACCTGTTGTTTTTTTTTCTCATACTACTTGCCTCTAATTTAGCGACGGAAGAGAGACAGACTCAAGGTTATCCAGTTATTTATAATTGACGAAAAAAAATCATTTAGATTAGATATTTAAAAGTATTACTAAATAGATTATCATCGCTTTTCCCTTTTTTTACTCCTCGCCTATAATAGGTAAGTCAAGTTTCTGGTAAACTAGACGAACCCTTGTGTCAGAGTTTTCAAACCGTCAAATGGTCTCTGTATTGGTTTGACGACTGTAGTCATTCGAACACAGAAGGGACCACCAGATCAACGTGCCCTCTGAAGCACATAAAGCATTCGTTGCTTAACCTCATCGATCGATCATGGAGGGCTATACGAGTGCTTATAAGTTATGAATTATTATATCAACAAAAGGTAAATAAAAATGCTTCAAAACTGACTATTATTAGAAATGCACAGCAGGGCCAGTAACGATAAAGTGAATATTGACAAGAAAAGAAGTAATCGTTCTATCAACTTGATTAATTTTCCTAAAAGGTCCCGCGATTTTAACTGAAAGACGAAGCACATGATGGTCTTGTAACGTGTTTAGGACTCCGGTCCAGTTATCTATATTAATATAATAAAGAGGAAAGATTCGATTGTTTGTCTGTTTGCATTGAATAGGCTCCAAAATTACTGGAGACGTATTTTTGAAACTGTAGAAATGAATCTTGAATTCGTACGCGAAAGTAATTCGTCTACTAAATGAAATGTTTTTAAGCATTTTTGAATTACTCGAATTTGGTGTTGCCATAAAGTTAGAAAACTTAAAAAGGTTTCGTTCCACGCAGAAATATAAAAAACCGGTAAGTAATCAATTATACGAATCGGTAACGCCTTTTTTGAAGAAAGGAACGTTTTAAAAAAAGTCTACCTACTCAATGTTTTTTCACAATACACAATAGGTTTATGGAGGACGGGAGGAGCTTATGCAGGGAAAATACATTGAAGACTTGGCAGTATGTCTTCATGAATTCCTTTGCCTCCCCGGAAAGAGATGAATTTAATAAAAAAAACGTGTGTAACTGTCAATGTCACTTTGCACGCTTTCTACTAGTAGGAAATACAAAACGAGTGGTCGGACCCACTCGCTGCATAATTCACGGAATGAATTTTCAAAAATAGTAATTTAGCGGATTCGCATGCGCATTTCTTTTACAATTAGAATGCTACATTATCCCTGATGAACATAGGCTACATAATTTTCCCGAATTCGAAATTTGGAATGCTAGTTATAAAGTCAAAAAAATTGTCTTCTTCCCAACAACCTGTATAAGAATGACGCACTAGAGTCATCCCAACTGAGAACACCCCATAGTCATAAATACCCGGCAACTGCCGCAAGCCTATTTTCAACTAATGCCCCTAGTTCACTAGGTGAACCATGAACTTAGTTCGACCCTGGGACTACTTTTCTTTTAAATAAAGTTACACAGACATTCAGTTGCGATAAAAATGTTGTATCACCCCCGCTATTCGATTGCTTATACCTAAGCTTATACTTTTAAATGAATGAACTATTTTGATTAAATATAACTAAGAACTATCTCGATTACGTCAGCTTTCAAATAAAATAAATCGTATCGAAATCGGTCCATTCGTTTAGGAACTATTACGATGCCACAGACAGACACACAGATTGTTTTTTATAAGATGGGATAACTCTTGACCTCAATCTTGAACATAAAGGTCAAAGATGAGGTCGACGATGGAGCGAGTTAACCCAGAAAATGCCTATAAAGGCACTGGTACAGCTGGTACTCCCACGCACATCGACGGACGCAAGCTGTTTGGCGTCGGACTTCGGTAGGAGGGTGGTCGCGAACCAAACGGCCCTTTACAGAGCCTACCACACTGCATGAGACCATAGGACGACACCTCAGATTCAGAAAAAAATGAAGTGTCGTTGCCTGGGATGGATTACAAGGAAGCAGGTCTCATTTGTGTTTTCTTAGTCGCCTCTTACGACACCGATGGAAAGAGATGGGGTGGTGTTATTCTCAACCGATCACCACTCGGCCAGACGTCAAACTTATACACTCCTCTTTTTTGTCAGGAGTTAAAAATGTATATCCTTACTCACTTTCCACTCGGGACTTCGTTGCAGTGGGAATTCGGAAAAAGTTATGTCACTTGTTGATAAGAGAGAGAGAATAGGTGAAATATTTTTTATAAATCGGTTGAGTTTGTTCTTTACGAATATACAAAATAAATCTTTCATCTTATAGTATTAGTGTAAATAAGTGCTGAATTTCATATACTTACGACTATTATTATGCGATTCACATGTCACCATTCTGGGGATTTTTTATAAGCATTATGCAGTAGCAGTTCAGCACATGAGGAGTGCAGAACATCGTTTAATTTTCAAGCAGAAAGAAATGGAAAAGAAATTGAAAATTTTCATTCAGAATTATGGTCTGAATACATGGTTTTACTTTTACTTTTTACCTGTTGTATGTTAACGTCGTTTTAAGATGCGTCATTTCAGTAAGATGACTTGTTTCAACGCATATTGTCCCACTACGAACCAAAAGTGTGGACACCACAGTGATCTCCCGGCGCAACTAATGCAATAATAAAGCAATTTCAGCGGCGGCAGCTCAACAACCAGTTGCTATACCATACCTACAAGTACAGCGTGAAGATAACGAGAGGAAAATGAGAAAAGGTGATTCGAAGTTCTTAATTGATGAACTAAGTATTAACTTCCGAATTATCTACACTTATAAAAAGGCAACGTTAGAATTCTCACTAGGATTCTAACTGGCCACAACAAACTGAACAAACACCTGCACAACATGGGCCTCACCGAGACCAAGTTGTGTAGATTCTGTCATGAAGCTGACGAAACGTCTTTTCATGTAACCTGTGACTGCAGCGCACTGCACTGCAGCAGTAATCGGTACCTTGGAGTCCACAACTTGTCCTACCAAGATATTAAGGATGTGCCCGCTAAGGACATAGCCAGATTCGCGGTTGGCATAGGACTCCAGGATGTACTGTGATATAGAAGGGTACTGTTACAATAGTGTCAAGGTCGCAGTGACACGGGGGCCTGCGTACAAGCTTGACCCCAACCCTTCGAACTCTTTAAATAATAATAAATCTACACTTATCATTGAGGTGAGCGCTTGTAGCCTAATGACTCTCGCCGATCTCAACCGATCAGAGAGTTAAGCAACGTACACAGAGGCAGGAAACCTCATGGGAGACCAAAGTGACAATTTATCACGAGCGTTTCCGTGCTTGGCAATTGACTACAGTCGTTAAAACCAATTAATTCAGAAGCCATTGGTGCAGTTTGAAAACTCTGATACTAACCAAGTAGCCAAGTTCGCCACACACTTGACTATACCTACACCAGGGGTGGCCAACCAGTCGATCGCGATCGACCGGTCGATCGCGACTGTTAGTCCAGTCGATCATGGCAAGGCAAAAAAATAAAAAAACATTTCACATTTAAGTTTTTTCTCTTAATATAATTTAAAAAAAAATACTACATGATTGTGTAATGACCTATGCTGTTTCATTTAAGATTTCAAGAAGTATGTAATTGGTAGATCGCACAGGGTTTCGTTAGTAAACAGGAGATCTTGGGTGTAATCAAGTTGGCCACCCCTGACCTACACTATAAGAATAAGATCATTGAGGTAATACTACTAATTATGTATACAGAAGCAAATCTCCTTACGACACGTGCCCAAAAAAGTGTATCCACTTTAATTACAACAATGTAACTTTAAAACGAATTAAACCTAAGAATGAATGTTACGGTGAAGGAAAACATCGTGAGGGAAACCGCACATTTAGATATACATTTTTGTTATCAGCTCGTATACCCACGCAATTGACTATATCTACGCGACAAGAATAAGAAGACCGAGGGGTTTCGTTCAGATGTTTTCTTTGCCGCTGAGCAAGTGATCAAAATCCGAGAAATCCGTACATAAATCCGAAAAGACGAACTTAAGGGCCTCGTACACAAGACGTAAGGGTTACAAGTCTGGCTCACTACCAACTGGGCTATCACTGCTAGCAATACATGACCATCTAATGATTCAACCCTGTAAGAATCTCCTGTAAAAGGATCAAAAAGTGCAGAGGGCCGTCACTCAACTGTAGTTTCTTGATCATATCATGGTTAAACGTACCTCGAACGAGAAACAGAATAAAATGCCGGGAAGACGATCACTAATCCAAGGTAAAAGAGAAAATATCCTTAGCAGCAGACTAAGTAATCACTCAACCTTTATACCAAGCAAGTTTCACCCACAACCCACAACACTACAAACAAGTACCGAACTCCTACGCAAATTTTGGAGCTCATTCAAATACAGTTACAACATAAGCATTAGCAAATTAGCACATGATTGTAAACGTTTATCATTGAAGTGCGAACTCTTTACTAATCAAATTCTTAGTAATATGAATAACCTTCGCGAAAGAAATTATTTGAATTTAGGTCAAGATCATTCTTCAAATGCTTCTTCTTCTTCTTCTTATCGTGTAGGTATATAGTCAAGTGTGTGGCGAACTTTGCTAGAAAGAAAGAAATAAAGAACTTGGTTTTAACGATTGCAGTCAATCGACAACAACCGGGACCGACAGCTGAACGTGCCCTCCGAAGCACGGAAACGCTCGTGGTAAATTGCTACTTTGGTCACCCGTCAGGTTCCCTGCCCCCTTCAAATTCTGAACAAAATTAATAATGATCAAAAGAAAATTATAATGAAATATAAATTGGTAAAATTGTAATATTGGTAAGGCCCAAGATTGACGGAACAATTTCCCAGAATAAACATTTCTAAGAAAAACGTTCTGTCCTAAATAACATTGACTTTATTAAAATACCAAAAAGAAATGAAGATTTTAGGAAGCTGTAGATAACTGACAAAATATACACACATCAACGCGGTCTAGGGATATTGCACGATTTTTCATACAAAAGAGGTATGTTTGAGAAGCTATAAAAGCATACTCGAGAGACGTGGAGGGTTATTATTTTCAGACAAGCAAGTGCTAAACCTGAATTTTCAATTCTAGTCAATAAATTTTGTTTTACTTGAAATTTGTGAAAACGTGACGGAAATTTTAGCACTTGCTCGTCTCAAAATTATAGCCCTCCATGTACCTCGAGTAAGCTTTTGTAGCTTCTCAAACAGACCTCTTTTGTATGAAAAATCGTGCAATATCCCTAGACCGTGTTGATGTGTATATTATGTTACATACATACGATACGAGCTCGAGCCTTTGTCCCATTTGGGTAGGCAGAGAACACAGATTAGATTGTTAACAATGTTTTTATTTTACGAAAAGGAAAGCTTTTTAACCCCTTACAAAAAAGGGGGTTTTATAAGTTTGACGTGTGTATCTGTATAAATATGTCCCTGTGTTATTTGTGTCTGTCTGTGGCATCGTAGCTCCTAAACGAATGGACCGATTTCGATGCAGTTTCTTTTTTGTTTGAAAGTGGTTTGAAAGCTGACGTAATCAGATGGTTCTTAGCTGTTTTTATCAAAATTGGTTCAACCAAACGATGTTTGTTGGGGTGATATAAAACTTTTTATTTTAGAGTTATCTACACTAATATTATAAAGAGGAAAGATTTGTACCTATTTTTGTATGTTTGTAATGAATAGGCTCCGAAACTACTGGACCGATTTGAAAAATTCTTTCACCATTAGAAAGCTACATTATCCCCGATGGACATAGGCTATATAATTTTCCCTAATTCCCACGGGAACGAAGTCCCGGGCGGAATGCTATTGTATATAATTATGTCCTTCTGTGAGGGAGCTTTGAGTGTGTGGCGTTATGTGAATAAGAACCATACTTTACTGTGCTCTTTGCGTAGGAGTTCGATTAGCCGTCAAACTTAAAAAGAAACTGTTAAATAGTCCATAAGCAGAACAGTTTATTCATTAGTACGAAAGCGGTACCAAAAGTGTACCAACATAAGGTTTTCACAAACTGCCATTCTATACAGAGCATGATGCATCGTTAAAACTTTACTGAGAGGTTGCTTGGCAAAGGAAACTTCAATCAGTGTTGCCAACTTCGCAATTTAATTCGACCTCACATGAGAGGCTTTTGACCATGTTTATACCTACCTTTTAAGAGGATCGTCTCAGTTTGGACTAGCGTCTCAGTTGTTTTTCATGCTGTCTCAACGTCGACCACCCGCCTCGGACTTGTTTGAAAGGGACAAATGCTGCTTTCCGGCGAAATGCCGAGTTTTATTTCTAAAAATATGAGTTTAGGCGTCAATGAATTCCTACCCAAAAAACTTAATGAAATGGTACGTTTTTGGTCTCTATCGATTTGTAAGCGTATGAACGAGGTTCGTACGTTTTATTTTTTCCAAAATTGTTCTTAGTTTTTCAACAGTCACCTCTTAAATGTTGATAATTTTTTTGGCGAAAAATGCTGACTTTTAGTCTCAAATATCTTTTTGTCTACTAAAAATGTCACAAAAATCAAAACGTACAGACCTAGTTGTTGGTGTTCCTCAAACTATACCAAAATTTCACAGGGATCCATTGACGTTTATATATGGGATGGAATCCATTGACGTCGTTTGTATGGGAAAAAACACTGAGACGATCCTCTTAAATGGTTGAACCAATTTTGATCAAATATAGCTAAGAACCATCTGGATTACGTCAGCTTTCAAACAAAAAAACCGCATCGAATCGGTACATTCGTTTAGGAGTCACGATGCCACAGAGAAACAAACACATACACAGGCCCATAGATACACACGTCAAACTTATACCACCCCCCTTTTCCGTCGACGGCCGGTTTGGTCGAGTGGTAGTGACGCTGCCTCTTGATCGGCGGGTCCTGGGTTCGATCCTCAGTCGGGGCAAACATTTGTGTAAAAAGCAGATGTTTGTTCTCGGGTCATGGGTGTTTGTGTTTGTCTTTATGTGTGTTCCAAGGGACCCACGACACAAGGGAAAACCTTAGTGTGGGCCTTTGAGTGTGTATCGTTTATTTATTTATTTATTTATTTAAATGGTTGAACCAGTTTTGCTCAAATATAGCTAAGAACCATCTGGATTACGTCAGCTTTCAAACAAAAAAAAAACGCATCGAATCGGTACATTCGTTTAGGAGTCACAACGCCAAAGACAGACAAACACATACACAGACCCATAGATACACACGTCAAACTTATACCACCCCCCTTTTCTTGTCGGGTGTTAAATTTTTTATCTTAGCAGCTACGGAGATAAGGTTCCGTGATTCTGTCTCTCCGTCATCAGGCGACGTATGACTCTTCGCGCTGCTACTTTCTTCGGCAACAAAACCTTTGCTCTGTAGCTATTAAGATTCAACTAGAAGGCGAGCTATTGAGTACAATAAGATGGTACATACTATCAGAAAATGATACCCTTTAATATTTATAAATCTCGTTTTTTTTTTAATTTAAGAAGAATTTCTCCACCCACAAATGGCAACCCTGTTTCCAAAGTAGGCTGTATGCCAGCGTTTAGGTCACCGCACTGGAAATGGGTCGAGCACAAGCGTTTTAAGGGTGGGATGGGTTTTGTCACTGACTGGGGTCAATCGCTTAATGATGCTATGATGAGGGTATCTTTAGAAAATTGTTTATTCGCACGACTTTTTATTCCAATTTTAAAAGCGAATTAATTTGTCAAAAATTAGATAGTTTCTTTTTTTTTAGAAATAGAACTGCGTGTGGCCAGGATGACGTATTCCATTTTTGAAAAGCATTGAAATTAAACAGAATTCCTAGTTTTAAAAAATAGAACTGCGTGTTGCCAGGATGATTTCATTCTGCAAGTTGAAGATCGTATGTCTTTTTCTGCTCAGTGTTTTGACAAAATAACTCTTATTCCGTTGCAACAAGAGTGAAACTCTCAAGTTTGGCGATTTTAAATTAACATTGTGACATTATTTAGCTCAGTTTCGAGGAATGTCACGTTTTTATTCTTGTATTTGTGAATTTGCACGTCTTCCTCAGAAAATACTTTTGCGAAAGTGACAAAAAGTGATGGTTTGAGTTGGGCATTGTTGAGTTAGTGACGTACTTGGAACTTTTTAGGCGCTTTAGGGACTTTATAAACCGACTTCAAAAAAGCTAAAAAAAAACATCATTTAACGTGCGAAGTAGTAGACCTACCCATTTATCTGTTTGCAGTCGGTGCTAAGACAGCTTCTCAAACTTATTTGCCTTGGCACCGACTTCAAACAGGGTAGGTACTACGTAGAACGTGAAATGATGTTGGCTACATTTTTCGGTTTTTTCGAAGTCGGTTAAATTTTTTTCTTAAAAGTTGATTTATTTTTTCATTTCAAGTGTAAATAATATAATATGAGAAACACTTAAATGCCAATTAAATTCCTTCAATTTCTCTGGGATTCCATCATCAGATCCTGACTTGGTGACAATCGGACCACCTCAGTAGGGTGTACTTTTTCGTAAAAAAAATATATTATTTAAAAAAACTATTATTTAAAAAAACTGGGAAACATACACCAACAAATTTGGAAACAATTGATTTCCCAGTTGAATAAGACAAAATAAAAAGATAAATACAGTCGAACATAAAACCTCCACCTTTATTGAAGTCGGTTACAAAACAAACGCAATCAATAGGATTATGAAATCAGTGACATATTACCGTTTGGTCGCTCCTGTCGACAGCCAATTCTAATTTGGGAATAGCCGGGTTATGGCTTCTCGAAAACTCTGGATTTATAACTGTAATTTAAGGCGACTAAAGCACCCGATAAAGGCAGCACACATAGGAATAGGGCCATCTCCGTCTCTCAACAGGCCTGGGCCGGCAGTGCGAACAGTGTCGATACACGAAGTTTACGGACTATGAAAGCGTGCGTGCGTAAAAACATGTTCGAAAGTTAGAAAAATGAGATTTATGGAAAGATAACAGCTTAAATCGAAAAATGCGTTAACTACTTATCGAGAGTGTTCAATCACGAACATTTTGATAGCAAATTCAAGTTCTCGTGTGCATTTTACTATCGTTTTTACAGCTTAAAAGATACACAATATTGGTATTTAGAAGTGACTTTGTGAGCTTTTTCTATCGAACCAAAAGTGCTGAATCATGTTTTCAGCAAACTACTTATCTAGTTCATGTCCTGAATATTACCTTAGTATTTTTTTTCTTCGATTTAATGCAGTGCGTCCTGCTTATCTACGCATCATGAAATCGTAATTTAGGTGCTGTAGTCGCCTTAAGGTTCTGGGCGTTGAAGTTTAGTCATAAATATCTGTAATTAATGTTTTAAATATAAATAGCTCTGCACCAACTTCTTTTAGACATAGTAAAACTAAATTAATTACCCCGACCCAACAGTGGGATAAAATGTAGCTAATGTCCTTTCCTAACATCTAATCTATCTCTGGTACCAAACTTACCGCCCGCGTGGACTACAGGTTATATTTTGCCCAACAGTGGGATAAAATGTAGCTTATGTCCTTTCCCAATGTCTTATCTATATATGTACCAAATTTCACCGAAATCGGTACAGTAGTTTAGACGAGAAAGCGTAACAGACAGATTTATTTTCGCATTTATAATATTAGTAGGGATGTATTTTAAGGTGACTATAATTTTTTTTTGCTAGCCATTTCTGTCCCACTGCTAGACGAAGGCCTCCCCCCCGATTTTGACCACCGATTTCGGTCCAATGCATTTTCCCTCCTGGCGTTATCAAAAGCGCCTATATAGCTGGTCTTTCCACCGTTTCCTTGGTCGACCCCAGCTACTGCCCTTCGGATATCCATTGTGTCGTGACATACGCCCATCAGTCTGGGTGCATTCTAATCAAGTGACCCACCCATCTCCATTTGAGTTTGGCAGCTTTATATGTTCTGTGCTTTTCCCAACGTCCGCGATGCCAGTTTTTGAGCACAGGCTGGTGTTGCGGACTCTGTCCATATTTTACTACTAGCTTTTTCCCGCGGCTTCGCTCGCGCAAAGAACTCTTTTGTCACTCATTTCATTCTTGACCCCTAAGGGGATGATTTTCGAAAAATCGCAAAACACGAGTCCGCTTATTTGCTTCAAGGTATATCTTGACGAAGTTCCGAGACAAAATGTCCAAAAAAATTCTTTTCTGAATACAAACTTTGAACCCCCATTTCACACTCTTAGCGTTTGAATTTCGTAAAATCCTTTTTTAGTGCTTGCCTACGTCATAAAAGACACCTTTTTCCCAAATATCAGCTTTCTAGGTCTAAGGGGTTGTTAATAAGTCAGTGATACAGGACCTCCAATTTTGTATATATAAGATAATTCAGTATTTTATCAAAAGCAAAACTGCTTAACTCTAAAACACCATTACCGTTAAAGTACACAACTGTAAACAAGATTTTAGTGCTGTAAACCGTTGATTCTTAGAACAATTTCTCCGGAACAAGTCCCTCTTAATCCATTTTATTTTAGGACCTAACATTGGCGCTGCTTTTTCCGTGCAATATTACCAACATATAATATTGCATAGAAATAGAAGCGCCTATTTAATAGTTTCTAGAATATAAAGTAATTTTTGAAAAATAACCGCGATATTCAGAGGCCAGCATATCAGGTTGCGACGGTTGCTTCGGTAGAGCTAGGTTCTTCAAAGATAAACAAAGAATTACTTTTAAAATTTACATTGAATGTAGTTAAAAAGAATGAATGCAACTGAAAATAGAAAGGTACAACTTCCGATAGTAGCTAAGGTTCAGGATCAAGCAAATCATTGCTTTGTAAGTAAATCGCTCTCATTAACTATCCCGAAAGTTGTACCTTTTACGTAACACAGACACAAATTGACAACATAAAACACAATTAGGCGAGGTAGGTCATTTTCTATGGATGTCATTATAGTATGTAAGTCATTTTCTTTTTTTTAAGACAGGTGAAAATAGAAAGGTATAACTTCGGATAGTAGCTAATGTTCAGAATCATCATGATTTGCTTTGTAAATCGTTCTCATTAACCATCCCGAAAGTTGTACCTTTTACTAAACACAGACACAAATTGAAAACATAAAACACAATTAGGCGAGGTAGGTCATTTTCTATGGATGTCATTATAGTATGTAAGTCATTTTCTTTTTAAGACATGTGAAAACAGAAAGGTACAACTTCGGATAGTAGCTAAGTTTCAGAATCATCATGTTTTGC
Organism: Aproaerema taeniolella; assembly: GCA_949987775.1. Classification (NCBI taxonomy): domain Eukaryota; kingdom Metazoa; phylum Arthropoda; class Insecta; order Lepidoptera; family Gelechiidae; genus Aproaerema; species Aproaerema taeniolella. Next base: position 3,063,216 of record OX465268.1, on the reverse strand, counting down.
TTTGTAAATCGTTCTCATTAACTATCCCGAAAGTTGTACCTTTTACTAAACACAGACACAAATTGAAAACATAAAAGACAATTAGGCGAGGTAGGTCATTTTCTATGGATGTCATTATAGTATGTAAGTCATTTTCTTTTTAAGACATTAAGAGGCGAATTTTTTTTTTATATTTGGACCCACGTTTCTTGGGGAAAGTTCACATCCTCAATTTTCGCTAACTAATTTCAAACTAACCAATATACTTTATTTCACACCAAAAGACACAAAAAGTTCAAAGACAACCTTTAGATATACATAGAAAGATAAAAGCAAAGCAGAAAGATTAGATGACAGTGAGACGTAAGCGAACTCAAACATTTTCTACTATTAACAATCTCATATTCGGTCATTTAGTAAATATATTCTCGTATTTAACACGCCTTCCAAAACTTCCTGAGCCTAGCAACATTGTTATGACATGGAAGTTACAACACAGCGCCAAATCAATCAAACATGGCTAATTTTACATTCCTAACCCAGTTATTAGGCCAAAACAGTAAACTCGGCTGTTTATGATAGTGTGCGGTCAGCAGGCAGAAATTGATGTTGCCAAGAAACTCAATTAATGTTTGATGGGCTGTGAAAAAAGGAAGTAAAAGATAAGTTTAATGCGATGCTCTGAAGACTTTTAGATCAGTTTTAATCCGTAAAAAATCATAGTTTTGTAGAACGAATAAAACTTGCGTGAAAAGCGAGAGCTTTGGCACTTCTTCATGTCCTGCTTTAACACATCTTTAAGTATATCTGAGAAGTTGCCCGCCCATGATTATGCTTGCCTTTATCACGTTCTGTAGAGGAAGTAAGAATTAAATAGTTTTTTAATCAGGATTTTGACAAGACTTGGAGACCGTTAATTTACGCTCATGTCATCCTCATAGGAGATTTTGATAATAATAAATTTGAAAAAAGTCGTGGAAATGAAGGAGCTTTCCTTGTTTCTCAGACTTATTCGAACATGTATATCAAGATAAGCTGAAATTTAGCAAAAAGGTGTCTTTTATGTTGTAGGCAAGCACTAAGAAAGGATTTTTCGATATTCAACCCCTAAGAGGGTGAAATGGAGGTTCAAACTTTGTATGGAGAAAACAATTTTTTGGACGTTTTGACTCGAAACTTCGTCAAGATATACTTTGAAGCATATAAACAGACAGGTGTTTCGCGATTTATCGAAAATCATCCCCTAAGGGGTTAAGAATTAAATGGGTGACTAAAAGAGTTCTTTGCGCAAGCGAAGCCGCGGGAAAAAACTAGTTAAGTATATAATAAACTTTGCATGAAAGATTCAAGATAGTATCATACATTAGTTTACCTCCCCATGCACACTCTATCCCGACATTTCCACAAAAACACTACACATTAAATGAGTCACGAAGCTCCACATCTTTCAAAGAAACGCGTCAATTTCTCACTAGCTACCACATAACGGCACGCCATACATCCCACGGTCCCCTTAAACATGGCAAATTACAATATTAAAAGAAGATTATGCTTAGGTCACGACCTGTACTTGATAATCATAGTTCTCGTCACCCAGTGGCGCTCACTCTTCATTAGTGAGGTTAAGTAACGTACACAGAAGAAGGGAACACGACGGGTGACCGAATAAAACGTTAAAAATAGCGGCTACATACAAAAATAAATATAATAAAATTAAAATTTTTGTTTCTCCCCCGCCATTATATTGCTTATAACAGTTATAACTTTTAAACGGATAAACCAATTTCGATAAAATATACTCAGCGAAGAACTACATATCTCGATTACGTCAGCTTTCAATCAAACAAAACATCGACATCGGTCCATTCGTTTAGGAGCTAAGATGCCACAGAAAGATACCTACACACACAGATACGCAATTACACACGACAAACTTATAACACCTCTCTTTTTTGACGGGGATTAAAGAGGAGTGGTGTGTAATTTGTAATTTATATTTTTGTGTGTTTCTTTGTTTCTTTCAGACCATTACACCTGGAACTCATTTATCGCATTTCAATAACACGTTCGCATGACCAGTCCACAAATTTTAGAATTAAAAAAAATAACCGGTCCTTACTAATTAGTCGATCCAAGAACCAACTAACGAATCGATTAAAATCGATTGGTCAATCCAGGCTTTGCTGAAGCGGTGAAACTAGAAAGACCTGAATAGATAATTCTGTAACAATAGACATACAAATATATCCTAGGCTAATTCAATAACTAATGTTTTAAACTTTAATTGGAGTGAAGCTACTTTATCTTAAATGACTTTTTCGCCCAAGGGGCACGGGTCTCCTATCGAAACAGTAAAGAAGGTTTAGTGAGACCATAGTCCAAAATAAATACTTACAAAACTGCAAACATATGTTGACATTTCCAGAATCTGGCATTTCCAGAATATGACATTTACAGAATCTGGCTTCACTAGAATGTGGTATACTTACTCGACATTGCCCAAATCAAAAGAAGGAGAGCCATAAACAAGAAATTTTATTAGAATCTGGTATTTGTAGAATCTGGCGAAACCAGAATTTGTCATCATAGAATGTGGAATTAATTTCGTCATCTGGCATTTCCAGAATTTGACATTAACCGACGAATCCCACCACACTAGCCCAACTCAGGTTGGTGGACCGCGCCTTCATTGCTGAGCAAGTTATGACCAATGAGAAATCGGTACATAAAAAAACCCGCAATCTTCTGCTCTTTAACCAACTGTGCTAGTAGTACGCGGTCATCTTCGGGCCTGTTTGCCACAAGGAATACGGGCTGTGAGGGTATCCTCGTTCCCGGGCATCGCCTCAGGGGGCAACTACCCCCTGGTCCTGGGTGGCGGAGCTGCGGGGATCCTGCAGCTCTGCGCCTTCAGCTTCATCTTCTTCATCTTCTTCAGTAAATAAATTGTCCTCAGTGTCTCCACCTGGCTAGTATTGCCGGCAGAGAGCTGAGCGCCTGGAGGGCTATGTGGACCGGGTCTCCTCCTGTTGCTATGGCCCGGACCACTCGGCTCAGGGTGTCGCACAGGAGCAGTAGGACCTCCATTGATGCCTCGTACTGCCAAGGCTGTGGCGGAGGCATTTGGGGGGCCTGTGTGCGTGGAGGGCGGGGGCGACTGCGGTGTTCCTCTTGCGGCGGGTCCTGCGCTGATGCCTGGCCTTGGTGAAAAACCGGCCGGGCGGGTGCTGGGGGAGGCAGGCTTTCTTCTGTCTGTGTCGGCGGCAGGGCAGTGTGGGGTACCTTCTTCCGAGGCGGTGGCTGCGGCATCATAGGTGGTGGCGGCAGTGGATCAGCGGGAGCGCTCTGTTGATTCGTCTTGTTTTTCCTCCTTCTCTTCTGGGTCTTGGGTGCCATTTTGGGGTCGTTTGCCGGCGGCTGCAGGGTGGCAGGCATCTGTATAGATTGGGCCTGAGGTACCTCTGTAGGCCTGATGTGAGGTGCCTCGATGGGCCTGGGGGCTGGTCTCGGTGGGTGGGATGGCTCGGTTGCAGCATACCGAGGGTTTTGTTTCGGTGGTCGAGGGGGTTGCTGTTGTCGCTGTTGTGGGGCCTGGGGGGCTGGAGGTGACAAAGGAATATTCCTCCGACGCGCCTCCTGTCGCAGCACCGGGCACTGCCTCGAGTTTGCTGGGTGGCTTCCACCGCAGTTGGCGCAGGTGGCGGGTTCCTCTCTGCTGCGGTGGCATTCGGCTGCTGTGTGTTCCTCACCGCAGCGTACACACCTCGGTGCTAACGCCGCTCTTTCTCACAAATTTACCAAAATACACCCAACTATGCCATGTTAGAACAATCTAAGCACCTGGCAAAAACCCGTTAGCTGCTTGCATAGCGGTAATTAGATATGGCTCTGCAACCGCACGTATCGTATGAAACTACAGATAACAAAATGGCACTCAGTACTCACACATACCTAGTACTATTTAGTGTTTTTATAAATAAAAAAAGTTTTGCAGCGTGGCTACGGCAAATTCAGGCAAGAAAATGGAAACAGGCATAGAGTTAAACACTAAAATTTTTAAAAATATCACGCCCAGCATTCCACGCTTATAACTTTTAAAGGGCTTAACCAATTTTGATCAATATAGCTATAAGAACCATCAATTGCAATAAAATCGGTCAATTCGTTTAGGAGCTAAGATACCCCAGACAGACACACAAATACACTCGTTAAATTTTAACACTCCTATTTTTTTGTCAGGGGTAAAAAAAACATTTACGACCTAACTTTATACAGGGAGTCGGCGGTGCGCAATAGAATATGAACGCTAGCGGCTTACTATAAGTTTCAATTTCTCTTGCAAACCTGTGCCGCTTGCAATAGTAGGCAAATTTTTATGCCTAAAGTTGACTTTTATTAGGGAGTGAGACTTCTGTACGTTAGTACTATTATTTATTCTGTGATACAGGGCTTTAGGTTAATCTCTTTCAACCTCTCGGGTGATTAGTCAGGCCATGAAACTAAACAACTTTAAAAGGAACATAGGTCAAAATACAAAAAAAAAAATTGAGTTCCCACACAAACTTCATCAGCGTATAGCGCATTTTGTATGGGAGATCAATTTTTTTTTTCGTATTTTGACCTATATATGTTCTTTGGGAAAGTTGTTCAGTTTCATGGACTGATTAAGCACCCGAGAGGTGAAAGTGATTTACTTAAAGCCCTGTATAGAAACCAAAAACAAACTTCCGATCGAAACCAACTATGAGTATATTCGCCCGTTTATCAATCAATGACCTCTCACTATCATTTGAATAGTCTCTTTGAGTTGCCGAACAAAACGGTCTTACAGTCGCCTTATAGCACAAAGGGGTTATTATGTGGCATTATCTCGCTGTTTAGCCGTGTAAGTATCGCTGACTTTCTTCAACAAAGCGATTAGAGCACTTTCTATACACAACAGTTCTAAGCGATCGTATGGGGTAATTCTATTGTTGTTTAAAGTGAATCGGTTCAGTTTACTTGAGAAATTGAGACTCGAGGTCCATTTTTGAAAAATGGAACTTTCAATCTGTGTTTGTTTCAATATCATTGCCATTCTTACGTCTATCAGAGAACTTTTTTGACCCCCATCCTATTAATTCCTTCTGATCCTTCTGATGTCCTGGTAAGATAGTTTGGAAGATGAGGTGAACTCAGCTTATCTATTACTCTGAGATTGATGCACTAAGCAGGTCAGCTAGCAGAACGTGCATCGCGAAGAGGCTGGTCTAAGACATTAAAGGAAAACCATAGCAGCAGCGACTTGTAAGAAATATCGTCAACGTAAGGCACTGCCAAACGCAGTAAAGAATCATCAACTCATTACCAGCCCCTTGCTTATCCTGTAGCGCTAGGTCACAATATAACAATGCTAGGTATAATCAAGTATTTGGCGAGCTTGACAAACGATGTGTCAGTTTTCAAACCGTCACATGGCCTCTGACCTGGTTTAACGACTGTAGTCAATCAAAAAACAGCCGGGCCCAACGGCTTAATGTGCCCTCCGACGAAGCACGGAAATGATCTTGATTTTCCACTTCGGTCACCTATAGGTTATATGTTACCTATATGTTAGGTTCCCTGCCTCTGTGTAGGTACGTTGCTTTACCTCACTGGGGCAGCTATTTGTGTAAAAAGCAGATATTTTTTCTCGGATTATGGATGTTCGTATCTGTCATGTCATGTTCCAAAGGACCCACGACACAAGAGAAAATCTTAGCGTGGTCCTGTGAGTGCGTAGCGTTTATTTATTTACTTACATATGTTGCATTTGGTCAGAAGGCAGAATGGCTCAGAAAGACCCTGTCGGTCATCTTTGAGTGTCTACTACAAGGACTGCCATCGAGAAAAGATAACATGAAGTTACTTGTGGCACTAATATCGCATTTAAGAATGGATATCTTACGATGAACTCGACGAAGTGACTCGAAACTTCTCCTTTCGATTTTCCCTATCACATGTTTCCTGCCCAATTTATTCTTGTCAATGCCTGCCCGATTCGATAACCAATTTTACGGGTAAACCTTCACTCACTTTGTTTCCCTATTTCCCTGATTCTTACCACATACAAACTCATGAATATTACATTATGGCTGTGGAAATATTCACCACTTTACTGATAAAAGCAGTAAAGGTAGTCTCTGGGGGACGTAGGCAAATGTGGAAGGATTTTGAGGAAGCAGAAGAATATTAAGCAAGAAAATTGAAAATGAACAAATATGCGAACATTAGGAAACTACCCTATGAATATGTATTAGTTCTACTTATATCCAGTGCTTAAGGCGACTACAGCACCCGATAAAGGCAGCACACATAGGAATAGTGCCATCTCCGTCTCTCAACAGGCCTGGGCCGGCAGTGCGAACGGTGTCGATACACGAAGTTTACGGACTATGAAAGCGTGCGTGCGTAAAAACATGTTCGAAAGTTAGAAAAATGAGATTTATGGAAAGGTAACAGCTTAAATAGAAAAATGCGTTAACTACTTATCGAGTGTTCAATCACGAACATTTTGATAGCAAATTTAAGTTCCTGTGTGCATTTTACTATCGTTTTTACAGCTTAAAAGATACACAATATTGGTATTTAGAGGTGACTTTGTGAGCTTGTTCTATCGAACCAAAAGTGCTGAATCATGTTTTCAGCAAACTACTTATCTAGTTTATGTCCTGAATATTACCGTAGTATTTTTTTCTTCGATTTAATGCATTGCGTCATGCTTATCTACGCATCATAAAATCGTAATTTAGGTGCTGTAGTCGCCTTAAGCGCTCGTTGCCCAGTGGCGCTCGCTGATCTCAACCGATCAGACACAGAGGCAGGGAACATGATGGGTGACCAAAGTGGCAATTTATCATTGTTGTCGATTGACTACAGTCGTTAAAACCAAGTCAGGGGCCATTGCGTGGTTTGAAAACTTTGACACCAGGTTTATAGCCATAATTTGCCACTACCTATCGGATAAGAAGAAAACAAGTAACTATCTCAATCAATATTTTTTTAAGTATATGGCTCTGTCTTCTGATTTAAGCGATAGAGATAGTGGAGAACTGAAATTAACAGGATGGTATAAAATAATAAAAACTTCAATAAAATCTTAAGAAAAACTCATAAGTCAAGTTTTCCAACCGCAAAATGGCTTTTAACTCGCTTATCAAACCGCCATTTGTCGTAGCTGTTGTGTTCTAGAACCACTTGATGTTACATTCGACAAAATTCTGAGGCTTAGGTAGATGAAACATGATGTATAATGGTGAGAGGTGGTCAGCCTTTCGCCCGAGATACAGCAAAACCCTCGCATCCCACTTACTGATTTTTACAGTGTGTCTGGGATGAGTTGGCAGCTGGTTTTTTCTTACACTCCTAGTCCAGCATGGACGAATATATTTAAGTAATTTCTCTCATAACACAAAAGGTAAAGTTTTCGGGAGCGTTTTGTTATTCCTCATAAATAATTCCCTGCGACATTATTGGGGTATTCCGTGCCTTGCCTTTCTTACGTGACATGATTACTAAATAACGCAACCAGGGCTTCCATTCCACTAATCAATGACGTCTCTATGATGGTGGAAAGGCAATGGTGACCATTTTATCAGTTTAGGCGGCGAAATTTAGAACTATCGCTCGATTACAACCACCTGACCAGTAGCGACACCGCCAACTAAACCTTAAGTTGCTACGTAGTTTGCAACATAAGTTTTAGTTGGCGGTGGCGCCCTCAGTTAGACCCCTAGCACACGCTTCAAGCGCGATTGGAACGCAAACCTTTTGTAACCTCAGCACACGGGGCGATCGTGAAACGCGCGTTTACAGCATGTTTACGGCGCGTTTACAGCGCGTATACGCGCAGATACAGCGATACAAACGAGTTTCGAACGCGTTTTACGCGCGTTTAAATCTATAAAAACGCAAAAATCGGCATCTACGGCGCTGAAACCGCGCGTTATACGCCGTCTCCTAGGGTGAGGTTGTGCTTCTTAGTAAAGGAATGAGAAACCCCGCTTGACTTAAAGGCACGATAGCTCAGTTGGTCAGAGCACCAGGAGATCTAATCCTGGGGTCGTGGGTTCAAGTCCCATTCGCGCCGAACATTTTTCTGTCCCTAAAAATTATTTGAGATTACTGTGATTTCGATAGTTCTCAATTTCACCACCTGAACAGATAAAATTCCACCGCCATTGTGACGTCATTGATTAGTGGAATAGATGCCCTGAACGGATGATGTCGTAAACAAAATGCAGCATGGTTCGGCGATTAGATAGTCTCTAAAGTTCCCAAGGGAAAGGGAAATATTTTGTGGTAAAACAGTCTGTCTGTCTGTTTGTCCGTCTTTCACGCCTAAACTACTGAACCGATTTTGATGAAATTTGGTAAAAGAGATAGATTAGAGCCTGGGAAAGGACATAAGCTACATTATATCGCACAGTTGAGCACGATATAACCTGCCGAAAGGGCAGTCCACGCGGGCGGAAAGCTAGTTGCTTATAACTCGTAAGTGGCTGAACCAATTTTGATCAAATATAGCTGAGAACCATCTCGATTACGTCAGCTTTCAAACAAAAAAAACTGCATCGAAATTGCTCCATTCGTTCAGGAGCTCCGATGCCACAGACACATAGATACACAGACATACGTATACACAGATACAGACAGACATCCAACTTATATCCTTTTTTTTGGTTATAGGGGTAAAAACAATTTGTTTAGGCTATGTTAACTGTTATACTTACAGCTAGTCTACTATTTTTTTTTGTTAATTGATCCTCTATCTATCAGACTAAATAAATTAGTTACGCCAAATTCTTATAGTGCAATAAAATTACCAGAGCGTAAAAACGCACGTTTTATAATCGTTATTGTATGCTAAAGTAAATTTATTTCAATTAGTCCATACGTTCGTTTTAATACAGATAAGCTGATAATTTTAACCATTAGGTTTAATTTGGTGAGGAAAAAACACAATATTAAACTAAATTAAAGCATCTTACAGAAGGGGTTGGCCATGTCTGTCGCAGAACCGACGAGCGTTGGAGTAGACAGGTTCTCGAATGGAGACCACGTCTTGGCAAACGTAGCGTGGGACGCCCCCCCAGCCAGATGTTCAGATGACCTAAAGAAGATAACGGGTAGTGGCTGGATGCAAAAAGCGGAGGATCGTGCAAAGTGGCGCACCTTGGGGGAGGTCTATGTTCAGCAGTGGACTTCAATAGGCTGATATTATGATGATCAGAGTTCGAAATTATCAAGATAATTACGCTTCTTGATCATTATCGGATAATTATCGGATAGTTATCGGATAATTATCACCAGTGTAAAAAAATCATTTGTTATATTGGTTTATAACAAATTGTAACAAACCATTATTAAAAACAAATAAATTTTTATTTTTTTATTTAATATCGAACACAAATCAAGTAATCAACATGAATCAAAGGTATATTAAGTTCAAATCAGTTTTCGTCAGATTAGACATCCTTCTAATATCTTAATTGTATACTAATATTACTAGCATCCGAACGAAGTCCCGGGTAGGGTAGAAAAGCTAGTCGTAAATAAATTAACTTAGATTGACCAAAGAAGCCAAAGGAATATCTCCATCCGATGATGGTTCTATTTCCATTGGCTTTGTTGCTTGTTATTATCAATCGATAATTATCCATCTGTTATTATCACGATTATTATCATGATAATTATCCGTGATAATTATCCTTTCGAACCCTGATGATGATAGAATAGAAACACATAATAGTATATTTTAAACATTTGGTTAAGAAGTCGTGTTATTTAATTATTACTAAAAGTAAAGATAAATAAAATACTTATGACTTCTAATTCTAAGTCACGCTTTCTACGTGTGAAAGGCCCTATAAACGTAATTATTATTTTAGGTGAGCATGTACATTTTAAGAACACACTAACTAATAAAATAAAAAGTATATTTCGATAATAATCTAATGAATAACTAATGAAAACTTTTTTTTTTAAATAGAACCAATTTCAAAAAAGCGAAAAATAAATACAATATCATTTGATGTGCTATGTAGTACCTACCTACTGAGCTGTTTGAAGTCGGTGCGCAGGTGGCCTATCAAACTTAATTTTCTTGGCACCGACTTCAACAAATACTTTTCTGAAAACCGCATCAATATCGTTTCAGCCAAACGCGAGATAATCGCGGACAAACATACATACAAACAGGTCAAACTGAGAACCTCCTTTTTTTTGAAGTCGGTTATAAATGGCTAAAATCGTTTAGCATATGGATGTGGAAGACAGATAATAGAAATGTAAAAAGAGTAATGAGAATTGTACAGAGGCCAGCACATCAGGTTACCCCAATTCATTGAAAAACCGTCCTTATCGCAACAGCGCAGAGTGCACGCATGGGTAAGTTGATATGCTTCCAACTTTACAAATACCTGAATAATTTTCTAGTTGATTTTCCGTACCTATACGAAAAAGATGATTTTAGCCTTTGCCACTCATAATCTTGCTCAAATGTGATCGCAAAAAAAGTTTGAAAAGCGAAGAGCTAAATTTGAGAGTCAAACTTGCTACGCCAATAACGCATCGAACTTAGCAATTTCGCCTTTATACAAACCAAATAAGGTTTCTTTTATCAAGCGTTAACGATCCTTGACGGTTCTCAATGTGTTTGCCTTCAGCAAAATTGATCGTCTCAAGACCGCCCAAAAAGATCACCATTTGTCATTGCATTCACCGCCAAGTCCTCGGAACATTCTTGAAGCGTCCTTGAAAACAAATGACGATCTGTGCAGTCAGGGTTAGGGTAACCTTCACTATAGAGATCGATATGCACCCCTACCCACCCTAAATGAGGGTAGTTATAGTGATTTATTCAACGGCATCTGTTTTTCTTAGTTGGGGGAGTAAGGCAGGTGGGTTTCTGAGTAGAAGATTTGAATATCGTTGTGAATAGAATGTTTTGGATTGATTTTGCTTTAAAAATGTAAGAGAATTTAATTTATTTTTTTGTAGATTCAGTTGATTTTTCATTTCGTCCTTAAAAATAAAATTCCAGAAGAGACCACTGCAGGCTTTAGTTAAGCCGTAAAAGCCTTTGAGTGTGTGACGATTTTTTAATTTTTATAAGGATTTTAAAGACACAGGTAGAAGTTAAGTATTTAAATACTTACCTACTAGTTTTAAATGTTTTTTTTTTTTAATTTATCACTAGCACGGCCCACGACAAACTCGTGCGTTACCCAAGTGGGTTCACCGTCAACAACTTTAAAAATATTTCACTGTCATCTAAGTAGATGATGGTGAAATATCACTCTGCGCGAGGGTACCGTGCAAAGGCCAGCATCCTCTGGCGTTTTCGTTTCCACACTTTTCGACATTTGACCGCGGTACATTTCATCACGAGCACGTTGTCCTTGTGATGCAGTCCTGTGAGGCTGACATAACCGTAAATTAAGAAGCCTACAAGATTCTGCAAGCCTCGTCAAAATTCTGATTAAAAAAACTTTTATCGTAGAGTTGATGGCCTCTACGATAAAAGCAATCTATGCTGGATTGGGAGTGAAAGAAAAACATAGAATGTGCCAGCTACCTTCCTAGCTACTCTTCCTAGGTATGCAGTAAAAGTCTGTAGGTGGGATGCAAGAATTTTGCTGTATAATGGGCGAAAGGCTGTCCACCTGTCACCATTATACAACTTGTTCCATCCCTCACAACCCTCACAATTTGTGTCAAAACGTGGCATCAAGTAGTTCGCCACTGATGCTCTGCCTACCCCGTTAGGGATTATAGGCACGAGCGTATGTTTTATCGTAGAGTTAATGGCCTGGTTAGAAAGCCTTTGGCTCAAGAAATCCGCTTCACATTGACCCCACATTACCTACAAAGCCAGACACAAAGTAAAGTGAGAGGAAATTAAACAAAACAAGTTGGCAATTGTACCGTACGGCCAGACAGAGAGGCGGCGTGTAGTCCTATTTTCGAACAGGTAACCAAGTAGGTCTATAGGACCGGTCTACGAAACGTTGCCTTATTTTACCAGCCAAGTCGGCGGAGTCAAATAAATCGAAGACTTCCTCCGGACAATTGGAGTGCGAAGATGAGAAATCTTGTCAAATGCTGAAGTCGACTCGTATAATTCAGAAGATGACTAACCCTAGTCCACCCGCGTGGACTACAGGTTTTTTATTTATTATGAGATGGGTTAACTCTTGACCTCAATCTGGACCAAGGTCATAGATGAGGTCAACGATAGAGCGAGTTAACCCAAAAAATGCCTATTAAGGCACTGGTACTCCTACGCAAGCTGCTCCTACGCAGCAAGCTGTTTGGCGTCGGACTTCGGTAGGAGGGTGGAGGGGTTTTACTGCTCCCAACTGTGGGGTAAATGTAGCCTATGTCCTTTCCCAAGGTCTAACCTATCTTTGTACCTTTCATCAAAATCGTTTCGGTAGTTTAGGCGTAAAAGCGTAACTGACAGACAGGCAGAGGAGTTACTTTCGCATTTATAATATAAGTCGAGACATAGGAGCCATGCGAGTCTCCGGCAGAGTAGAATAGGACCACCCTCTTTCTTACCGAGGTGTCGTACAAGGCGACTAAGGTAAATATGCAAGAAAGTTCATCTGCACACAGAGAAGGAAAACTCTGCAATTATATCAAAACCCTCGCCAACCCGTCTGCCAAGCGTGGTGAGTATGGATTTACCCCTCATGTTATTGGGGGAGGCCCGTGCCCAAGCAGTGGGGACGTATATAGGCTGATGAAGTGAAGAGACATAGGGATTTGTAGGGATTATTTATCGTATGGAACGTGTTCTCTACGTCAGAACTTTACGCTGTTAGATTTTAGTAACACTTTTGCGCTTGTTTAAAGTGACATCATGTCCTCCACGCTCTAATGTACTTCGTCAGTGGGCATTCGAACATTAGGGGGCGTACATTAATTACGTGAGGCGTTTTGGGGGGGAGGGTGTCGGGCCGGATCTCACTCAATCTCACGTGGGGGGAGGGGTGGTCTCTACAAATATCACGTAATATTTTCCCACAAAAGAAATAGTGTTAAATTGTGGGAAAACTAAGTCAAACCAACTAAACCATGTTGTTCCAGTAGCCACTCTGAGGTCCCGTGGACTGAATTAGAACAATCTTTTTTTTTTCAAATTTAAGTTGGTAAATCATAGCTGTTTTTTATTGTTCGATTATTAAAAGTTTAAAAATAATTAGACAAATTATGTAAATTTTCTAAATAAATCACCAATTGACGTATTTACACTAAAACTAAGCATTTTCATAAAACTCACGTGAGATGAAGGGGGGTGGGGGGGTGTCGGGCCAAATCTCACGACATCTCACCAGAGGGGGTGGGTGGGTCGAAAAATCGCCAAAAACACCTCACGTAATTAATGGACGCCCCCTTATGTGATGTAGTTTGCTAGGGTATCCGCAATGGCACGTTGGCGATTCACTCCATCCCCTTTAAAACTACAAGGATACACAGTTGTCGACGTCCGTGCTTATTCTATTGAGGAGACACCAGACCTGACGCTGTTCCTCGAAGCCTTGAGAACGTTGATTGGTTTTAAACTCAAATGGAGCATTTTGTATGGGTGCAGGGATCGAATAATTCAGAATAGCTTCCAAGCTGTACTGGGACTGCTCCTTTTATGTTCAATAGATGAACATTGCAGGCAACCTTAAGTTTTTTTAGTCTTACAGTTTATTTTTTTTATTATAAGATGGGTTAACTCTTGACCTCAATCTTGACCATAAGGTCAAAGATGAGGTCGACGATGGAGCGAGTTAACCCAGAAAATGCCTATAAAGGCACTGGTACTGGTAGCAAGCTGTTTGGCGTCGGACTTCGGTAGGAGGGTGGTCGCGGACCAGACGGCCCTTTACAGAGCCTACCACACCGCATGAGACCATAGGACGACACCTCAGATTCAGAAAAAAATGAAGTGTCGTTGCCTGGGATGGATTACTAGGAGGCAGGTCTCATTTGTGTTTCCTTAGTCGCCTCTTACGACACCCACGGAAAGAGATGGGGTGGTGTTACTCTCAACCGATCACCACACGGAATAAAAACCCTAAGTACCTAATAGGTAATTCAATTCAAACACAAATAAGAAACACACTTAATAAAAATATATATAATATATATATTTGAAGGGCGAAGAATTTATCATTCAGCCGCGAAGTCTTTGTTTGTAAAGCTTATTATTTGAGAATTTACATTTATTTACCTATACATGGATATATACGTCAATCGTGTCAGAATTCATTTAATTTGTTTGACGGAGCGTACTTATTATGGAAATTGAAGCTGATTTAATGTTTCAAAGAGTTTTAGGTGAAACCACGTGTAAAGAAAAATAAATACTTTGGTACACTTAGGCCCACATTACAGGAGACTATAGTCTTGATCTATACTTAAGTATTGATTGTCTCTTTCTTTCATTTTTTTTTGTTAAATTTATCCCTTTCGGGAAAGGCAAAGGAAACTATGTCCATACAGCCATGTCTTCAGTGAAAAATCTTCTTTCTTCAACTTAACCTTAAGCCCTAAGCTCCTCATGTTCTGCGTAAAACCGGATAGCGTCTGTTTTACGAAAACTGGCGGCGAGAAGCACAACCGTGAGGATCTTTGTCGGTACCAAACGGAGCAGAAACACTGTTATCACTTGAATTTTTCATCACTACGCGAATTTTAGTAAATTTACTGCATAATACACTATCACTATTACACATTAAACAACTTTTTCACGTCGAAAACGAAAATTCAGTTGACAAAGCAACCGCTCGCGCCGAGTTCCCGCCAAAGACCCTCTTTCTTTCAATATTAAAATTACAAAGACGACTGCTACTTACAGACACACAGATACAAACGTCAAACTTACAACACCCCTCTTTTTAAAAAACTAATCATCCATTAATCACAAACTTTCGCTTATAAAACATATCAGTAAGATTGACAGAACACGAAATTACCAACCCATATTAGGACAAAATTCGCCATACGTTGCACAAATCGTCCAAAAACTACAGTTAGCCTGATTGCGCGTGTAACAGTTAATTGAAATACAAACAACTAGTTTTTGCGCATCCGGCCATCGTGCAACCGGTTTTTTTTTAAACGAGCGCTTTTTTGTCAATGATATTGTCGGCAAGTGGTAGTAAGATGGAGGTGAAGGGTTCAGGAGGTTTATTTATGATAAGTACAAATACAAATGCGTTTATTTCCACTAAAATTACACTGTGGTTCCATAACTAACTTATATAGTATATAGAGTACTTCGTTCTAAACACATGTGTATGTGTATAGAACGAATTACTATTTATTAATGAATCATAGTGTTTGATACATCTCTTAAAGTAGTCCAATAATTAGGTCAACTTATATCTAAGTACTCTATATACTATACTTATTCTAGATACAATATATCAATAAACTACTACAGCAATTATTATCGTTTGTTTTACTTAAGATAAATTTTTATATGGACCTTTTTTAAATTAGTAGGTACACTGAGTGAAAAAGGGTATGGGCACAGCAACGCTGATTTTAAGCCCATCAGTGGTCAAATTTGGTATTTAGATAAGAACGAGGTTAGTACAATTAGCAGAGTTTAAAAAATAAAAAATACATGAAGAATTTGATGATTCGTTGGATTATGTTCGTTTCTCAATATTTTGGTGTCCAAACACGAATCTGATTTGAATTTAATTTTTTGTTACTGTAAATCTAATTGATGTAGTAATTAATTTTTATTCCAGTAGTAGGACTCATTCATTAATTATTTATATTTTCTTATCTTATCTATACTAATATTATAAAGAGGAAAGATTTGTATTATTATATGTAACGAATAAACTTAAAAACTACACGACCGATTTTAAAAATTCTTTCACCATTAGGATGCTACATTATCCCTGAGTAACGTAGGCTACATCGTTCCCACGGGAACGAAGTCCCGAGCGGGATGCTAGTCCACAATATAAATATAATAATTTATTTGTTCCAGGTCTCTGTTAGCTACCGAAACAATTCCTTATTCTATTAGTGAAAACCTTGCGGTAACATATGAAGTGACTAATTACTACAGCTACCCCCGTTATGGCATAGACTGTGTCTACGAGCACTCAACCCTATATAGAGACGTAATACAAGGCGACCCGAACCTGTCAACTCGTCAGTGGCTAGTCACTGATATATGTATAACGCACGCCGTAGCGATCGTGTTCGGAATCTCTTCGGATTACTTCGCACCTAGTTGACAAAATCGTTTTCTTTCAAATTCGCATGTATTACGTCTCTATATGTATAGGGTTGAGTGCTCCTAGGACTGTGTTAATGTTAGTTAGAAGATAAAAATACGAGTTTTAATATTTTACCAACTTAACTCTAAAAACAAACCAGTAAGTTCACGCGAACATATAACAGTGTTTTAATTTAAGAGTTTCAATAATACAGTTTTGTGTCACGAACATTTATTTTGTCGGCTTTTTATGGGTCTTGGAGTAGAAATGTACTTTTTTTTCCGAGCCTACAAGATCCCACGAGATCTTAGTACTGTGGCGTAGTTTTGAGGAAGCTGGAGACTGGGTCGAGGTGGAAACTACTAGGAAAAGTCGGATAATCTCTTTATGAGGTTTATTACTCAGAATCCTAACTTGCACGGCCGAAGCCACGGAAGGGTCTGTGTCAATTATACTGGGTGAAAAAGAACCTCCTAGCTATATTCAAAATCCTGAACCAGTATCACTCAAAGAACACATTTATGAAAAAAATAAATTAATTATTTTTTCAATGGGAATAGTTAATTTTTTGCGTAAACGTAGAATTACTCCTACACCAGGCACGCGAGGGGTGCGGGTAGCGCTCGGAGGGTGCGCCCGAGTGGTGTCTACATTTAGGAAAAAAAAATACACCCCCCCCCCCAAAAATAAAAATAAAAAGTTGTCCAGTAAGTGATACTGGTTCAGGATTTTCAATAAAGCTAGGAAGTTCTTTTTCAACCTGTATATTAAAGGCGCCAAATGATCCGAATCATTTGAAATCGGAACCATCGGTTAAAGGCTTTACCAGAAGATGGTAAAGGTAGAGGTAATTGAACCTCTACAGTACTGAAAGTTATCTTAGTTTTTTGCTGGTCCTAACTAACAGACTCATAAACATCCAGTCCAAACCCTTAGACCTAGAAAGCTGGCCTAAAGATATTATAACGTAGACAAGTAATAAGTAAGGAAGGATTTTATGAAATTCCCACGGGAACGAGTCTTCTTTCCTTATCTTGTTAGATTTAATAAAGTAATTCAATTGTTTCTCCGAGCCATCACATTTACACTATTTTGTTATGTACTTCATTTACTGGAATCTCCCAACACAAGTAAAACTTTAATTTGCTTAATGGTGAGTTTTCCTTAGACTAGGAATTAATGTAAAGCTGTTTGAGAAATAAAGATTATTATTATTTATTATTATTATTAATGCTCTTGAACATAATATAAAAATGTAATGCTAAGTAAGGAAATCAATTATTTTAATTTGTTTTTTAAGTAACTGACAAACTTTACTACCCTTTTGTTTATGTCACTTCAAAACGCCAAATGTTATAGGTAAATGCGAAAGTAAGTCTGTCTGTCTGTCCGTCTTTCACGCCTAAACTACTGAACTGATTTTGATGAAATTTGGTACAGAGATAGATTAGAGCCTGGGAAAGGACAAATGCTACATTTTATTCAACAGTTGGGCACGATATAACCTGTAGTCCACGCGGGCGGAAAGCTAGTAATTTATATGACAGTATAATAGCTTCTTTACGAATATACGTTGTTTAGGTACTTAGTATGTGGAGTAAATCCAAAGTATGATAACTCTAAAATTAAAAGATGTGGATGTGGATCGCCTCCGACATTCAATTACTCAAGTTATAAAATAACTTTTAAACGGCTGAACCAATTTTGATAAACTATACCTAAGAACCATCTCGATTTCGTCAGCTTTCAAACAAAAAACCCGCATTGAAATCGGTCTATTCGATTAGGAGCTACGATGCCACAGACACACAGATACACACGTCAAACTTATAACACCTCTCTTTTGCCGGGGGTTAAAACGAACAAGTTTTATTTTACAAGTTATCAAACTTTAGGGGCTCACTCTACAATTTAAACTGAACAACTTTCAAAAAGTTGGACTTCTCATACAAACACAAATCAGCTAAAAGGAGAGGCGAAACTTTTCAAATCATTTTCAAATTTTCAAAATTCGACCTATAGATGTTTCCAGGGGAAAGTAGTTCAGTTTCATGGGCTGATTCACTTGCTTAATTATTGCTAATGTCACCCAATATTTTATTTTTTTATTTCATTTAATAGATCACCAACAAGTTACACACCAACTCTTAATTAAAATGGCACAAAATTACAAAAAAAGGCTAAATGGTAACCAAATTATAGGTGACAACCGCATTCAAACAATTTTAAGTAACATTATACCTACCAAGATACCTTAAAGAAAAATTAAACAGTCGTAGGAAAACAATTTGCAACATGAAAAGTTACATTTAAAATATACATATAAAACATAGTATTGAAAATTAAACATGGGTGAGCTACTTTAAACAATTTAGACCAAGGATTTGTTTTTTGAGGGAAGCTTTTATCTCCAAAATTTTTAAATTTCATTTGGGGAGCTTACAGCTACATGCAACAATGTTAAGTACATAGAAAATACACCTAACAGCCAATTACAAGATATTACTTCGAATGCGTTGGAGTAAATCCAAAGTATGAAAAGAAAAAGTGTGTAATGTGTGTGAGTGTGTACGTGTAACTCGAGTAAACGCCTCTCTGTGTGAAATAGAGCGTAAAGTCTGCACTCGGCTCCCTTTTTAACACGATAACTTGGTGTTTTGTTTCACAATACTTTTTTAACACTATTTTTTAGGGTTCCGTAAGTTCCGCTAAACTAATAAAAGTGTTGCACCCGTAAAAGTAATCTCGTAGGTTCTTTAAACTCGGACTGAGCCAGCTACGCTACGTGATGAGCCGAATGCACCATAAAATCTGTTTGCAGTCCTCCAAATCTAGGGAAAATGATGTTTAAGTTCCCGGAAGGTATAGATATTGAATCCATTATTTCACCATCTACTTAAGTACCTACCTATAATTTACAGAGAACATTTCGTTACTGCATTTGACAGTGCCATCTAGCGGCTATTTATGTGAACTAATCACTTGTATGAAAACCAACTTACTTAACATTAACTTAACTAAGCAATGGGTGCTCCAAGTCAGGTAACGTCATCATCTTCATCATCATGAATGACAAGAACAAGACAGACACTGTTTGCCGAAAGATACACACACCGGCACAATTAGCGGAACAACTTATGTTTTTCATACAATTAAGTCAACTTTAGGTTTATAAATGGAGATTTTTATTCGATGCTGTTATTAAAAATTTACGCTTAGTTTAGGCTTTTAAATGTTTGTCTGTTAAAACCAAATATAAAACATACAAGAAGTTTTCAATAATGTGCCAAAAGAGAACATTGCAAAAACCTTATCATACAACTTCGTATGAAACGTTTAAAGAGTTTTTTTTTCTATTGACTACATGAGAAATTCTAGGCTTTTCGTAAGTTTTTGTAAAAAAAAAGAGACGATCATTTATAAAATTTATTTGCATAAAGAAAAGTGCAGTTATGTACGTAAAACGTATAAGTAGAACTCCCAATATAAGTCGATTGTATGAAAAACAGACGTTGTTCAGCTAAATGTGCCGGTGTGTATATTAAGAAAATATTAGACAGGTACAGGTAGACTCGAAAGACAGAAGACTAAGCTGCCTACAGGAAGGACTGGTGAGTAATCCAGAGTATCAGCTACCTCTATACCAAATTTTATCAAAATTGATCCAGCCGTTTGAGTGAGAGAGAAGAGTGAGAAAGAGTAACAAACATCCATCCATCCATACATACAATTTTTCGCGTTTATAATATTAGTAAGGAAGTAAGGATAGAAAATGGGTGCGCTCTTGACTACAATCTAGCTATGCACTCGAAGTTCAAAGAGATTCGGGTTCCAGAAGCCCGGAAATACAGACGCAGGCAGAGAACTCCATTCCTTTACGGTGCGCAATATAAAAAAGATGAAGACAAGCGCTCAGTACGGATCCGAGGAATCTCAGCAAGGTAAGGATGGTACCCAGTGGAGCGTCTGGTCGTCCGGTAAGAAAAAGGCAAAATCGAAGGGCTACGCGGTAGGTATGTCTTTTCTCGGCAGTGTGACAATAATAGAAAAAGAGCTTGCTACAACCTCGACCGCCTGGGCTAGATTGTAGCCACGAGCGAACCCATATTAACCATTAAAAAAAGATAAATCTTGTGAACCAATTCCTATCAGCACGGCTCACACTTGACATATATTTAAATACGTGAACGATTTTCACACAAGAACTGAATGTTAATTAAATACGTTATGGTTGGGGTGAAAGTATTTTCAACAAAGATGGAATGTCACAAACTGAAACATTCGCAGCTTGTCTCATTGTATTGTTAAGGTCGGACTCCGGTCGGAGCAACCTTGACCTCCGTGACATTTAGGTCACAAAGGTCACAGATACATGTTTGAAATATACCTAGAATTGGACTACATACATACATACGCTCACGCCTATAATCCCTAACGGGGTAGACAGAACATCAGTGGTTCTAGAACCGATCCAAGACGGCTGTGTCTCGAATTTTGATCGTCATTTTGAGGTTGTAATTGACCACATTTCCCCTGCCTGCCGCTTCTGTTTCTTTGATGAATCTGCCTATCTCATCGTTACCATCACCCGCGTAATATTTGCAGCTAGCGTGAAACAGTAACAATCGGAGCTTGTTACGGCGTGAAAAAAAGACCATTTCAAAAAAGTATGAATGAAAAACTTTTACCCAGAAAAAAGCGTTACATTTTTAAAAATAATCTCTAGGCTATGGGAGACCCAATTCTATTGTACGTATCTGCAGACGAAGGGGCGACCTAGTTGCAAACCGGCTGCAAATTGGCGCTATAACAGGTTAATTGGAGTGCTATAGTGGCAATGAAAAAATAGACAAGTACATGTGATGAATGAGGAAGATGGTTGCTAGAAAGGGATGTAAAATGATCCTGACTAGTACAAAGGACGATTGTTGTTTAAGTTTCAGATATAATAACCGATCAGTTGCAAACCTTTGGAGTTCTATAGAGGGCAATGAAGACAAAATAAATAGGCATGTACCCAGTGATAAAAGACGAAGTTAACTGCTAGAAAGAGATGCAAAATGATACTGACTAGTACCTATGATAATTGAGGAATATAAATGGTTTTAGTTTCAGAAATATTAAACGATCATTTAATGCAAATTGGCAGCAAACAGGCGCTATAACAGGTTCTTTGGGGTGCTCTAGTGGCAATCTAGCTGAATAGACAATATCAGTGAAAAGAGCCCGGACTATTCCGAACTATGAACCCAGTGGTGTTCATAGTTCGAAATTGATTAGTGATGTTGAGACGTTCACCGGGGCGGACTTAAAATGTTTGTTCTCAGGTCAAGGGTGTTCATGTCTGTCTTAGTGTAAATTCCAAGGGACCCACTTTGCAAAAAGGGCTATTACAAAATTTCTGATTACCTATCAGACAGGCAGCCATGGGAATGAACTGCTCAGCTCTCTAGAGTTATTTCAGATTTAGTTAAAATTAGTAAATAAGAAAATTTATAATGCGATTTAAAAGAGCAACCTCAGAGTTTCTTGCCTGTTCTTCTCTGAGGAAGACTGCACCTTTGCGAATAGGCGTAGAGTAAGTAGGGTCAAAAGAACGAATGCGTATGTATGTATTTAAATCGTTTAATGTACGTTTGTATGTATTTCATTGTAATCTTGACTTGTTATAAGTGACATCCTGAATGTCCTATAAAATAAAGATTTTTCTATTCTATTCCACGACAAAATAAAATACCTTAGTGTGAGCCTTTGAGTGTGTAGCGTCCATCTTCTATCTCTTCTCTTAAATATGGCTTCATATTTGTGTTGCCTCTGGGGCAGATAACCTGATGGGCAACCATAGTGGCAATTAATCACGAGCGTTTCCGTGCTTCGGAGGACACGTTAAGCCGTACATCCCTGCTGTTCTCAATGGACCACAGTTTTACAATAAAACAGCAGCTCAAGCACAATGTACTCGCGGTGAAATGCGCTATGGTCAAATGGCAAAAATGTCAAAAAAGTGTCGCAATGACAACTCCAGAGGGCGAGCAAACCTTTACGTCGCCTAAGTGGTGTGACGCGCGAGATTTTTCGCACCACGCGACTGAATTAACAGCCTATTGCTAATTAGCTAATTGGTAAATAGGCGAAACAATTACCGATCTACAAAACAAAAGCCGACAATTTAATTTGCCTGTTGCGGCCACGCTACCGATTTAGACCAGTTAGGTAACCTCATCGATTTTAGTTTTCAGGATTTCGTAATATTTGAAGATATGTTAACTACATATTTCAACCGAAAAGTTCGCTTTTTTGAAACCCTTATCAATCTACACTTATGTTATAAAGAGGAGAGATTTGTATGTTTGTAACGAATCAACTCTAAACCTACTGGACCGATTTCAAAATAATTTCACCAATAGAAAGCTCACTTATCAGCAGGTGACATAAGCCACATAATTTTCCCGAATTTCCAAGAGATAATTTATTTATTAAACCAAGAATTTCACAGTAAAATAAGGGCTACATAAACTGAAAATAATTTGGACTTAACCGCGATTTGGATCAACCACGATTTGGGTCAGCCGCGGTATGGACTAACCAGCAGCTCGAGCACGATGGCGACAAACTCGCGCGGCACGCCACTCGGCTGACGGTGAAACTTCACTTTAATTGCGCGAGGACCCCGCGCAAAGGCTTGTGCGCCCTCTAGCGTTGTCAATGTTGACATTTTCACATAAGACCGCGAGCACATCGTGCTCTAGCTGCTGGATTAATCACGATCCGGTTGGGCTAACCACGAAATAGACCGACCGCAATATGACTTAAGGTACAAGTTAAATTGGCTTTGAACCTAAAAAGGTACCAATGGAGCCCCATTTCTCCTTCTAAGATTAGAATAATCGCGATTTAGGCCCGTACAGAACGCGACTCAAACTCTGATCTTACACTTACGAGTAAGTAGCAGGTAAACCCGCCTAAACGGCTAAGAAACACTCGTCAACGCCCGAGTACCTACGTAGTTTGTTTTTGTAATTCTTTGATTTTAAAGTTTAAAGTTGGGGTCAAGTTCGAAATAAATATATCAAAAACACTTACGTAACTTTTAAAGATATTATTATTTTGCAGTTTCACCTTGAAATAATCTAGAAAAGTATTGAATGAGAACATGACTTCATAAGGACCACAAAGATTAAGTAATGTACAGAAATAAAATAGTGACATTCTCATCTGATCTCATGAGTACGGGTGTTGCATATTCATTAAGTTAATAATGCTTTGAAGCATGTAAATGGAATTCATTTAGTTCTATTATAGGCTAGAAGTGCACTTATTAATTTTACCAACATACATGCACGCTTATAATCCCTGTTGGGGTAAGCAGGGCATGTGTCTAGTTGTGTGCTAATTTAAAGAAATTTTTTATTAATTTAGTTATATCATGCCCAAATGTGGGATAAAATGTAGCCTATGTCCTTTCCCAAGGTCTAATCTATCTCTGTACCACATTTCATCAAAATCAGATCTGTAGTTTAGGCGTGAAAGCGTAACAGACAAAGTTAATTTCGCATTTATAATATTAGTAGGTATTTTCTGCACATGATTTGGGTTATTCTAATAAAGAATTTAATTGAAAAACAATGTCTTAAGAATGTACCTACTATTATACTAAACGTACCTATAGTTAGCCTTTTTATTAAACATTCTGAAGATGATGACATAAGTGGTTCGCATTACAATGTATAAATGAATATGTATGGCAGAAGATCATATTGTTATTTAAATGTAGACGTTGACATTTCTTTTGAGTTGCATAAAGCTTATGCTTAGCAAAGTTAGAATGAGAATTTCACTCTTATGTACTAAGGAATAAGGGTGTTACTAAGTCCAAAGTATCAAGTCTGATGTGTTATTGAGTGTTCTATTGGTTGTTCGATACAATGGACTCAGAGTAGGTCAGAACGTAAGTTGGGGTATGAAGTAAGGGTTACGTAATTACGTAATATGTAGGTAAGAGACATTGAAAGAAAATAATCTTAAAATAAATTATAACACATTCCGTTTTCCATTAAAAATTTACATGCCATGGCAGCATAATCTGAGACACATCATCATGGCACCATGACTCAGTGATTTTGCTATTATTATTTTTTTACAAGCCCATATACGTCCCCACCAAGGGGCATGGGCCTCCCTTCAAAACATGAAAGGGATTTAGGCCATAGTCCACCACGCGGGCCCTATGTAGGTAGGTGGATTTTGCTATACAAGTATACATTTTCTGGGTTCTAAGATGGGTCATGATCTGAAACAAGGATTTGCTCTAGTTTTCGTCAAGTTACATATTAATTATGTAAGATGTATGTACACAGAGAACCAGATCTACCAAAATTGTCACGGTCTCTCAGTGTTTTCATAATTTTTTTGGCATTGCTTTTTTCTTTATTTTTCTCATTACAAAAACAACATTTTTAAATAATACCTACTTCCATAAGTTTTGTAAGTATTTGTTAATATGATATTTTTTATGTTGTTTTTTAAAATGATGAAATTAGATTAGTGTTAAAAATATGCCCCGTAAAAATCAGACATTTTATGAGAACGACTCAACAGTTTTATACATACTTTTATCATCATACAGTCCCTTTCCATTTAATTGACATGAAGGTTAGAGTGCCGCAAAAGGGAAAGCCACACAAAAAAAAAATCCTGTGGGCTGCCAATTTTCCGACACGCCGACCCAACTGAGCAATAGACACCTTACTAGGTAGATAGGTCTTTGAGTTCTGACGACCCCAAGATACAAGAGACCTTAAGTCTCTTTGAGTGTACTTACATAAGAGGACTGCACCCTTACCAGATAAGTTTTCTATTGATAGAGTGATGTCATAGAGAGCTAAGTTTTTAAAGGAATCATTTAAAAGTTAACATGGGTCAATTACTTATTTACAGCAACATTGTGTTCTAAAGCTAAAAGAGAAAAAAAAAAGATTTAGGTAGGTAGGTACCTAACTAAGAAATAAATCAGATACTAACTAGAGTTTCATTAGACAGTGTTTTTAACTTAATTAATTAATCCTTGAACACTCTTCATTAACATCTAGGTACGCTCATAAAAAGTATTAAATACAAAACGATGCATTGACACGAAAATGCTCGGAACTAAGTCCCGTAAACGACCTGAATTTTCGCGATAGCATCAATCTGATGAATAGATAGATACACTGCACGAAACTTCCTATGCACTGATAAAGAAGATAATTCGTTAAAGCGTTTTATTTGAGCGATTTATCGGGTCGATTTCATACAAAGTAGGGCAACGAACCAAGATCGAACACCGTGACGATATATGAAAAGTAATGGAAAGAAAACGAGTGACCTACCTTCATATCCGACACGATCTGCTGGTACAGGCTCCATAGCGGCGAACAATCCTTCTCAGTAGTTCCATCCATGATCAGAAAGCTCAAAAAACACCACCAAACACGAACTCAAAATCGTAAATTCACTTCACCGAACGCGCCATTTTTTTCATCAACCACAACTGTTGCGTTTGCTGATCACCAATTTAATTAAATTCGCTTTCCCATTACCTACATTTCACTTTAATACACAATAGAAAAGTTAGAAAACACAAGCAACAAATCAATATTTATAAACACGGTTACCCCACATCCATTAGTTCTCTCGAGGGGAGAGATTAGATGCGAAACTAACACTGAAAAGCACTTGAAAAATTCACGGATGTCGACCAAAATAATACTAAGGGACTATTAGTAGCACATCCACTCATGAAAAGTCAATTTTCTTATATTTTCATTCACAAAACACGCGATTTAAATACTTTTAGCAACGTGCAACTGTACGGAGCGACCTGCACCTCAATCACAATCGGCCGGACTCGGTTCGGTTTATTTGGCGTTTGGCCGCCCGCTATTCGTCAATTATTTCAGGGTTGCCAAGAAATTAATAGAGACGCTATTTTAACACTAACTTCTAGCTATTGCCCAAAACATAAGATTTTTTAGCTTGAAAAATACTATTTTTAAGCCATAATTTTTTACTTATATCAATCAAAATCAAAAGGCATTGCATTGCTCCATAAATATTGTTTTAATTACTATTTATTATTTTTTCTTGTATGGCAACATGGAATTCAACTAGTGATGTAACTTTACAGTTAAACGTTATGCGTATCTTGATACATTTTCAATAGTTTTTAAAAGTAACGCTCTACAAACAATAAATCTTAAAAATTTTCTTATAAGATATATTCAAGGTTAAAGTTGAACTAATGATAAACTTTTTCATTTTTCCAATTTTTCACTGCAGCAAAAATGAGACAATGTTATAGGATTGTTTTTACAAAGCATTTTACAATTTAAACTTTTTGTGGATTTCTTGTGCCATTTCTTCCCATAGATATCTATCTATACTAATATTATAAAGAGGAAAGATTTGATTATTTGTTTGTTTGCATCGAATATGCTCCGAAACCACTGGACCGATTTGAAAAATTCTTTCACCATTAGAATCCTACATTATCCGGGATGGACATAGGGTACATGATTTTCCCGAATTTTTCAAATCGGTCCAGTAGTTTCGGAGCCAATTCGATGCAAACAAACAAACAATCAAATGTTTCCTCTTTATAATATGTATATGTCACCGGAAAATAATAAGAATCGTAAGTTGATCAACTTTCGAGGTAGTTTATCAACTATCGGAAAATCATACACGGCAGATGAAATGTATTATGATAGGTAAGTATCTGTTTTTTCAAAGCGTTGGAGTGTTTATTTTGTACCCGCCAATCCTTAAGTTAAGGTTTCGGATCGGAGTATGGTACAGAGGATCACCTCACGGTGCCCTCTCTGTACTGTCTACGGCGCACCAGGGCCCATATTTTTGAAACGATAGAATTCCAATTCGCATACGAATTGACAAGATTCGCATGAGAATTTCATACAAATCTTGTCAATTCGTATGCGAATTGGAATTCTATTGTTTCAAAAATAAGGCCCCAGGGAGCCGCCGCCGCGCCGCGGCACACAATTTGGGAACCCCTGGGTTAAGGGTAAGTAAATGTTTTTATATTTGACCCAAACAAACAACTTACTATCGTACATAAATATGTATATACATAACATACATTGCAAGTTAGTAATTAGGTTGTAAAAAGGAATGAAAAATGGGTTTAAACTGCAGCTCGGACTTTCAAACTTATTACTATGCTTCCCTTCCTATTATCAAAATAATGTTTTTATTAATAAAGTCACAGTTTTACTCTATCACAGCCCAGCCCAGCCCTAAAGCTGTCAAACCAAACATGTCAGTGCGTGCTGATTTTTCCGCGAACTCGCAGTTTCATACGCATTTTATTCAAAAATGCAGCACATCTTTTATTAAGAACTAATTACAACTAGGAAATGTCTAAAATTATTAACGACAAGGGCATTAGGCCCGGGTGTATACACAGAATAGCACTTGAAAACTTCGTGTAAGTGTTTGTTCTTTGGTGTTGTGTTTCATATGCCGCCTTTTTTGTTTTGCTCTTTTTTTATGAATTTTTGTTTAATTTTGTATTTAGGACGTACAAGCAGGTGGAATTATTCCCTGGGACGTCTCTGAACATGATAATTGGTCCTAACGGGACGGGCAAGTCCACCTTTGTATGTGCAATCATATTGGGCCTTTGCGGCAAAACCAGTGTCATAGGAAGGGCTAAAAAGGTAAGTGCACCACTTCATAACAATAAATGCACTTTAGATATCATATCTGTATGCTTGCTAGGCCTTGAAATGCACTTATGGTGCTTGGACTTATCTGGTATTCATGAGAATGGTTTCGCTTTTATTTTCATGCCTATTCCTTACAAGATTCGTTGTCTACGATAGATGCCGTGATTTGTAATTTGCAAGACATTTCTTTGATGTTATTTATGTGAATTTAGATAAATGGAGCAAAAAAATACTTTACTGGTGTCCCAGGCACGGGAAAAGAAATAGAGGCCGTCAAAAGAAAAGATGGGGAGACGAAATTGTAGAAACAGCTGGAAGAACGTGGACAAGGGTGGCCGAAAATAGGCATGAATGGAGAAGATTGGAGGAGGCCTTTGCCAAGCAGCAAACAGAAAATGAAGAATAATGAAATTAATTTAGTTTTATAAGAAATAGAAATTCTAAATAAAGGCTATAAATAAATAAATAAAAATGTGAATTTGGTGATGGAAAGTTGACCAATCACGTTGATCACACACTCATGTCATGACGACTCGCAAACATGTCTGGGCAGAATTATTAGCTTCACAGCTTGCTGTTACATATGCTCAGCCTGGAGCTTTACACCGTCACACACAGTACACGATGATACTACACATATTACACCACACATCTTATTGCTTGTGTGCCCTTGGTTTTGTAAAAATTCTGTTTCATTTTACTTTTTTGGTCCTTGTTTTTGTAAATTTTCTGTTTACTTTGTATGTTTGACGGCCGGTTTGCTCGAGTGGTAGTGATACTGCCTGCCTAGTCTGGGCAAATATTTGTGTAAAAAGCAGATGTTTGCTCTCGGGTCATGGGTGTTTGTGTCTGTCTTTATGTGTGTTTCTAAGCGACCCACAACATATGTGTAGCGTGGTAATACATGCTGGTAATATCTTGTGCTAAGTTTTTTGAGTAAATAAATGTTTTATCTATCTATCGATCTGTATTTCTATTCTAGATATCAGAATACGTCCGAAGTGGCTGTCAGCAGGCTACAATTGAACTGGAGCTGTACCAAGAGCCAGGCCAGAGGAACGTGATAATCACTCGGAACTTCAACCTGAAAGATGTTTCGTCTTGGTTCATAGACCACAAGAGCGTAAGGGAGAAACAGGTGCAGGAGCTTATTGCTGGGTTGAATATTCAGGTTTGTGTTAAGCATTTTAAGGATTTAAGTTTTTATTACTATTAAAATAAATTTTCATTATAACATTTACTTTAAAAAGTTGCTATTCTATAATAGGGATGTTGACTATTTTTTTTTTATTGTTTATCTTAAAAAGGAACTGAATCTAAAACCCAAAACCGAAATAATTGTTGAAAACTATTGAGAAATAAAAAAGCTATAAGCTATTAAATTTCAATAGAGGGGGAAACTGTCAAACAACGAAAAAGATATGCACTTACAGGCATGTGACGTCAGCGCCATTTGTTTGCGTAGGTAAAAACGAGATAGCTGGCTCTCCCCACAAAACGAGATAGCTTACGATAATATAAATGCTAATAACTTGTTCATTTATAAACCAATTTTAATGCTGTTTTCGGACGGTAATAGTAATTAATATTTTTGGCCAATGGGGAAGGTGATACTTTTTTTAATATAAAAAAAATCTAATAGTTTAAGGGTAATAGTTAATCTTTATAACAAACAGCAGTTAGATTTTTATTTTGTTTAGTAATTTTTTTATCATTAAAAAATGATGTGTTACGCATTTAACGCCTTTTTGTAAAAATTTTCTTTGTCTGACTGAACAATAAATAAACTGCTGTTTTGATGTTATACCTTTCGGGACAAAAATCTAGTTAGTGCTCAAATTTTTTTTGGCTCCGAAAACTTACCGTATTGGGGGCTGTTCATTCACAGGTGGACAACCTCTGCCAGCTATTACCCCAAGACAGAGTGCAAGATTTCTCCAAAATGGACCCGATGCAACTCCTGAGAAGCACCTTATCCGCTGTGGGAGGTCACGAGAGTGTGTCACAGTTGGACGAGCTCATTAAATGCAGGAATGATCAGAAAACGTCTTCCACAAAACTGCAGAACAATGCGCAGAATCTTGAAGAGCAGATTCGGTTGAATGAGAGGTGGGATAATAGGATTCTTTTTTTAGTAACTTCAAAACTTAAGCATGTAGTTTTTATGTAGGAATTTGAAAATAAAGACATTTAATTTTTTTACAAAACTGAAAAACTGCCCCAAAAATTAAACTAATGGACTCATCTAAAATAAATCCATGATCATATCTCAAGTGTATTTGACATATGCATTTTTATAAGGTAAACCGCACATTAGGTTAACCTATTTTTTTTTACAAAATCATTAATAAAACGCATTAAACCTTCGCATGATTCTTGCACACACATGAGTTTTATAATAATGCAGTTTTAAATTAAAGTTACACCATGATATTTTATTTATTCTCAGGTTAAAAATCCAAATAGAAGCAATGAGGGAGAGACAAGAAATCGAGCAGAAAATCGAAATTTGTGAGAAGAAAAAGCTCTGGCTCGAATATCAAGAGTTACGCGAAAAAGTTAAAGATTATTCTGAAGATAAGAAGAAAGCTGAAAAGGTGGTAGTAAGGCATCAGAACAAAATGGCCCCTTTGGAGAAAGAAATACAGGAAGCTAAGAGTGGTATTAGCAAGTTAGAACAACACAAACTTAGTGCGGTAAGATTGTTTTATTAAGTTCTTAGGCCTGTATTACAGGAGACTCAAGTCTTGATCTTTACATCAGCAGGGCAATCGCGCTAAAAAAAGTGGATTGAGTCGCAATTGGAACGCAGCTGGAGAGCTACCACCTAAGCGAAGCTGATGCTGATTGAACGAATGGAATGATGTACATTGCTGTGTTTGGTTCATGTTGTTAATCAAGGTCTCCTTAAAAAGAAGCAATCTATAACGTTCCATTCGTTTACCCAGCATCAGCTTCGCTTAGGTGGTAGCCCCCCAGCTACGTTTCAATTGCGATTCAATCCACTTTTTTTAGTGCGATTGCCCTACAGTATTGATTGTCTATCACTATCAAAATGGCAATGATGATTCCTACTCAAGTATAAATTAGAGCTGTGTTCTATAATACGGACCTTAGAATTTGTTTCCTTTTGTATATGTATAGGGTTAAGGCACAGCTTATCAAAAACTGAAATCCTGAATTCAGAGTCAGACATTCCATCATTTTGAATGACTTACAAAATGTTTTCATATTTTTTGATATTTACTGCTTTAAGATTAAATTTTTTATTCCAATACACTCCATTTTGCAATATACAACAATAATAAAACACGAAAACGTAACGCTAAAGTAGATAAATAAAGAAAACTCCTTAACTTGAAGTTTCTGGGAAAAACAAAATATTTTAATTTGAATGTTTGTTACGCGATAACTTGGCCAATTGTCGGCCGAAATTTTATCGAAATTGATAAAACGCTTTTAAAAAAAATCAACAGAAACAAGCAATACTTACAAATCACATCATCGATTTGAATCGATTTGAATACCTCCATACCAAATTTTATCAAAATTGGTCCAGCCGTTTGAGCGTGAAAGAGTAACAAACATCCATATATAAAAACATTCGCTTTAATAGTATTTGTAGGATATAGTGAGATGAAATGATTTTATTTCAGAATAGAGAAGTCCACACCCTCCACGACAGAGCGAAAGAGACAATTGACTCAGTGAGGTCACAGGAATACATCATAAAAGACATAGAGAGCTCATTTCTTGAGAAATTAGAAAGACACAGGAATAGAGAGAGAGAATTAAATGAAGCTAAAGCAAAGCTAGATAAGTTGAAGACGGATAGAACTAGGCTAATGGAGAAAGTTGGTGATGGTGAGTGAATATTTGTACACATCAGGGTCAAAATGAAAAATAGCTTCATTTCATAGAACATACAGAATGTTACTTCTTCTTCTTACCGTGTAGGTATAGTCAAGTGTGTAGCGAACTTGGCGAACCCTGGTGTCAGAGTTTTCAAACCGCACAATGGTCTCTGACTTGGTTTTAACGACTGTAGTCAATCGACAACAGCCGGGACCGACAGCTTTACGTGCCTTCCGAAGCACGGAAACGCTCGTGATAAATTGCCACTTTGATCACCCATCAGGTTCCTTGCCTCTGTGTACGTTGCGTAACCTCACTGATCGGTTGAGATCAGCGAGAGTCACTGGGCTACGAGAATGTTACTTAAAATACGTTGAACTAGTGAATTACATTAGCATTTTTAACTTTGCGCCTATTCTCAATATGCAAGAAACTCTGAGGGTCGCATTGTATTCTACTTGCATTTCTCGTAAACGGCTTTGATGATTTTGGTACGTTGGGTAAAAAATTTGATTTATCATAAGTACTTCTCTAGTTATTTCCAAAAAGTCGCAAAATCATGCATTATTTTGACAAAATAAGAAAATGTTAGTTCCTAAAAGAATATAAAAGATGGCGCCACGGGAACCCTAGCTTAAGTTCGCGAGCCCAGGTACTTATCGTGTAGGTATAATCAAGTGTGTGGCGGACTTGACTAACCCTGGTGTCAGAGTTTTCAAACCGCACAAGGTGCGGCCATGGCCTCTGACTTGATTTTACCGACTATAGTTAATCGACGACTTAACGCGCCGTCACGAAGCACGGAAACGCTCCTGATAAATTGCCACTTTTGTCGCCCATCAGGTTCCCTGCCACTGTTCACGTTGCTTAACCTCACTGGGCTACGACCCAAGGAACTAAATAATTAAATGATGGCCGGTTTAGTTGAGTGGTAGTGGCGCTGCCTCTTGATCGACGGGTCCTGGGTTCGAATCCCAGTGGGGGCAAATATTTGTGTAAAAAGCAGATGTTTGTTCTCAGGTTATAGGTGTCTGTATGTATGTTCCAAAGGACCCACGACACAAGGGAAAACCTTTGTGTGGGCCTTTGAGTGTATAACGTTTGTTAGCGTTTATTTAAATAACAAAATCTTACAGAGAACCAAGTGAAAATGGAGTTTGCAGAGCTACAAAAGCCAATCGCGAAGACTAACGCCGCCATAGACACGCTAAAGAAACAAAAACTGGACGTGCAATATGATTTGGAACACAACATCACACCGCAGATCAGACTTTATGAGAACAAGTAAGTTTTTTTGGCTGTTATAACCACCGCTAGAAAACCTGCTTTTAACAAATAATTTTTCCCTTAATTTTCTGCTCGTATGTACCTATATATAGATAAATATTATTTTTTATTTTATATATTTATATTTGTATATATATATATATATATATGTATTAATTATATATATTTATGCACCACCTACTACTACTTTTACTTCTGTTCTACCCTAAGGTTGCCTGGAAGAAATTGCTACATAGCAATAAGGCCGCCTTGTTGTACACTATGTTTTACGTTCTGTTTATTGTGCTGTATTTCCTTGTGTGCAAATAACGTATATTGTATTGTATTTTTGTTAAAAGCAGGTTTACTGGCTTTTAAATTTAAAAAAACCGCGTCCAAATCGATTCACCCATTTTAGAGCTACGGTTCCACAGAAAGACACACAGACAGACACATAGAAAGACACATATAGCAGTCAAAATTATAATATCCCTCTTTATGCGTCAGGGGTTAAAATTCGTGTCTTTTAATAAGATAGGTCGTGTACTTACATATTTTGAGTTTTAACAGATAGCCCCTCATTAAAAAACCAAAAAACCTAAAACCTAACTCCAAATCATCTGTTGGAGCTATAATGTAACTTTTACTCTGTACCTTGTTCTAAAATGTTGGTGTGCAATAAAGTGAATTGTATTGTATGTTTCCAGAATACGCAACCTCCAAGACGTAGACCAGAAACGTTTAGAAGTCCTCCGACAATACAGTGAAGACGCTTACAAAGCAGTTGTGTGGTTCAGAGAAAACAAAGATATTTTCCAACATCCTGTGTATGAGCCTATGATGCTGGAGGTATGTTTAGTAAGGTATTTTTAAGACGGAATGCAAAATGTCCAAAAAACAAAAAGGTAGCAAGGCGCAAAATGACCAAAAAACAAAAAGGTTGCAAAATATCCTCAGCGCACATACTAAAGTAATAGTATTATGTCCCATGAAAAAAATTTTTTTTGGCAAAAATGACAAAATTAAAGCGCAAAATGTCAGAAATGCAATGACAATTATTCCGTTTATAGAACAAAACCACATTGTTCTCTTGCGTTCGAGGAGTCTTCTTTATCGTGTAGGTATAGTCAAACTTGACTAACCCACTAAACCTTAAAAGTAAAAAAAAGTGAAGTAAACATTTTTTTTAAATAATAATATGATAATTGTTTTACACTTAAGTACCTATTGTATTAAACAAAAATGTTTATTACCAATCAAATCAAACCGTCTCTGTTTAAAATCGATAGCACAATAACATTAATATTCAGCTGATGTCACTTGAGTGAAATTAAATTAGCAAAAATTTAGGAAGTAAACTGAACAACTTTTCCCTAGAAATAGGTCGAAATATTCAAAAAATTCGCCTCTCAATCCAAGTTGACTGATCATGATTGCCTTACTATGAGAAGTCGATTTTTTTTGAGAGCTTAGGTTCCTTGGGGAAAGTTCTTCAGTTTTATTGGCAGTTCCGCTAGCTAATTTAAACCCTCGCGCGATGTTTGCACACCCATGTGTACAGGATTCAAAAAGTCAAAAGTTATGAACATTAAACTAAAATACAAGTTTCGGCTTAGTTTAGGCACCAGTCTCCCTCAAAATCTTGTCAATTAATTAAGTACACTTTTGTATTTAACATAGCTAGGCCATAAGGCAAATTTTGTGGAAGAAATAAATTACTGACTATATTATTGACTTTTGTTTTTATCTCCAGATAAACTTCAGTGACCCGAAATTCGCTCGCTACCTCGAATCGACAGTACCGGCCCGAGATCTAGTCGCGTTTACCTTCGAATCGAGTCAAGATATGAACATGTTTCTACGCAGAGTGAGACAGGAGAACGGGTTAAAGCGAGTCAACGCTATCTGCAGTCAAGGCGGACCCGTCAACTTACCGCAGAACAATATACAGCAGCTCAGGTAATATATTTATAGATGGAGTGGTTTTTAATTAGTTAGTGAACTAATTTAAAGAATTTTAATTCATTATGGACAGCTGTTTCGTATTCGACATGCGAGTTAAGTTGAGCTAAAGTTTTGTAATCTACACTAATATTATAAAGAGGAAAGATTCGTATTTTTTATTAAACGGTTTTCTTTAGCTTTCCCTGTTTGTTTATTTATTTATTTGGATCAAATCTAGTAATTGAAATTCGACCCCCTTACTGTTGATGGATTGATCTGAAAGATACGCACCTTTAGTTCTGATGACAATATAATTTAATACATTCGGTGTCATTGTACATCCAAGATGGCTGCCGCTACAAAATTGCGGATTACATATTTTATCACTGCTTCCTGAATATGGGTATCAAATGAAAGGGCTTGATTAGTAGAATA
This sequence comes from Aproaerema taeniolella, assembly GCA_949987775.1. Taxonomy (NCBI): domain Eukaryota; kingdom Metazoa; phylum Arthropoda; class Insecta; order Lepidoptera; family Gelechiidae; genus Aproaerema; species Aproaerema taeniolella. The sequence goes on along the minus strand of OX465268.1, from coordinate 3,027,749 downwards.
GAGTTCTCCATGAAAATAAAATAAAAATCCAATATGGCCGCCAATAAAGTATCAGGTTTTTCTTTTCTTTTCACAACCCCTTCAATATGGCTGATCTGTTTATTTTCTTTCCAGCTATCTAGGTTTCTACACCTATCTATCTGATACTATAACAGCGCCAGACCCAATCCTAAGATATCTGTGCAAACAATACAACATACACAAGGTACCTATCGGCAACGACCACACTTACAAAAACAGTGGGAAAGTACCGGCTAATATCAACTTCTTTTTTACTGGTAAGTTTTTTATTTTTACTAGCTTTTCGCTCGGGATTTGATTTATCAGCTGATGCAATTTGTATGGGAAGTTAAACAATTTTTTTCGTACTTCGGCATTTGTTCTTAGGGAAAGTTGTTCGGTTTCATGGGCTGATTCACCACCCGAGAGGATAACATCGAATTACTTAACACCCTGTATGTATAAATAAACCGACATAATTAAAAAAATATTTCATTATTTTCATAAAGTAAAGGCATATTGGTTCACCTTTCGGAATTTATTAGTGAGGTTAAGTAATTGAGAAGGTAACTCTGATGGGTGATCATAGTGACTATTTATCACGAGCGTTACGTGTTTCGGAGGGACCTCCCCAAGCTGTCGGTCCCGACTGTAATCAAATCTATAACCAAGTCTTTATTATTTATCCAAATCAAAGGATTTAAATGCATACTTGTTGTCTTCAGAAAACCACAGATTCGTAGTACGAGTATCGGCGTACAGTGGCGCCAAATCAAGCTCCACCATAGAGATCAGACCCGCGCGACTGTTGGCCAACACTGTCGACGTAGACCAACTCGACAACTTCAATAACCAGTAAGTTAATACCCATTCGTTATAAAATAAAAAGTAAAATTTACAATGGCTCATTTTTTATCTCTTTCAAAAATTATTTTCATTTCTTTGCCTAAAATGCATTAGATTCGATGTTTTGGAGTGAAAGTGTGATAAATCGAATTTTTTATCGAAAATCTGAGAATTTGACGGCCGGCTTGGTCGAGTGGTAGTGATGCTGCGTCTTGATGGACGGGTCCTGGGTTCGATTCCCAGTCAGGGCTAATATTTTTGTTAAAAGCAGATGTTTGTTATCGGGTCATGGGTGTTCCTGTCTGTCTTTAATATGATAGGTCTTTACCTATGAAATTGCCGATTTTTTCTCAAGCTTTATTTTATTCATAATTTATTTGATTGAACAGCTATTACTACTTATATAATTGTTTTTTATTTAAAACCTTGGCCATATAATGGAGATATTGAGTCAAATAATTACATATTTACTTAAGATTTATTTGCTGAAAAAGAAGCTCAAATATAGCTCGTTTCATCCGTTGCCCGTTTCATTGCTTATTTTTGCTGTACCGTTGTTACAGTTACAACTATCAATAAAGTAAGTATGATGAAAATTAACTTAATGTTGTCCAAACCTTCCCACAAAAGTTTGCTTAATTTGGATTTCGTATTCCCGAGAAAAATCCAAAAACGTTAGTATGGAAAATTCAGTTTTCCAAAAGTATTGTATGAAAAACGGCAATTTTATAGGTTTCCTATTATATTCCAAGGAACTCACGACGCAAGAGAAAACCGTAGTGTGGGCCTTTGAGTGTGTAGCATTTGTTTAAATTAAGACACGCCTGAAGATGATGTAATCGAAACCGGTCGCATAAAAATACCTGTTAAATAAAATAATTCGTGAATTTCATCAAAATAGTTTATTTACGTATTTCCAAGAAGCCGATTACTAGATATTCCTTATAACAGTTTGAATGTATACAAAGATCTCAGCGCATATCATAACATAAAATACCACAATTTCTTACTTTTGGATATCTTCCGCTGTGGACATTTTGTATTTTGTCATTTTGCGCTTCGACATTCTGTGCCTAAATGGATTCAGACTCTGATCTATACTTAATTAGCAGCCGTCTGTCATTTTGACAATAAGAGAAATCAATCAATCAATTCTTGGATTTTATGGCCCCATCGGCTTTTTAGCGATGATTCTGCCAGTGTCAAACAGTAAGAGAAAGAGACAATCAATATTTAAGTAGGCTTGAGTCTCCTTCTAATTCGGGCCTAAGTTTGGCAATATTTAGCACAAAATAATAATGTAATAAATGGTTACATTTGAATTTCCTGAAATAAATCATAAAACCAGTTATATAATTAAAAATACCAACTTTAGCTAAAAGTTTCACTGCCACAGACATTTCACAGTTTGATTTTGGACAGACTAAGAAAGTTATACTTATGTACACATTTCAAAATTACAGATTAGATAATTTTAACCGTAACGCCCAGGCAAGAAAGGCGAAAATCCAAGAGATCGATCAAAAGCTAACCAGACTCGAAGGAGACTTGGACGGTCTTAATATGCGAAGAAAAAAGATCAGTGAAGGAGTTGAAAGGGTAAGCATGGTTATAGGGTGATTTTAGATAAGTTCAAATTTAAATTAGTGGGAGCAAAAACCGAGGAAAATTAAATTTACATTGGCTAAACTGTAATTTAAGCGTTATATAATTAAGTTAAAAGTTAAACTATCTAGCGCAGCGTTCGCATCTAATTAGGTTTCACAAGTTAACGAGTAATAATCTATCAATTTATACAATCCACAAAGGGCCGCACATCAGGTTTCCATGTGCGTGCACTATGTGCCGTCACGCAACGAAAATAGGATAACTTGATGCGCCAGCCACTGTACTTGGGCAACTACGGAACCCAGCGCGTGACCCGACACGCTCTTAGCTGTTTTTTAGGGTTCCGTACTTCAAAAGGAAAAAACGGAACCCTTATAGGATGTCCGTCCGTTGTCCATCTGTCCGTCCGTCCGTCCGTCTGTCAAGACCCTTTTTCTCAGGAACGCGTGGAGGTATGAAGCTGAAATTTATATCAATTACTCAGGTCTACTGTCCCTTGAAGCTGTGAAAAAATCAAACTTCTAAGCCAACGCAATCAAAAGATACAGCCGTTTATGCCGCAAATTTCCGCAAATTTTCGACACTCGCAAAGGAATCAAAACCTACAGGGTACTTCCCGTGAACACAGAATCTTGAAATTTGGTACGAAGCAACGTCTTATAGCACAGATAAAGGAAAAATTGCGAAAACCATAAATTTTTAATTACATCATATCATAAAAATATTTTTAATATTTTTAAACTTACTACCCCTTTCCTCATGAACGCGTTGAGGTATTAAATTGAAATTCATATCAAATACTCAGGTCTACAATACCTTTAAGCTAGGTTTGTACGGAACCCTCGGTGCGCGAGTCCGACTCGCACTTGGCCGGTTTTTATTATTTAGTTTAGCAGATCCAAATACTTAAGTATCGTGCCAAATTATTATTCCTTTTATGTAAATAAGTAGCTTCATTCAAATAAAAATAGACTGAGGCTCATATTACAGAAGGAGACTCAAGTTTTGATCTATACTTAAGTATCGATTGTCTCTTTCTCTTACTTTCAAAATGACAAAGACGACTGCTCTCAATTATAGATCAGAGTCTCAGTCGCGTTCTGTAATACGAATCTAAGAAACATTTCCATCTATAACAGGTAAAGACAATATCCGCCCAAATCCGGCTTCAAACGAACAAAGTGAGAGAAATAGAGAACGAACCAGCGTTCAACATACAGCAGGAAAGAGAAAGAAGTAGAAGAAAGCAAAAGGACTGTGTGCTTAAACAGTGTAAACTACACAGCGAGCTAAAGGACATCATGACTAATTTGCAGAGCAAGATATTGAACGGGGAGATGTGGAAGGTATTGTAATTTATATTAGATATGCGACATATATTGAATGTAGGGTTTTTGGAAATAAAAGTAGTATATGAGTTATCTAGTACCTATCTATAGTACATACAAGCCTTGCTGAGTTTGGGGTTAGATTGCGCTCTGTGAATGGGGAAGGTGACACTTAAAAAAAAAATTTTTTTTTAAATATACAAATGTAATAATTTAAGGTCCAAGGATTAAAAAACAGCAATTTATTTATTGTTTATTGTTCAGACAAAGGAACATTTCACAAAGAGCCGTTAAAGTACGATCAAACGTGACACTGAACTTTAAAAAAAAAAATTCTACAAATAATTAAAAAAAAACAACTGGTGTTTAGTGATCTTTAAACCTTAAATTTGTAGATTACAATATTTAAAAAATATCAACAAAAAATGTAACTTTCCCTATTGTCCATAAATATTCATTTATTATATTAAAATTTTTGTTTATTAGCGAAACTTTAGGGGTAATTATTTCCAAACAGAACTAAAATGAAATGCTCAAACTTAATGTTGTAAGGGGAGATGAAACATTTTTCTTATTTTGACCTAAGTATGTTCGTTGGGAAAAGTTTTTCAGTTTATGTGACTAATTTTAAATTACTTGTGAATTATCTCTGGAACTAAGGATGTGAATCAGCTCTTGAAATTCAGAACTGAGCAACTTTCCCCAGAGATTTAGATCGAAATATGGAACATAGAATCACCCCCTATTGTTTTGTTAAATTATAGTAACCCCATATAAACTAATCATCTGTTTTATAGGCCAAGCTAAATTTCAGTCGTAACGCAATCGTAGAACAGGAAACAGAACTGAGGGAGCTTAAGAACGAACTACAAAGTGTACAGGTATGTCATTTTATTATGATTTTTTGTTATCTGATGTATTTTTTTCTTTATCTACAGTTACTATACAGGGTGTAAGGGACAAGTTAACGAAAACTAAAACCCTGATTTCCTCCGCAAAATATTTCTGCTTTAACATCAAATTGGCTATCCAAATATAGTCCATTTTCCAATAGAAAACAACGATAACACCGTAAAAAACGAAAACCAGCAATGTACAGACAGCAGCACGTCAGGTTACCCATTTGCAATACGAAAGCCGTCGCTATTACACGCGAGATAAGGCCGACGTCAAGGTCAGCATGTATAACCTGATATGATGCCGTGTCTACATCGTAAATAACGAAACTCCTTAATTTGACGTTTCCGGGAAAAAAGTAATACAGATAGACGATCTATGGATAGATTCCACCATTTGAGTATTTTCTAAGCTGTCCTGTACACCCTGTACTATATAAATTATAAATAAAACATAAATTAATCCCCATTCTTACACCACATCATATTTTTTTCCAGGCAACTCTACAAAACATAGATGCCCTTCTAAACCGGGCGAAATGTAACGCCAAAGAAAAGTTAAACGAGGCAAAACGATCGTGCAACAATAAACTACCTCAAGACCCCGACTTTCCTTATAAAGAAGAATTTGACACTTTGCCCAGTGATTTTGACAGATTACAAGCTTATTGCATAGAACTACAGACTAGAATTGACTGTATGGACAAGGGCGATGAAAGGGTAAGTCTTCTATGTTTTTTTTTGTTTGTTACTTCTTCAATGATTTTTAAAGAAGGAAATGAGCCCGAGAATTCTAGTGCGGGCATCATGAAATAAAGTTTAGTTTTTCTCTTGTTTTTGCGAAGTTTTTCTCTTGTTTGTCTTGTTTTTGACATTTTGCGAATTTGACATTTTGCGTATGTGACATTTTTGTATGTATAATTTGAGTTCTCCACATAAATACACACATCTATGCACTTACGCCTATAAACCCTTTAGGGCTAGGCAGAGCGCCATGTGGTTCTAAAACCAGTTATGCCACATTTGATATACATATTACATTCTGCGAGTAATTGAAATTAAACATTTTCATTTATCGCCTACAACATAAACCCCAATTGGATTAAACATACAACTATAACTAGAGTGATGTTATTATTTTCTTTCCCTATCACATTATTAATATTACATCTGTCTCTTTCTGACTTTGGACTCAGCTGGTAATGACCTTGCCTACTGATCTGAACGTTTTGGGCTGTTTGGCGTCGGATTTCGGTAGCAGGGTGGTCGCGACTTAATGTTCCTGAAGGAGAGCTTACCAAAAATTAAAACCTTGAATTCAGAACATCATTCTGAATAAATTTCTCATTGGAGTTTTACTCCGGATTTTTTTTATATGTTCTGGTTTTAAATTATATGATTTGTTCAAAAAAATCATTTCGCGATAAGAAACAATAATAACAACGTAAAACACGAAAACCAACCATGTGCCTCGCATTCTGACAGAGGCGCGGCGTGGTTTTGCTGTACATTGCGTAGCGCCAAAGTAGGTAAATAACGAAAACTCCTTAGCTTGTTTTCTAGAAAAAAATATTACTTGTAGCCGATCCTAGTCATGCGCAGATCTAATAGATCTATAAGCTGTCTCTCACATCCTGTGTAAAAATATACATAATATATTTGTTACAGGTGATAAAAGAGTACGAGGATAGAGAGCATGTGATAGCTCGACTACGAAGAGAGGTGAACGAAAGCAGTGACAGGAACAAACAGTTGGAAGATAGGATGAATCAACTCAGGTAAAAAAATTGGGTCTTTACTTATAAAAGGAGGTCATTCACGGCCGATAAAACGCTGGGCCTACAAATCCAAAGAGCTGGTCAGCGAAAAAAAATGTGTCCTACTGATTGAGTAGTTCCATGCAACCAGTTTTCACTGTGGCGCATAATCTCTACGGTTACTTACACTAATTTTTTAAGTTGAAATATCTGGCTTTTGGACAACGCATGATTAGCGAACTGACGCCATTCTAAATCCAATATGCGAACCGCTCAAGATGTCGGACTAGTTATTATATTTTCGCTTCCATGAAATAGGTAAGAAATGAAAGGGTTTGCTGAGAAGAATACAAAAAATAAACAGTTATATAAAAGCTTGTTTTTAACCGACTTCAAAGAAGGAGGAGGTTCTATGTTCGACTGCGTGTATCTTTTTTAATGTTTTATTTTCGAGAAGCCCATGGGGACGTATATCCTACTTCCTACTAATATTATAAATATGAAAGTTTAAGAGGATGTATGAATGTTTCACGCTCAAACGGCTGGACTAATTTTGATATGGAGGTAGCTGACACCCTAGATTAACACATGGGCTACATCGTTTTCCAAAATTCTCACGGGAACGAAGCTAAACAATTCCCACAGGAAAAAGCTAGTGGGCTGATAAAATAAAATCTTTTTTTCCCAGACAACAATGGCTGCCGCCTCTGGAACAACTATTACGTGATATTGATCGACAATTCGGCGCCATGTTTGCAAAACTAGACTGCGCGGGGGAAATCAAACTAGAGAAGGGGGGCAGCGACGTAAGTACCCTTTTATATGGGGTGATTAATTGATATGAACTAATTTAAAATGACCTGTGTCATCAGATAATTATCATTAGATAGAACAAGGTGAAGCGCTTAGTGAGGTTAAGCAACACGCACAGAGGTAGAGAACCTGATTGGCAATTTATCACGAGCATTTCCGTGCTTCGGAGGACATGTTAAGCTGTCGGTCCCGGCTGTTGTCGATTGACTACAGTTATTAAAACCAAGTCAGAGGCTATTGTGCGGTTTGAAAACTCTGACACCAGGGTTAACCAAGTTCGCCACACACTTGACTAAACCTACAGGATAAGAAGAAGACTGTGATGTGCTTATCCTCACTGATCGGTTCAGATCAGCGAGAGCCACTGGGCTACGAGCGCCCCTTGTTTCTATAAATAAAACATTTTACTCTCCCACAGGATGACTACGACAAATACGGCATTTCCATCCTAGTCCGATTCCGAGCTAGCGAACAATTAGCCCAGCTCACCAGACACACGCAATCCGGCGGCGAGCGGGCCCTGTCCACCGCTATATACCTCATGTCACTGCAGCGACTTACCACTGTGCCATTTAGGTAATATTCAATTCATTTATTCGTGAACAATAGTTATAGTGTTCAAATGTCTATAACTAAAAATAAAATACCTAAGTATAATAAAAAAAAAACAAACAAAAACATTATAATTAAAAAATAAAAACTATCAAAATTCGTCAACGCTACAGCAGCACCTTTCTAGTAAAAGAGCTTTACGTTTAATTTTAAAAGTACTTAATTTATTGATACATTTTAAATCATCAGATAACTTGTTAAATAGTTACACGGACTGAAATTGCGGGCAGTCTTGCACCACTTTCAGATGAGGTGCAATTATATGGTTTATATTGTGTCACCTTCAGGTAAAACTGTGTGCCCTTTGGGTAAAACAGTTTGCTCTGTGTCCTTTAGGTCTATTTGAACCAAGACAAAAAAAATGGTGTTACAATTTGACGTGTGTATCTGTGTCTATCCGTCGCATCGTAGCTCCTAAACGAATTGACCGATTTCGATGCGGTGTTTTTTTATTAAAAAGCCGACATAAAAGAGATGGTTCCGAGCTACATTTCATCAATTTTTTTCAGATGTGTAGACGAAATCAACCAAGGAATGGATCCTATCAACGAGCGAAAGATGTTCCAACTCCTTGTGAAAGTAACTACAGAATCCGAGAGTGGACAGTACTTCCTCCTTACTCCGAAGGTAAGGAAATATAAACAGAATACACGTTTAACATTATAAACCAGTTCCGCCCACGCCTTCGTTTGTGAAGCAGCTTATTGACTGTTCCTATGTAAACGCTTCCCGCTTCCTCAAAAGCACTATTCTATATATCGAAAACGTATTTTTATAAAACACACATTGAATTCTTACATATGTTTCTGAAATAATATTCAAGAAAAAATTCATTGACTTTTAAATTAAAAAATAAATTTATTAAAAAAAGAAAAATTACAGATAGTGGTTAAGCCAAACTCTTCATTGTATCTGGAAATAGGTCAGTTTTAAGTATTTAACATTTTGCGAAAAAGGACATTATGCGAAAATAACATTTTGTGAAAAAGACATTTGCAGAAAGAACTTTTTAAGAAAAAGACATTACGAGCCTAAACAGTGATTGTTGGAGGACTGGAGAGTGAAATATTTTGCTTTTTCACGCGATCAAGGTCGCGGGCTCAAATCTATTTCGAATATATATTTTTTAGCCCCTATACGTCTCCACCGAGGGGCTTAACTTCGAAATACGAGGATTTAATCCATATACCCAATGCGGGTTGGTGGACTTTCTTAGACGGGCGGGTTTCATCACGATGTTTTCCTTCACTGCTGCTGAGCCCATTATACAGCAAAACCCTCACATCATCCCTGTATCACTGTTGTGATGCCGACAAAAAAATTCTTAAAAGTACTTACATGTTTTTTTTTCTTTTTTTTTTCAGCTGCTCACAAACTTAGAATACAATCCTCATATAATGGTACACACGATTATGAATGGAAAGAACATAATGAACTATAGAAAGTGGAAATACCATGAATTTGTCGAAAAAGCAAAGGTGTATAGTCAGTAAGTTATGTACAGAGACCAGTGCATCAGGTTTAGAACATTTTCGTTGCAAAACCGTTTTTATCGTAGCAGCACAGAGTGCACGCTTATGGTAATCTGATGTGCGGCTCTGTACTACACACATCAACAAGGTCTAGGGATATTGCACGATTTTTCATACAAAAGAGGTCTGTTTGAGAAGCTACAAAAGCATACTCGAGATACATGGAGGGCTATAATTTTTTGACGAGCATGTGCTAAACCTGAATTTTCAATTCTAACCAATAAATTTTATTTTACTTGTTATTTGTGAAAACGTGACGAAAATGAAAAAAAAATGCGTAAAATCGACTATTTTCATACAAAAAGCACGCAAAAAGTGCATTTCCATTGTCGTTTCCGCCACGTTTTCACAAATTTCAAGTAAAATAAAATTTACTGACTAGAATTGAAAATTCAGGTTTAGCACTTGCTCGTGTGAAAATTATAGCCATCCATGTATCTCGAATATGCTTTTATAGCTGCTCAAACAGACCTCTTGTATATGAAAAATCGTGCGATATCCCTAGACCGTGTTGATGTGTGTATTTGATAAAAAGAACAATAATACTTAAGTGTGTGCAGGTTGATAACAGTTCTAGGTCCGTATTAAAGAACGCGACTCAGACTGAACTGTACAAAAGTAACAGTCGTCTGTCATTTTGAGAGTGAGAGAGACAATCAATACATAAGTATAGATCAAGACTTGAATCTCCTGTAATACGGGCCTTACTGCCAAGTTTATTCTAAATTGAACCTTATTACAAGCAAATAAGAAACATGGGTTGATACTTAATCGAGGGAACAGATTATTGGTTTTGAAGTGATAATTATAAAAAAATACAACAAAAAGCCTGTGTTTTACACTCACAGCATGTATCTAAACTTTCTCTGTTTCAAAATATGTTTTTTTTTTTTAAATCGAGAATTTCGTAATTTGGGGAAAGTTATTTCATATGTAGAACTCCGAAGTCCGACGCCAAACAGCTTGCTGTGTTCCGTCGGTGCGTGGGAGTACCAGTGCCTTTAAGGCATTTTCTGGGTTAACTCGCTCCATCGTCGACCTCATCTTTGACCTTATTGTCAAGATTGAGGTCAAGAGTTAACCCATCTTATAATAAAAAAAGCCCTGTATTCTCAATTTCGCTACCTTAACATATAAAATGGCCACCATTATTGTCTCATCCTTCGAATACAGAGACATATACATAAAAATTGATTGATTGTCTTTCAACCGCCATTAAGACGCCATAAAAAAAAACTAATTTAGAGTCGCCGATATAAAAACAGATAAAATCTTAGATATCATCTCAAATTTTCAATTAACAATTTCACGAACAATTGTAATGTGTAGAATAACCATCTAAACCCTTATTGCTCTTTTTTAAAAACGATAAACACTGAGTATTATGGAACAATACCTCAAATCCCAACCAATACTTCCAATATCTCTACTGTCCCTTACTATTCCAAGGTTTTATGCCACATGAGATTATGTTTTAGTAATTTAGATTTTAAGGTAACATTAAGCTGATGAAAACATACCAAGAAAACAATTTCTATTCTTCAGGGCGTTTGTCACGATTTAACATAGTGTATCAATGATCCAGGATTTGGCAGATCTGAGCCCTGGTTACAGTTTTACAATACTTCGTTAAAGATGTAACCAATCATGGGTCTTGATTTTTATCTTGGCCAATCACAAGACATGATTGCAATCTGGACTACATAATTGAACTACTGAGAACAGAGGAATCTTGAACGGTTTTGAATGGTGGCAAATAACGGGCCGTGATGTCAATTTGAGCCAATCACGAGCTGTGATTTCAATTTGAGCCAATCACGAGCCGTGATTACAATTTTGACCAATCATGAGCCTGTGTTGCCAGTTATTTCTTTGTAACTTAAGAATGAAAAGAAGAAATTCTTCCTATTTGAGCCTTTTGTCCAATAAGTGGGAAAACAAGATTATATCATAATTGATAAAAGTCACAATTAATATAGGGTTACCACATGAAAAAATATTGGCAAAGCTCAGTGAAACTACAAATTAGTCAGGATATAAAAAGGTATTCTTCCAGTGTGATATTTGACTAAGTACCTATACCTAGTATGTAAAAAAGTACCTTTTAACAATTTTGTAAAAAACCGCTCTCTCGAGTTAGTCTTACACGAAGTGTTGGCTACAAAATTGTAGAAATTTGTGTTTTTTATTCTTTTTAATGCGTTTTGTTTGTGAATGTCATGTTTTTGTTTAATTTAAATCATTTGTTGAAACTATGTTTGTTCTCCACTAAGTTTTTAAGTAAAGGCAACATCTCAGCGTGCGGTACATGGAATTGCTCAAAATCACCCGGCGAGCAATGGAAACAAAACTTTTGCTTCACTGCTGTTCTAAATCGTAAACTAGCTCGTGCTCGGTTACAAAAACTTTCATTAAAGTTAAAGCTTCTTTAAATATCATACTGTCACTTTCCGTCTTGTTGACATAAAAAAACGGCTTTACATTAAAAGAAGCATTATCGGTTAAATAAAGTTAACAAATATTGAAGAAAAAACTGTCGCACTCAGTTACAGAAACGTTAATTAAGGTCAAAGCTTCTTTAAATGTAATGACAATATTATATTTAAACTGCCACACTCAGAGACGTCAATTAAGGTTAAGCACTGCTTAACTCTGATGTTGTCACTTTCAGTTTTGTTGGTGTTAACAAGGATAGCATGGCATTTAAATACTTCTTAACTTTAATTGACTTCTCTGAGTACGGCAGAAAGTGGCATTAACTTTAATATACGTTTTTGCAATTGGGCGTTAGCCATAAACCTAGAAAGCGTGGAAAGGGTCTGACTTCACGTTGTAATGCGTATGGCTCGCTACGCGTACCCGTTTTTGTGTAAGTACGCGTTGTGGGCGTGCCTTTGAAAACCGACAGCAAGAAAAACTAATGTAATTATGTCGTGAATAGTTTTTAATTAGTTAGCGACACTACAGGGTTGTTCTACTCATAAAACTGAACAACTTTCCCCAGGAGAATTCACAAACAAATATTCCACTTCTCAGAGGCAATCATCTGAGAACTCGAGTTGTATGGAGGCGATTATTTTTCTCGTCAATTTTCTTTGGGGAAAATTGTTTAGATACGTGGGTTGATTCTAATCCTTAATTTTCGCTAACTTATTAAAACTACCCAAATGTATTATCAGCATAACTTCGAAATTCAATGTTTTTGTAACAATTCTATTGTGAATATGCCATTTATTATGCCCACCTTAAAATCGAGGTAGAAAATATTTTTAAGCTATTACGTTTTTTATATATTTCGTATTGTAGATACGATTTTAACTTCTTAGAATTTTGTTTTATTTTACTTTGAAATGTTCAATTCTTGTAATCACAATGCGTTTCACATTTTTTAATATTGAAAGGAAGTGATGTAAAATAAACACATTTGATTTTAAAGAATATTTTATTACAATAAATAAAAAAATTATATAAATATGGCAGTTTAATTTGTAACATTTAGCAAGCTTCGACAGTTCGTTGTCGACTTAAGGCGACTACAGCACCCGATAAAGGCAGCACACATAGGAATAGTGCCATCTCCGTCTCTCAACAGGTCTGGGCCGGCAGTGCGAACAGTGTCGATACACGAAGTTTACGGACTACGAAAGCGTGCGTGCGTAAAAACATGTTCGAAAGTTAGAAAAATGAAAATTATGGAAAGGTAACAGCTTAAATCGAAAAATGCGTTAACTACTTATCGAGAGTGTTCAATCTCGAACATTTTGATAGCAAATTCAAGTTCCTGTGTGCATTTTACTATAGTTTTTACAGCTTAAAAGATACACAATATTGGGTATTTAGAGGTGACTTTGTGAGCTTTTTCTATCGAACCAAAAGTGCTGAATCATGTTTTCAGCAAACTACTTATCTAGTTTATGTCCTGAATATTACCGTAGTATTTTTTTCTTCGATTTAATGCAGTGCGTCATGCTTATCTACGCATCATAAAATCGTAATTTAGGTGCTGTAGTCGCCTTAAGCATAACCGAAATGAAACTAAAAAAAATATCTTCTACGGTTTATGTGATGTACTTCACAGACAGCAGCACATTAGGCTATACGTGTTACATGTTGACCTTGACGTCGCCCCTATCTAGTTTTTAATAGCGCCGATTTTCGTAGTGCAAATGGGTAATCTGAAGTGCATTGTGAAACTATGGGGTGATTTTCGCTATGAAATTCTTTAAAACAATCGATTTCTCTTACTCTGTTTATACGCTGATCGATCAAATTCTGTATGGAGAGGCGAAAAAATCACATTTTCACTAAAAATTCAGGTTTAGCACTTGCTCATCTGAATTTTTTTCCCTCCATGTCGTCTCGAGTATGCTTTTATAGCTTCTAAACCAGGGTCCATATTTTTGAAACGATAGAATTCCAATTCGCATACGATTTTGTCAATTCGTATGCGACTTGGAATTCTATTGTTTCAAAAATCGGGCCCCAGAGCTATGTTTAAACAATCGTGCAATATCCCTACACAGTGTGGATTTGTGGATGTTTATATAAGTAATTTATTGAGTAACAAAATAAAATAAAAAATACAAATCAAAAGACAACAAGCATATCATGAATAAATTAAAACGTTTACGATATTTCCATCATTTATATCATCAAATAAATTAACTTCACTTTTCAAAGTTTTCATGGCGACCTTTCTGTGTCGATTGAATCTGTGTAACAAGAATAATACTTTTAATTCTATACTAACTGATAATACTATTGAAATAATGAATTTTGAAATATCAAATAGTTTTAAATTTTGAAAATTGATTTATCCATACAGGGTGAGAGACGGCTCATCAAATGCTCAAGTAATGGAATATATCCAAAAAACAACGATCGGTCACAAGTAACCTTACAGAGTGCACGCATGGGTAACTTGATGTGCGGCTGTTATAATTTCGGAAACACAAAGGGGTTTGAACATTGTGGTATAGTGGTAACCAAAAGTTTCCGAAAATTTTGGAATGTTCCAAAAAACGCGACGCATCATTAAACCAGTATACAATATATCGATGAAAGATCTATAGACGAACAAAAAATGTTCAGGACATATAGTTCTTATTCCTTTATTCTTTATTGTACACACGATTACAGAAGAGAAAGGACATATACAACGGCGAGCTTAACTCAAGAAATGAGTTTTCTTCCAGCTAACCTATGTGAGAGGGAGAGGCAGTTGAAGTGGGCAAGGGTGTACCAAGAGAAAATGTGAAAAATTAAATTTATTAGGGTGTGTTATATTAAGTAAATAATATACAAATAAAAAATAAATTTATAAACACATGCAATTTGCTACATATTATATCATGCAATTTGCTTGTATATATATTACAAAATATGATATATAATACATATAATATATGGATAATACTTAGAAAGATAAATAATGCTCTTTCAGCTCTCTCTTGAACGCATCCAATGAACGACTCGCTCGAATGTCATGAGGAAGTTCTTAAGCGTACAAGCTATATGTCACAAAATTTTTTGTTCGTCTGTAGATCCTCTATCGATATACACTGGTTTAATGCTGCGTCGCGTTTTTAAACAGTCTCGAAAAATCATGGTCACTACCACTATGCCAGGCTCCCATACAAAGAGGTTCAAACAGGTTGCCGACATTAAGAAAAAAGTGCTTTAATTTAATGTTAACGTTATTTACTTTCACTGTTGTAACTGCACACCTGTTCCCTTCCACTGTGTGTCTAACTCGACATCGCAATCCAGATCTCTCAGGGCCGATTTTATATCGAAACCGAATTCGGTCCCGAATTTATCGTAGGCCGCGTTCAGTAGTGCTTCGATCCCGAACGCGTGGAATGTAGTGTTGTGGTTTCGACAGCGAGCTACCATGTTGCGGATTGCCCAGCAAGCGTTTCTCTGGAAAATAATTAAACAAATTTATTTCTTAGAACAATTTATTGCACACATGAAAATTAAACATAATAGGTATAGAGGCCAGCGCATCAGGTTACTTAATTTTCATTGCAAAACCGCTCTTATCACAACAACACAGAGTGCACAAGTGTGGTAACCTGAGTTGCGTCCGTCCGTACAAGAAGAGATACGACACAGTAGCTTATTTCTATTTAGAAATTTCTTTAAACTATTTAGAATATTATTTTACTAGGTATCCGCTCGCCGCTCCTCCCGCGTGGACTACAGGTTATATCGTGTCCAGCTGTGGGATAAAATGTAGTCTATGTCCTTTCCCAGGTCTAATCAATCAGTACCAAATTTCATCAAAATCGGTTCAGTAGTTTAGCTGTGACAGCGTAACAGACAGAGTTACTTCCGCATTTATAATATAAGTAGGGATTTTTATGCGATTGGTTTCGTTTACATAATTTTCAGGCGTGTAATATAAATCCTTACTAATACGTTATAAATGCGAAAGTTTGTATGTATGTGTAAATGGATTTGACTTTTTTAGAAAATTTCTTTAGCTAACAAGTTATAAAATGATGACGTAATCATGGATTCTCCCCCCCAAATAATCCAGATGGATATACAAGTACCTGACCCCCCCCCCCCCTTTCCGGTGATTACGTAATTGTTGAATGATCCCAAACTAGATAAGTAGTTTTGCTGAAAACATGATTCAGCACTTTTGGTTCGATAGAAAAAGCTCACAAAGTCACCTCTAAATACCAATATTGTGTATCTTTTAAGCTGTAAAACCGATAGTAAAATGCACACAGGAACTTGAATTTGCTATCAAAATGTTTGTGATTCGTAGTTATAAGTAGTTAACGCATTTTTCGATTTAAGCTGTTACCTTTCCATAAATCTCATTTTTCTAACTTCCGAACATGTTTTTACGCACGCACGCTTTCATAGTCCGTAAACTTCGTGTATCGACACTGTTCGCACTGCCGGCCCAGGCCTGTTGAGAGACGGAGATGGCACTATTCCTATGTATGCTGCCTTTATCGGGTGCTGTAGTCACCTTATGAAAGGATTTTTCAAAATTAAACCCCTAAAGGGGTGAAATGAGGGATCAAAGTTTGTATGCAGAAAACTATTTTTTTTGTCATTTTGACTCGAAACTTCATCAAGTTATACCTTGAAGCAAATAAACAGACAAGTGTTTCGCGTTTTTTCGAAAATCACCCCCTAAGGCATCAAGAATGAAATGGGGGACTAAGAGTTCTTTTCGCGAGCGAAGCCGCGGGAAACAGCTAGTTAGTATAATATACATATATTCAACCTGTACGCCAGCATTGTCGGGATGTTTCTTCATACAGTCCACGATGGCCTCGGGCACTCCGTTCTCTAAGAACTGCTGACTGTGCGCCGGCTCACGTAACGTTAACGCGGCGACGCATTTTAACGTGTACGTTGCGGCTGATGCGTTATTCTGGAACATTTCAGCGTAATGAGGGTTTTTTTTTACTAACCCTGGCCCATATACAAGGTGTAAGGGGCCGTTCAAGTATTACGTTAGCAGATTTATCACAATTATTTACCCCCCCCCCCTCTTCCTCTTGTCAGCAAAAGTAAGCAAAGCTCTTATCCCCTCACACATGCTTACGTAAACAGTAGTATACACATTTTTCTTTTAACGTATTCTGGTTTATAGGCTTAGAATAGGAGCCTTTAACGCACAAAATATTTTTTGAAACAAACTTAGACAAGTGAATAGCGCGCGGTAATTCAGCTTTTTTTTTAACAACCATCCCCTATGTCATCAAAACTAAGCAAAACAACGACCCCCCCGCCCCCTAAAATTGTTACATAATATTTGAATGGCCCCTAACGAGGATTTTTTTTACTAGCCCTTATACAACGTTTACACAAAACACGAAAATCAGCAATTTAATTTTTTCATACAAACATTTTGGAATATTTTTCGGAGATGTGAAATTGAATCTTTTTATGAGAAGATTGGGACAATACAGCTAATAATTGACAGATTTAGTTTACTGAAAGTGCCAATTGTCAAAAGTTAGAGCATAACTTTATAAAAAATGTACCCAAAATTTTGATAATATACACATCAACAAGGTCTAAGAATATTGCACGATTTTTCATACAAAAGAGGTCTGTTTGAGAAGCTATAAAAGCATACTCGAGATACATGGACGGCTATAATTTTCAGACGAGCAAGTGCTAAACCTGAATTTTAAATTCTAGTCAATCAATTTTGTTTTACTTGAAATTTGTGAAAACGTGACGGAAACGAAAACGAAAATGCACTTTTTGCCTGCTTTTTGTATGAAAATGGTCGAATTTACGCATTTTTTTAAAAATTTTCGTCACGTTTTCACAAATTTAAATTAAAACAAAATTTATTGACTAAAATTTTAAATTCAGTTTTAGCACTTGCTAAATGTATCTCGATCCATGTATCTCGAGTACACTTTATAACTGAGAAAAAAAAAACAGCAATGCCATAGGTTTTACTTACAGAATTAAGCAACGTACACGGAGGCCGGGAACATGATGGGGGGCCAAAGTGGCAATTTATCAAGAGCGTTTCCTTGCTGTCGGTCTCGGCTGATGTCGATTGACTACAGCCGTTAAAACCAAATAGGTCATTGTGCGGTTAGAAAACTCTGACAGCAGGGTTAGCCAAGTTCGCCACACACTTGACTATACCTACACGATAAGAAGAAGACTTACAGAATGTCTGTTCAACAAAGAGATTATAACAGGAACGATTCCACTTCTGACGAGACTTCGCTTCACGTCATCATTACCGGCCAGCGCTGTGATCCTGAAATAAAATACAGAACAGAAATTTAAATATTGTCATCGTGTTATCTTTTCTCAATTTTTTTTCCTATTAATTACTTTGCCAGGCTTGTAATCCGAAGGTCGTAGGTTCAAATCCTAGTGCGGGCCTGTACCACTAAATTTGTCTTTTCGGATTTATGTACGGATTTCTAATTATCACTTGTTCAACGGTCAAGTGATGAAACCCGCCCGTCCAAGAAAATTTCCACCAACCCGCATTGAGCCAGCGTGGTGGACTATGGCCTACTTCCCCTTCGTGTTTCGAAGGGAGGCACGTGCCCCTCGGTGGGGACGTATATGTGCTGGGAAAATTACTTTGTATTATACCTTCTTATTGTAAATGTTATCTTTATTGTGAAATAAATGAAACTAAACTATAACAATACATATAGGCGCAGACCCACCGCTGCGCACACGCGGCGCATTCTAGCTACGTGGATTAGATCAACATTAATCTAATTTAAGCCCTAACGTCAAACTCACTGAGTAGAGTATTCATGCGTAGCGTGTTCGTGGCAACCCACGTGACAGCCCACGAACACGCTACACACAAATTCGACAAACGCCAGGTGATTATCTACTCAGTGAATTAACATACGCTCGCGCTTGTAATCCCATCCCATACGGGGTAGGCAGAGCATCTGCAGTGGTTAGTGGATCACAACCACTTGATGTCACGTTTGACATAAATTCTGAGGGTTAATAGATGAGACATGATGTATAGTGGTGAGGTCGTCAGCCTTTCGCCCACAATACAGCAAAACCCTCGCGTTATTATTAATGACTTTTACAGTATGCCTGGGATGACTTGGCAGCAGGTGCTTCCAGTCCAGAAAAAATTAGAATGCTATAATAATGATAATTAATTATTTATTCATTGCACTGCACGACAATTGGCAGTTTCTGCGGCAATATTGTTTAATGGAGCGTATTTAACCGAGCGACAAAATGTTAAATTGGGTCCTCAAAAACAAAAAATTACCTTTTACAATTGCTTTAGGACTAACTAGCTTTCCGCCCGGGACTTCGTTCCCGTGGAAATTTGAGAAAATTATGTAGCCTATGCAAGGGCGTCGCCAAGTGGTCAGGGAGGGGCAGCTGCCCCCCCCCCTAGAGGTGAAAAAAATGTAGCTAACTGCAAAGCAACCAAAGTTGGAACCGTTCTTATTACAATCGCCAATTCGCAACAGAGGCAGACTCGCGCTACAAGTGTAAAACTTCATGCTCTTGACTGTACTACAATTCGTATTTTTTTCATCCTCCATAATATTAACTTACCCCCACCTGGGCCAAGGGCTGGCGACACCCTTGAGCCTATGTGTTAATCCAGGGTGTCAGCTACCTCCATACCAAGTTTTATTAAAATTGATCCAGCCGTTTGAGCGTGAAAGAGTGACAAACATCCATACATCCTTACAAACTTTCGCGTTTATAATATTAGTAAGGATAAGAGTAAAACAGAAACTTCTTACTTGGTGGTAAGTTTTCAATCAGAAATAGTAAGTAATTTATTAGTAAACAATCAGGTTGTATGGTTACCATAGCAATCAAAACACAATGCACAAGTCAATGACCTCAAACTATATTGCTATCCAATATCGACTTAATAAGTGCCTTGCATTAAATCAGTGGTTCTGAATCTGTGGGTAATTACCCCCGTGGGGGTAAATCAGCTATTCAGTGGGGGTAACAAAAAACCTAATAGTTAACACCTAATCTAATAAAATATAACAATACCAACCATCACACTAAGAGGGGTGTCATAAGTTTAACGTTCTGTCTGTGTATCTGTATGTGGTATCGTAGCTCCCAAACGGATGAACCGATTTTCGTTTAGTTTTTTTTTTGTGTCATAGATAATTTTATCCCGAGTGTTCTTAGTCATGTTTCATGAAAATCTGTTCAGCCGTTTAAAAATTATAAGCAATCGAATGTCGGGGGTGATTCAACATTTTCAATTTTAGTGTTATTATTTAATTTGTCATTTATAAAAAAAACTTAATGTCAAATATGTTAAAGTTGTAAACTAGTGTGCAATTTGTAATTAATAAAGTATTAGTGCTTGATTGTATGATATTGATAACATTTTAAGGTCGGGGTAAAATCTATTTTCCTAATACCCCTGTGTATCAATATTGAAAACTTCGAAAAGGTTAGGAACCACTGCATTCAACGGTTTCTGAAGTTATAAAAACATTGTAATTTGATCGATACTTTATTCTTGGTGAGAACACAGCGGTCGCGCGTTTTGATATTTGAAGGTAAGAAATAAGTATTTTTTTACAAAATCAAGGTTTTGACGGCCGGTTTGGTCGAGTGGTAGTGGCACTGCCTCTTGATCGACGAGTCCTGGGTTCGAATCCCAGTCGAGGTAAATATTTGTGTAAAAAGCAGATGTTTGCTTGAGAACAAACACCCGAGACCCGAGGGTCATGTTTGTTCTAGGGTCATGGGTGTTTGTGTCTGTCTTAATGTATGTTTCAAGGGACCCACGACACAAGGGAAAATCTCAGCGTGGGCGTCTGAGTGTGTAAGCGTAAAAATAGAAAAGTTTACATATAAACTTAACCACCGGTTGGTGAAGCGGCTAGTAAAGCAGCATCTGAATCAACGGTTCTTGGGTTCGGTTTCCGGTCAGGTACCAAATTGTTAATTTGTTGCATATGTGACAACATGTACAAATGTTACCAAGTCCAAGGGTCAGTTTGTATTTGTGTCAAAATGTACAAAAGTTACAAAGTCGAAGGGTCTTTGTGACAAAATGTACAATCATTTTTTTGTGAATAATGGGTTAGTTTTTGACCACAATGTAGCTCGAGGACGAAGATGCGGTCGAGAATGTTGTCTCACCCAGAAGAAGCCTATTCCCTTCGGGTTATAAGAACTCGGAAATTCAGACGCATTCAGAAAATTCTATCACTTTAGCACTAATCATTTTAACAATCATCTTGCTTTGTATTTTTTTTCTCGGGTTTTGGTGTTCGTGTCCATCTTTTTATATGTCCCAATGATACGAAGGGAAAGTTAATGTGGGTCTTTGGGTATGTGGCGTTTATTAATTTATCTATGTCAAGTTGATACTATTAGATCTTCACTTTAAACTCTATCAAAGTATTACTTAGGTACTATTGTCAATTACTGAAGAATAGAGTTACTACTACATAATTTAATTTTCTGTCTAGGTGATAATCAACCAAAAATGACGCACCCAACAACCACAGTAGAAAATGGCGATTACATGTCATTTGGGCCAAGAAACTACGGCTTATCAGCAATGCCGCAATGGCAGGATCACAATGAAAGAGTGCTCAAAGGCGAAATCATCGGAACTACAGACAAACACACTTCAATCACCAAAAACTGTATCGCTAAGGTCAATCAAACTGCTTGTAACGACTTTCATGATTCTACAGATCAGCTGAGACACAGAGCTAGACATATTAACTACTGGAAAGCAGAATTAGAGCGAGCTATAAAGGATATTGATGGAGAAATCCAAGTTTTAGAAACGCAAAGGCAACAACTAAAAAATGCCATGGATGTTTTGAAAATACCTGAATCAATTACAGAAGAATGTCTCGAGTTGAGGAATCTTAGAATGCAATCAGATTTGGTGTACGACGAACCGCAAGAAGCATTATTTACTGAAGCAGCTTTGATAGAAAACGTAAAGAAAATACACAGAGAAATGTTAAGAGATATTGAATATCAAATGGATATAAACGTCGCTGCTAAAAAGGCTCTGGAGAAGGATTGGAGCAACAAATACTTAGCTTTCAAATATGAAACTGAGAACTCGGAATTGCAGACGAAATCTGACAATGTCAAAGACTCAGCAGGAGCTACAAAACTTGCTGAAGGGCAATCTAATGTGGAAACTTGGGAACATAATACAGTATCTACACTAGACCAATTCAAAACTGCTATAGACAGATCGAAGAACTTAAGAGCTAAAGTCGAAGCTACTTTGATAAACACTGCAAGAGACCTGCGGTCTCAAGATATAAGAGTAAACAAAGCTTTGAGCGAACGTATAGCTTGCACAGAACAAGTGAAAACAGATTTGGAGAAGCAATTGACGATTGTTTTGACGAAAATTTCAGAAACGGAAAATATATTGCAAACGTTGCACGAAGAAATTTTGAAGGTAGATCAGCGTATACAAGTAGCGCAGACAAGACTGAATACGAAAAGCAGACGCCCAGACATAGAAAACTGCAGAGAGGGTTCTCTAATTGGCTTGATAGACGAAGTAAGAGACTTAAACCAGAGTAAGAGTCTTCTACAGAAAAGGTCGTTGCAAACGGAGAAAGTAAGAGCAGAGCTAATACATGAAAGGGGTCAGTTGGAAAACGAGATTATAGTGAAGAAGAAAACGTTGTTTATAGATAATCAGAGATGCTTGTTCATAAGATCGCATTATCAGTCTGCGGAGAAGATGTGTGGTTACTAATGATAACAGTCGTATACTCAGCTGCAGAAACGTCCTTTAAATTTAATGCCACTTTATACATATATCATACTTTATCACTTTTCGTCTTGTTGACGTAAACAAGGACGACGAACGTTTCTACAACTGAACCATAAGCGTACCCGAATCAAGAGTTGCTAGAAAGAAGATAGCACTTAGCCTGTAGTGATTAGTTTTAGAAGTGTTCAACCCAATGTAGCCTACAGTTTTTGACAAACTGTAAACCCTAAGGATAAGACTCACCATAGAATAAAATTATTGAGCAGTATATTTTGTAGAATTTGATTAATGTGCATTTCTGTACGATCAATAATAAATATAGAAGTTAAAATATCTGGTTATTATTTTACTAACTCACCCGAGATTGCGTTCCCGTGAGAATTTCGGGAATGAATTACACACATAAATTTTTCTCTTGAATTCCGTTCTGTATTTTTTGATTTTATCGCGTTCAAACAGACAGACGCAGCGAGATACTTTGTTTTATAATATTGTAAGTCAGTATGAACTTATTGACGGCCGCTTTGGTCGAGTGATAGTGACGCTGCCTCTTGATCGGCGGGTCTTGGGTTCGATCCCCAGTCGGGGCAAACATTTGTGTAAAAAGCAGATGTTTGTTCTCGGGTCATGGGTGTTTGCGTTTGTCTTTATGTGTTTTCCAAGGAACCCACGACACAAGAGAAAAGCTTAGCGTGGGCTTTTGAGTGTGTAGCGTTTATTTATATATTATCATATTTACTTTTGAGATCATAATAAAGGGAGAAAATGAAATAAACGTCAAAAGAAAGCGAAACCTTTTTCATTTTTCAACCTACATTATTTAAGGAAAGTTGTTTAGTTTATTTATTTCATTTAGTTCAATAAAAGTAACAAATACTTACAATTTATTAGCCTGCAGCACCACAGCGACATTATCATAGTTGTCAGCGAGTAAAGAGTAGATGATATCCACTCCACAATCCGCCACCATCTTGCAAAGTTCGTGGCGCACCAGCAAAGCTGCTATTGTGAGCATTAGCTCCGATACTAAAGGCGGTTTTGTATGCACTGTTGAACAATTTTTAATAATTATTAAAAGCAGCCATACTACACAGAAAATGCTAGAAATTTTCAAGGAACGGAGACCATTGAAGAGAGAAAAGATGATAGAAGATAGGACACTGGATACTCATGGGTGACTAAAGTGGCAATTTATAATATTTCGGAGGGCACGTTAAGCCGTTGGTACGGGCTGTTGTCGATTGACTTCAGTCGTTAAAACCAAGTCAGAGGCCGTTTGGCGGTTTGAAAACTCCGACACCAGGGTTAGTCGGCGTCGCTACTTTACAGAATACGTGTCAGCCCCAACAGCCTCTTGACTGAAGACTATTGCAGATAGGGAAGAGTGCACAATTATGCGGCACCTATCATTATTAACTAAGTCTGTGGTAGAATATAAGTATTAACATAGTTGTAAGTCTGTACTAACATTTAAAGGATCTTTGTTGTCTAAGTAAGTAAATAAATAATTATTATTAGTCAAGTTCGCCACACACTTGTATTGTATACGTACACGATTAGAAGAAAACTGAATACGATATGCAAAGACGCAATTTTGAGCAACATCATGAAAGAAAAAGGCAAAAGGCAAGAGAGGCCAATACGAAGCTACTTCAGGGAATCTATTCTGTTAGTCTACGATGGATATTGTAGAGCATCGTACGTCGGCATATTTCCTTTCGCGTAATACAGATGACAGTGAGAGGTAACGGTTTTAATAATCAATGCCCTGAATTAAAAGGACTTGATATCATGTCATGTTGTATCATGCATATTGCATCTTTGAGTATGTGGTGTTTATTATTATCATACCTTTTAACAAATTAGTAAGTGGCCCCAACAGAAGCACTCCCAAATCCCTGGAATGTTCGTGTGCTTTACCAAACTCGTGTCTAACGTCATCATCGAGGGTAAATTTTCGTAATACTTGAAGGCATTCGCTAAGCACCTACAAATAGGACAACAATTGATAAAAAAATTCTTTACCTAACTTCTAAGTAATAACTAAGAATGTGTGAGTGTGCGTGTGTGCGAGTGAGTGTACAATTAAGTTAGTTGAAAAATAGCAGCCACATTGTCGTGACTTTGCCAATTTTTGAGTATTTTAATCAAAATTAAAATATACATAGAATAGCAAAGTTGCCAATATCAAGTAGAGAAACGCTTTACGGCTACAACCCGTAAAGGGTTTCTCTACGTCAGAGCTTCGTCCGTTGATTAGCAGGGTGCACCGCTAACAGGTGAGGATAGCAATTTTGGAGCACTAAGATGTTATGACCGTATTATGACATCCCAGAGAGTGTTTGTGAGTTTGCTTAAAGGTATCAGAAATGGCACTGGCTCAGCGTTAATTGTAGTGTTGGGAGTACCTAACTGTTTTTGTTTAACTTATTTCATAAATCTATCTTATATCTTACCTTAGGATTCTTATTATCCAATATGACTTTAAAACTCTTTCCAATGTTGGTAACAAATAATTTTTGTCTGTTTATCTCATGTTTGACACAACAGTTGGTGGTCCATTTTAAAGTTGCTATTAATATGTCATCATTTTGTATATCGTCTAAAGTGCTGTAACCAATGTATGAAAAAAGAAGTTATTTTAACAATTTTTAGTATCTTCATTGGCACAGATAGACAACCAATAGTAGGCGTAGTGATCCAATTTGTAAAATACTTTTTTCAAATCATTTTATAATCTAGAACTAGAACAATGAGTGTAGTGGCTACATAACTCAGAATCAAAACACAGGGCATAATCATTTATTTTTCTTTTACCTATGCTGAGTATATGTCTCTTCCACTGTAATCCATAATCTTCGGTCTTGATTGTTGCCGATTCACTTTAACCGCTATCATGCACGGAGCCTCCACAGAGACCTTGCAAAGCTAAAGACTACACTACAGAAAATGTGAAAAATTACCTTTTGATTAAATTAATACCTCTGCTATCTAACAAATCTGGTTGTGTGTCCATTAGAGCACCCAAACAATTCAATGTTTGTTCTAAAATCTTGCCATCCTGTTCACTCCCATCTTGGAGGTACATCTTCTTTCTCGCTTCAAGCAAATCTAAGAGGATTTTGTAAGCTCCTTCTTTACCAGCTCTTAAACGATGAGCTATGTCTTTGCTGCATTCTGCCTTTAAAAATAATTACAATTGGCTAAACTTTAGATTACGGTCCCACGAGTTGGGTATTCCCGATTTTTTGGAGAAAGGACTATGCCTAGGTAGACTCTATGCTGAATTTCAGCTTAAGGAGATGCCTATTTTTTGAGAAAAAATATAGAAATCTAGAAAATTTTCATACTAAATTGAACCATTTTTTTCTTTATGGCTTGGCTCTGGGAAAGGTGACGACGTTGATACAGCCAATGAGTATTGTATGTGGTGGAAATGTATTACATTCAAGGTGCGCTTTTTGGGAGTCATTCGACTTCTTTGTTCGATTGCGACGGACGAAACTGCGACAAGTAGGTTTGTTAGTAGCCTGACCCAACCAACCCGTTGGTTGGTTGGGTTAGGTTAGGTTAGAACTGCGACCCCTAACGCACGAGCCGAGCGAGCGTGCCGCGGCAGCGGCCGACGAAGTGCCAGAAACGACTGTGATTGCGTTAATCAGTTGTCGCAGTTCCGCCATTGATATCTTGAATGTAATACATTTCCACTACACACAATACTCATTGGCTGTATCAACGTTGTCACCTTTGCCACAGCCAAGCCATAAAGAAAAAAATGGTTGAATTTAGTATGAAAATTTTCTTGATTTCTGATTTTTTCTCAAAAACTAAGCATCTCCTGAAGCTGAAATTTTGCATAGAGTCTACCTAGGCATAGACCTTTCTCTAAAAAAATCAGGAACGCCCAACTCGTGGATCCGTAATCTAAAGTTTTACCTTACAATTTATAGAAATATTAGACTTTCTGCATAAAAAAGTAATTTAAGTTAATCAGCAAATCGTTGATCTTTTAGAGGGCTAAATTTTGTTTTAAAAATCAAGATGATTATTTCAATATTTTTAAACTAATTTTTATAAATGCTTTAATTTTAAACCCTCGCGCGATTCATGCACACCCGTGTGTACAGGATTTGTATCGCACAAACGCTGGACATGAGGATTATATTTTTTTATGACAAATGATAATATTTTGTACCATTTGTCACAAAAAATTTTGGCAATTGAGCATTTTGAGAATTTGTCATAATGAGACTTGGGCATTTTGAAATTTTGTCCTTTTACAGTTAGGCATTCTGAGATTAGCATACTTAGTACAATTTGCTCTAATGTACCTTAACTGCCCAATCCTAGATATACAGGTTGAAATGAAAAACAATCAACAAACTTTGAGGTATGAATCTAACCATGATTACGAACAATTTTTTCTATGGGACCAACTTTCCCACTAAAAAAAAACACTTGTTCCATACATTTTGGTTGAGTATTAAAGTTGGTCTCATAGAAAAAGTTGTTCATAATCATGGATAGATTTATCCCTCAACGTTTGTAGATTGTTTTTAATTTCACCCTGTAGTTAGACTTACCGTAACTTTTAATTCATTAACACTTTCACAGCCTGGCGTTTTAAATGCGGTTAGGACCGGTTCGCCAGCGATTTTCGCCTTGTTTTGAAAAATAATAAAATTTAAAGTATAAAAGATAGCTAACTGTTTCTTAAAATATATGTAAGATTCATATTATATGTATCAGAAATACATAAAAAAATTTATATTTATTTGAATTTTTATTTAAATTACTAATTAATGAAAAAACACAAAAATCGAAAAAAATTCCCGAAATCCGATAACGGGAGGGTGACGTCATCGGTGAATGGAATCAAAATCGCCATAACGTGACCCATACGTGATTAGCTGAGAAAGTGTTAAGCCAAGCTCTAGAAAAAGCACTATAACTTTATTGAATGTGGCAATGATAATAGTATATCTCCAAATACCTTTAGCACCTCCAATTCTTTTAAAATGGTTTCATCATCTAAATCACTAAAGTTCTGAAGTTTTTTTATAGCTGTAGACACCGTGTCGCTTTTCCCATCATTCAGAGCCAAGTCTTTTATGATGTTGGTAAGGACCACACCCTGAAAATTCAATTTTTTGAAGAAGTTTAAAGTATTGTGGTTTCAAGAAACGCGTTCAAAAGTAGGTACCTAGTATGAATATGAAAACTACATGAAAAAATTACTTTAGCTGCAATATAATGGGTTTAACTCGTAAAGTATGATAGCAAGTAGGTCTACAAGCCTGTAATAATTAGAATTCAAGCTCACCTGAGCTTCAAATTGAGCTACAGCTTCTTTAATAGCTTCTTCTGGAGTCATATCAAATTCCTCCATATTCTCCCTCACCACATCATCGTAGGCTTCCTGTGACACAACACGAACCATCTTTACAGACTCTAGAACTTATTCACAGCAAATATTTTATCAGAAATCAAGAGAATATAAAGAATTTTAAATATTTTGCCGCATGCGGCGAAATTCAAATGAAATTAATTGTTGACGTCACACGCGAAACAAAACACAATATGAAATGTCAAAGTTGTCAAACTGGTGACGTTCTAAAACTACAGTATCCTGATGGATTTCGCAGGGATCCATAATTTAGTCCATCTTGGAGTCATATGAAAATGATAAGGTAAATTGTTCAACTTTTCTTGAAAATTTTGAAAAATAGAGGTCTGAATAATTTCTTTAAAAATTAAGCACAGTGGACAAACCAAAAGAAAAAAAAATTCAATGTTCCTTTTTTACTTTTGAACGTAATTAAATTTTTATAATGCTACCAAATAAAAAATGCTAGTAAATGACGTTTTGTCGCATGAGAGTGGTATCCTATTTATTTAACTAGCATTATATTTTGACAGTTGCGTTTTCAAACTAAATCTAAAACTTGCTTTTTCTTAACTTTTCCAATTAAATATTTTATTTGGCAAACTTTTGGTATAAAATTATTGTACTTTTTGTGTACATATATTACCCTTTTGTGTATTTCTTACATATTATCGTAACCACTTAAAAATAGTGTCAATACAAATGTAATAAACAAACAGCAGGCAACATTAATGTTTCAGAACGTTGACCAGATGACGCATCTACCCGTAGAAAGACGTGAATAAATGTTGAATTTCTTCTCAATTTAGGCGTAAATTGTGTTATTGTTGCAATTGGTGTGTTTTCCACTGCATTTAGTATAGTTTAGGATATCAAGATGAGTTTCCTTGGCAAGTTATTCGGTGGGAAAAAGGAAGAAAAGGGTCCGACGACTCACGAAGCTATACAGAAGTTGCGTGAGACTGAGGAGTTATTATTGAAGAAACAGGACTTTTTAGAGAAGAAAATCGATTTAGAAATCCAGACGGCTAGGAAAAATGGAACTAAGAATAAGAGAGGTAAGTTTTTCCTTACAATTCTATGATCACTGATTCTTCTAAAGAGAATCAAGGCACTTATAATTGTTGCCTTGTATATTTTAGTGACCTTGCCATTATTATAGCAACTACTATTTCGTGCAATCTTCCTGGAGTAGTGGGCGTTAAATCACTGCTTCATTAAGTGGACTTATTTTATATATTTACTTTATCAAGTAAGATAAACAATTAAAGTCATACACCTTTTGAACGTTCCATAATCACTTTTATCTGAGTCATCTTTTGTCAATACTAATGACAAAAGAATGTTCAAGTAAGAATTTG
This sequence comes from Aproaerema taeniolella, assembly GCA_949987775.1. Taxonomy (NCBI): domain Eukaryota; kingdom Metazoa; phylum Arthropoda; class Insecta; order Lepidoptera; family Gelechiidae; genus Aproaerema; species Aproaerema taeniolella. The sequence goes on along the minus strand of OX465268.1, from coordinate 2,998,358 downwards.
ATTTTCTTTACAACATTATATCTAGAACATTATTTAATTAATCTTGTAATTGCATACAAACTTATAATTTTAGTAGGTTCTTACATCATTTGATACTATGATTCTTAAATAGGTAAACAATGTTTAAACATGGTGCAAAATCCCCTATTTGTACCTTTGATTTTTTTGATATCAGTTACACAATTAAGCCTTCACCTGCCAAATGTACACCTGGTGAACGAGATTACTATCGCAAGTGGCATAAACAATTGCGCGATACAGATTTATTTTAATTTGCAAAAAATTGCATTTATAAAATGAATAGTAGAATATGCAGATGCACAGAGCCCTACAACTGTACTTTGTTTTTGTAGTAATTTTTTTTTTTGAAACAATGTTATTTCTTCATTTTTGGGGGTATCTAATCTAGATTAACAGGAAAGTGCCAAGTGTATTACAATTATTATTAATACTTTATTGCACAGAAAAATAGATACACAAAAGAAGAAAAATCAGATGGAACAAGTTGTATATGTATAATGGTGAGAGGTGGTCAGCCTTTCATACAACAAAACCCTCGCATACCTCTTACATCTGAATTTATTTTATTTTATTATTATTCCAGCCGCAATCGCCGCACTAAAACGCAAGAAGAGATACGAGAAACAGCTGACACAGATTGATGGCACTCTCACACAGATCGAGGCACAGAGAGAAGCGTTGGAGGGTGCCACAACTAACGCACAGGTCCTCAACACCATGAAGGATGCTGCCAATGCGATGAAACTTGCACACAAGGACATGTTCGTATTTGTTTCTTTTTTATACTTTTCACATTGCATAGGGGGAGGTAGGGTAATACATGTCAAAGAGATAGGAAAAAGTGCGACAAAGGCGTTGGGGAAGATCTTTAAACCTTTAGGTCATCATTAAGAGCATGACGTAACATATTGATGGCCCCTTGTTTCTTGTTTAACCTATGATGACCACATCACCAGAATCTGAAATAAACAACCATGGTAATTCGTTTCTGGAGTGTCAATAACTTGAAAAGACAAAAAAATCGGAGAAAAACGATTCTCAAAAAAAAAATGCTAGAAATGCAATGTGTGATCATCACTGATCAGGAAACATGCGGACTATTGACATTAAAAATCATCAGTTTGAAATTATACTTTTGCAGGCATTCTGTTACACAATATACCTCTACCTAAAAATTAAATAAATCAAATTTTTAGAAATATTAAAACTGACTTAATATTAGTAAATGTGAAAATAAGAAAACTATTGGTGATGGGTTGAATTTGGTTGATGGTTGAAAATGGCTTTTTAGGGTTCCGTAGTAATCTACGAACCCTTATAGTTTCGCCATGTCCGTCTGTCCGTCTGTCCGCAGGTTTCCTAAGAAACCCTTGGTACTACAGAGCTGAAACTAAGCATGATTATACATATGAATCACGCCAACAGAACTGTAGAGTAAAATCTTGGAAAAAAAAATTTTTCGGGTGTCTCCCATAGACGTGAAAGGGCGATGAATTTTTTTTTTCTCGACAATATCATTGAGTGGGGTGTCATAGGATAGAATTTTAAAAGATAGAAGGGGTTTACTAAGAACGTTTTTCGATTCAGCACTCCGTTTGCGAAATATAAATTTTTAAAGTGAAAATTTTTGTCAAACACAAGTGTCCCCCCCCTATACCTGCTAAACGGTTGTTTCTAAAAATGAGAAAAAATTCACGTTGGTAGAATATACAACGAAATTCAAAGGAAAACTATCACACATAAGTTGGTCCTTCAAGTTTGCGAGTAATAGTCGACCAAGTGCCAAACACTGTTGGGATTAATAAGAATATATTTGAACCATGCTGCTATGGAACCCTACAATGCGCGTGGCTCGACACGCTCTTGGCCGGTTTTTTTTCATAAATTTTTATTTCTCACAATGTTTTTTCCAGTGACATTGACAAAGTCCACGACATCATGGATGACATTGCCGAACAGCACGACATATCGAGAGAAATCACGGACGCGATCTCCAACAATGTGGCCTTCCCCAACGATATTGATGAAGACGAACTTGAAAAGGAACTTGAAGAGTTGGAACAGGCAAGTATTTTGGTTGAAAGCCCAGTGGCTCTCTTTGTTCAGAATCGATCAGTGATGTTAAGCAATGTATATGTCACCGGAAAATAATAAGAATCGTAAGTTGATCAACTTTCGAGGTAGTTTATCAACTATCGAAAAATCATACACGGCAGTTGAAATGTATTATTTAACGTATACATTTCCGGTAATTGATCAATTTACGGCGTCTCGCGGTAAAATGATTCGACGAACGCGATGTGTACGCTGATTGGTTGAAAACTCGAGGTGTTCGCTGATTGGTTGAATGTCTCACTTAGAACTGCGACAAGTAGGTTTGTTAGTAGCCGTTTAGGTTTGATTGGGTTAGGTTAGGTTAGAACTGCGACTCTCAACGCACGAGCCAAGCGAGCGTGCCGCGGCAGCGCCCGGCAAGACACGACTCGACTGTGGTTGCCTTAACGGATGTCAGTTTAACGTAAAAATGATTGATCCATTCGTGTATGATTTGACGTGTGGCAAAATCGTTAGTTGAAAACTTACAGCCAGGCAGCGTAAGTTCATCAATTAGCTAAAATTTATTGCATGAAATAATACATTTCAACTGCCGTGTATGATTTGCCGATAGTTGATAAACTACCTCGAAAATTGATCAACTTACGATTCCTATTAATTTCCGGCGATATATCCAAAGGAAAGTGTGACCATCTCTCAGGGGTGTGCCAGGTGGCATAGATGTGATATTTTTACAATGGGACCATAATAACAATTTAGCACGAGTGTTTCTGTGTCTCACAGTCAGAGGGCACATTATTAAGTGCAGATGCACTAAATAACCTCATATTTGCTTATGAATTCTGTCATAACACTATTATGGATGTGGACTGAGTTGTCAAACCAGTTTCTTTATATAAAAATTATCCTCTGCTACAGCAAAACTTCCTTTTAGCAAAAGTATTTTTTTTCTGGTTTAAAAGGATTTTGTATGCTTGTAGTAAAATAAATAAGCCTAAATGCCCTTTTCTAATTTCAGGAGGATTTGGACAAAGAGATGTTGGGAATCAACGTACCAACAGACACGTTGCCCGACGTGCCATCCGGCGAGCTCGTGCACGATAAACCCAAACCGAGCAAGTCTAAGCAGACCGGTGAGTACTTTATTATCCTGAGTCACTTACTGACTCATCAAGCCTAAATCTAGCAAGTCCAAACAGACTGGTGAGTACTTTATTATCCTGAGTCACTTACTGACTCATCAAGCCTAAATCTAGCAAGTCCAAACAGACTGGTGAGTACTTTATTATCCTGAGTCACTTACTGACTCATCAAGCCTAAATCTAGCAAGTCCAAACAGACTGGTGAGTACTTTATTATCCTGAGTCACTTACTGACTCATCAAGCCTAAATCTAGCAAGTCCAAACAGACTGGTGAGTACTTTATTATCCTGAGTCACTTACTGACTCATCAAGCCTAAATCTAGCAAGTCCAAACAGACTGGTGAGTACTTTATTATCCTGAGTCACTTACTGACTCATCAAGCCTAAATCTAGCAAGTCCAAACAGACTGGTGAGTACTTTATTATCCTGAGTCACTTACTGACTCATCAAGCCTAAACCTAGCAAGTTCAAACAGACTGGTGAGCAGGCGCGGTCCGAAGGGGGGGGGGTCACAGGGGACATGACCCCCCCCAAAATCTAAGGTCAAATTGAAAAATCTCAAAAATTTGCCAAATTATAAAAGGAAATTTCTAGCTATCCCCTAACAGCGATAAATTTATAGTTTGCTGACATCTAGTGGTGTTTTTATGAACTACGTACGATGGCCAAAATAACTTGGATGACAACTAGTTTAGAAACAAGGAACCGAACTACGTAGTTTTGATAATCCTAGCAAAATCGATATGCGTCGTTATGATAAAGATTGTATAACAATATTCAGATAATGTAATTTGTCGGTTTATTGTAAAGATTCAAGATAAAGGCTGTCTACTTAGTTGTGAATTGGGTGAGTGACCCCCACCAAAATTTCAGGCTGCGACCGCGCCTGCTGGTGAGTACTTTATTATCCAGAGTCCCTTATTGACTCATCAACTTACTGACTCACCAAGCCCAAACCCAGCAGAACGTTGAGTACTTTATTATCATCTTGAGTCACTGACTCATCAACATACTTACCAATCTCTCTTTGACGGCCGGTTTGGTCGAGTGGTAGTGACGCTGCCTCTTAATCGGCGGGTCCTGGGTTCGATCCCCAGTCGGGGCAAACATTTGTGTGAAAAGCAGATGTTTGTTCTCGGATCATGGGTGTTTGTGTTTGTCTTTATGTGTGTTCCGAGGGACCCACGACACAAGGGAAAACTTTAGTGTGGGCCTTTGAGTTTGTAGCGTTTACTTTTTGTTTACTTTTTAATCTCTGGACTCACCAAGCCCAGAACCAGCTAGTCCAAGCAGACCGGCGAAACAGACAGAGTTACTTTTGCATTTATAATATTAGTAGGGATTGTAAAATATAATTTTTACATAATTAAATACATTCTTATTTATTACTTTGAATAGGTTGTACTTATTGAGCCGTTTTTGCGTTCCAGATGACGATGAAGAGTTCGCAAAGCTTCAGTCCTGGGCCACATAGACTCGGAATAAGTTGTACGTTGTGATATTTTAACGGTATTGGGATAGCGAGCTATTATGTTCATTAACAGGAGTGTTTAGCATATACCTACCTACTATGCGCGCTGATTTACTGGAGAAATTTTGTCTATACACTCCCGCCTAAAATCCCTTTCGAGGTAGGCAGAACGTCATGTTTTACAGCATTGTACGTCCTACTTTTGCGAAATATTTTATCTTGCTCTTGCTTATGCCTAACGCTGATAATATTGTATTGCCTTCTCATTATTGAAAACAACGTAGATGTAATAGAATAATGTAGAAATATAAAATAATAATCATGTGGTATAATGTCAGACGCAAAACATTTTAAACCCGATAGGGTCATGAGAGTAAGCGTTTTAGAAACGATCGCGGTAAGTTTGAACGTGTTTACCAAAGCTAAACCGCTCACGTTTCGTTTGTATTCAGCCCATTAGAAACGTTGAATACAATAGAAAAGTGAGCGATTTAGCTTTATTAAACACATTCAAACTTACCGCGATTGGGGGCAGTACGTCTCATGCACAGACCTATATCGAGATAGACGGTAAAAGTCTACCTACCTTGCGTGTAAAAAGTGTGAGGTTTTGTCCGACTTAAGTGAGTCCGTTTAAGACCTATGCCGTAAATGATAATCGATTTTAATCGGATTTACATTATTGTTTTACTTAATTAAGCAAGCGCCTTTGAATCGTTTCCGCGCGGTCTTGATTTCCCATGTCTAAATCTCGCTCGTGACGTCATTTTAGGTACGAAAAATTCGACACGCTAGTTTCTCATACAATTTGAAGTGCTCTTTTCGTCTATCTTGATATAGGTCTGTGGTCTCATGTTATTTTGGAACCATTTGACACTACATTTCACATTATTTCTGAGGATTAGATGGCACATGAGTATAGTGGTGAAAGGTTGTCAGCCCTTTAAAGAAATCGAAAGCTTTTTAGAGCAATATTTAAAGTAAAAGAAATCTTCATTATTGTGCCCAAGTCATAGTATACTTCAAAGTGGTTTGTAGTTCTCCATACCAGACACAGATGGCGCTAACCTACACGCACGACATAATGTGCTTAGTAAGGGAATGGTAATTTTCGCCGCTCGACTTGAAGGCACGATACCTCAGTTGGTTAGAGCACCAGGAAATGTAATACTGGAGTCGTTGTATCATGAGGGTAAGCGATTTAAAATTATAAAAAAATCTTCAGTACCTACAATAAAACTGTCAGTCGGCCATTTTGTAATATTATCTCAGAGGTTACAAAATGGCGCGTTGACATTTCTATTTTGAATCAGCGCGCATAGATGGCGCAATAGTTATAGTTTTTATGAAACTGCGTATCCTAAAAATATACACACCTTAACTTAAACTTGATAATATTAAATGAACCAGGCATGATGTAAAGATAATTTTTTTGTGTAGAGACATATTTTCATTTAAATACTTAGATCTGAAAAACACAGGGTAGAATAACGTTAAAAAAACTCTGAATTTAATTTCTACCAATAAGAACGTTCAATTATGACGTGAGATTGCTATCGCGTGATAACTGCAGCTTGTGATTGGTCGAGCGCTCGGCTTCCATTTTGAAAATAAGTCTCCACACAAAATGGCTGTATAAATATGTATGTATCGATTTAAAGGTAGAAGTTGCTTGTACCACAAAAATATGCCTTAAATGTTAATATTTAGTCGAAATATTGATGGTATTCCATGAAAAGGACAGCAAGATTTATTTAAGTGTGTAAATTTATTTTTTGTAAAATTTATTTTTTAGATTATAATCTGTAAACTTAACAATTCGAATTTTTCTTTATTTTTTTGCTGTTGTTAAATCGGTTTTGTTTCTCAAAGTGTGTACAATTCTTTTGAGTAAGTACAGCTGTAATAGTGTCCATTTAAAATGATCCCGTTTCCTTCCTGAAATCATGATAAGCTGTTAAGTTTTTGCTGGCCGAAAATCCAAAGGTTTATTGGTTGGGGTTATTTGGGTACATCTTGTTGGCCACCATAGTACGATCTAAAAGTCCGTATTACAGAAAGCGACTCAGACTCTGATCTAAACTTGAGTAGCAGTCGTCTTTGTCATTTTGATAGTGAGAGAAAGAGACAATCAATACTTAAGACTATTCTATAGCGCCGCGAGCGTAGGAAAATAGGTATTTGGAGAATCATTCTCTGTCGCGACCGCGCTCGGCCCCGCTCGCAAACGTGCGATAGAGACAGTTGCAGCTCGGCTGTGTTTCTAGGTATTTTTTTGTCGAAAATCGCGTTTGGGGGGAAAACGTTTCCCAACCCCTAAACTGTACTAAATATACTACTTTTTGGTATCAATCTTTTCAGCAGAATATAATCTATGCCTCTATTTTTTGTTTTTTCCGAAAATTTACTTTATTTCTGAAATACAATGAATTTAAAATGAATGTTTTTCAAACCCAATAAAGCAAGATTACAGATCCTTATAACTTTTTATCTAAACAAAATTTTCAAAAAAGGAAAACATAGAGGCATAGTTTTTGATAGGGACAACAACATAGTGAAAAATTATCAAAATCGGAGAAGATTTAGGGGTAGCAAAACGTTTTCCCTTTTTGTATGGACATGGGCGCGGTAGTCGATCCTCTTAAGCATAGATAATGTCTTGAGGGTCCTTCTGTAATACGGACCGAAGTCTCTTGTTCGTAAAAGATTGATTTGACTTAGAAGAGCTTTTGTTTGTAAACCTTAAGGCGACTACAGCACCTAAATTATGATTTAATGATGCGTAGATAAGCATGACGCACTGCATTAAATCGAAGAATAAAATACTACGGTAATATTCAGGGCATAAACTAGATAAGTAGTTTGCTGAAAACATGATTCAGCACTTTTGGTTCGATAGAAAAAGTTCACAAAGTCACCTCTAAATACCCAATATTGTGTATCTTTTAAGCTGTAAAACCGATAGTAAAATGCACACAGGAACTTGAATTTGCTATCAAAATGTTCGTGATTGAACACTCTCGATAAGTAAACATTTTTCGATTTAAGCTGTTACCTTTCCATAAATCTCATTTTTCTAACTTTCGAACATGTTTTTACGCACGCACGCTTTCATAGTCCGTAAACTTCGTGTATCGACACTGTTCGCACTGCCGGCCCAGGTCTGTTGAGAGACGGAGATGGCACTATTCCTATGTGTGCTGTCTTTATCGGGTGCTGTAGTCGCGTTAAGGATTTTTTGGGATGTATTAGTGAAAGACCTTTAGGGGAGATATGGGAGCTTTTGTCCAACTATTGAGATCTAGTTAAGAAGTCAATTAAGAAAATCTGAACTACACCTATTTCAACTTTGCAATATTTTTGAATAATTAAATTCATTACGATTCACGCTACAACTAACCGTACTAAAGCGTTATTGTTAATATTTAAAAAAGTATATTTTTTGTTTTCGATTTTATTTGTCATAGGAAAGTTAAGGCCCTGTCCATACTGAGAGGTAGCTTGCTTAGCGCCTATCTAGCGAAGTGAAGCCAACGTACAGTAAATAATTATATTAATAATAAATCCCTTATAAGGTGACGGAATTTTCATACATTCGTTGAATTTTTCATACATTCGTTTTAAATCAAATGTATCTAGAAACTTTTTTTTTTTTAAAGAAATTAACCTTTTCACCGCCAAAGTCTGATATATCAGACATTTAAGTTTCGTGCCTTCGCCGCCAAAGTCTGATATATTAGACAATTTTTTTTAACTTTAATATCGTTCACCAAGCGTTCGTCATACGCCACAACATTAAAAAAAAATTCAATTTTTTGATATCGTGGCGTGTGGTGGGCGTTTTTTACGAAAACTCTTGGCGCTAAAAGGGATAACTCAGTATTGGTGAGAGACTGATGGCCGTGATAGGCGGTTAGCCTGTAATACAGTCCACCAGGCTCCCGACCCTCGAACCAAACATTTATACTTTATTAAAACATAGCTTAGGAGTTAGACTATTGAACATAGGATCAATTTTTTTGTGTAATCTGTGTAAACTCTTACCAGAATAAAGGGAACGTATTTCGTATCCGACTCGAATCAGATACTCGACCAATATACGTGACGGGCACTGTCATCTAAATACCGCAAGAGAGGGATGCACTGAGTATTTCCGTGCGTCGGTTTCGAATCGAATGGTGTATAATACGGGTGCTGTACTATAATCTGTTCGGCGTTTTTCTAGTAAGGTTTCTGTAGGCTCTAGGCGCTAAGCAAGCCACCGATCAGTGTGGACGCAGCCTTAGGAATGCAATCAATGCTTAGGAATTCGGAAATACTTAATTAGGCGAAATTTTAGACTACTTTTGGTCTACTTTTTGTCTCGTTTCAGCTATTTTAACCTAGTTACAGTTAGAATTTAATATAATGCGTACATTTTTAAGCAGTGTAATATTGAATTGTGCATATATTTCAATAATTATATTTTATTCATAAGAATATTTGGAGTTTTTATTGTGGGCCTTCCGTATATTCCGTCACAGTCATAGGGGTAGGGGGTAATAGCGACGTGCTGTTGTCTGTACCTTGTGGAGAGTTTTTCAGTTTTAAGTAGTGGGCTGGGCTGATTCACTATTTTTTTTTAACAGCTCAAATACTTACGTCCCCCCGGGGGGCACGGGCCTCCTTTAGAAACACGAAGCGGATTTAGGCCATAGTCCACAAGCTGGCCCAATGCGGATTGGAAAACGAATTTACTTAGACGTGCGGCTTTCATCACGATGTCTTCCTTCACCGCTGAGCAAGTGAAAAATCCGTACATAAATCTGAAAAGACGAATTTAGTGGTACAGGCCCGCAGCGGGATTTAAAGCCGCAACCTTCCTGTTACAAGTCTAGCTCATTACCAACTGGGCTATCACTACTTAAGTAGGTATATTCTTCTAAATTTTTGCAACTAAAATCACAGAATAAATAATAGTACTAACGTATTAAAATTATCAAGGACATCAAGTCTGTGGATGCAAAATTTACTGTTAAATAAAAACTAAAATTACCACCTCAAACTGTATCGATTTGTGTCGAGTACACAAACTAAAAGAATTGCACATAAGGCCTTGAACCGTATTACCTAACCATTGCTGGGTTTTGTATGTAATAGTGTACCGATTACGAGACCTACATAAAAATACCCTTTTAGGTGCTAAGTCATTGTAATTCTGTCAGCAAACTAGCGAAGCAGGTAGGAATGTAGTGCAGAATTTGATTGAACCAATTTCACTTTATCATTTGATCAAAATCTAGGCGATCCGACACTCAGGATTGTTTTTTACGAGATATATATGTCGTGGCCATATCGTAGGATTTGCTCACTTCATGAAATGTTCGAGAATTTCATGAAATGATCGCATTTCATTGTGGCCGTCTATTGGCCACATCATGATGTGGTTTGGGCAGATCAATGATAAGAAATCGTTTCTCGATATGTGCAACTAAACGCGCGACTATACTTCATGAAATGGTCAAGATTTCATGAAATGTTTCACCGTCTATTGGCCACATCATTAAGTAGCTCAGCTGAGCGGAACTGCGACTACCGCTTGCTGTGCAACCATTTCATGAAATTCTAGAGCATTTTATGAAATGAGCAAATCTAAGATATGGCCACGACATATACACGACAGGCACATCAGGTTATACCAACATGTTGCCCTTGACGTCGACCTTACGTCGTTCGTAATAGCGGCGGCTTTCGTAGTGCGAATGTATAACCGGATATGCTGCTGTATGTACTTCGGGGAGTGTGCTCTCTTCATCTTTTATTTTGCCCACCGCTAAGGAATGGAATTCTTGCCTGTATTTCTGGGCTCATACAACCCGAATCTTTTTTTTCTAAATTACATATAGGGTTGCTTGGGGAAAAATGTTTAGCTTTTAGGAGAATCACTCCCTAAAGTATCGTTTACTACTTATTTAAAAATCACCCTATGTTTTTTTTAAGAATTATCAGAAGAGCAATTGTAATTTGCCATCTGACCTCTGTGACCCTGCTCCTGTGAGCAGGAGGTTCCTCTGTAGGAACCTGACCGGATTGGATCATGGTGAATCATTTAGGCGACTGAATACCTATGTGTTGAGTCTCCTAAATGTGACTGAATGCGATCCCAAAGTTAAGAGTATAGTAATTAAGTATGTTCTAAAGTTGTTATTGTACAGGGGCAATGGCACATCATGCTATCCAAAACTGTCAAATTTCTTCAATCGATTTTCAATTTTATCTCCAAGCTTTAGAGTTTACTATCCATTGGGAAAATTTGACAGTTTGTGGTAACCTGATGTGCTGTTGATGATTGTACATATACAGGGTGGAATTTTGTAATGCCACCTGAAGGGAAAGTACTCTAGAACCCATATTCTTAGAAGTTAACTCGAGATTTCCTCGACTCCACTCAACCTCTGTCAAGGATTTTGACGTTTTTATTTGACACTTCCGTCCTCGACTTTACAATTTTCCTCAGTGGAGTCGAGGATGATTTGAGTAATCAATTGTCAAAGTTAAGGTACCTCGCGACCTACCTTAAGATTTTCTTAACGCTTTATTCGATGCTTGAGCTTGATCCCAAACAAGATTCCTTGAACGTGGCATACAGCTACTCGACGATAGATGGCACTAGCTAGCGTAAATCTTTATTCGATATTAATCTTTAACGATTTATTATTATAAAGATAATCCACGAAATCTTCAAAATAATTAATTTTTCATATGAAAAATTAGCATACAACAAGTTCAAGCATCGAATAAAGTGTTAAGAAAATCTTAAGGTAGGTCGCGAGGTACCTTAACTTTGACAATTGATTACTCAAATCATCCTCGACTCCACTGAGGAAAATTGTAAAGTCGAGGACGGAAGTGTCAAATAAAAACGTCAAAATCCTTGACAGAGGTTGAGTGGAGTCGAGGAAATCTCGAGTTAACTTCTAAGATTATGGGGGAAAGAATACCAAATTCGAGGTCGTTTCGAGGATTTCCTTAGCTGAAGTTGAGTGTAGGAAGTTTCGAGTTAACTTCTTAGAATACGGGTGTAAATACTGTAAATAGAAAATTGTACTCAAAGAAAACATTCCTTTATTTTTGAAAAGAAAGAAAACTGCATTCGTATTTTGACCTATTATTGGGGGAATGTTGTTCAGTTTCACCACAGGTTTCACGGACTGATTAACCAGGGCTTTATAAGTAATAAACTGTATAAGTAATAAACGTAGTACCTATTAATTCTATGGTAATAAGTAGAGTGCCACCATGCAGTTTTTCGGTCTTGTTACGACTAAACCGCCCATTTCTTCTTTTTAAAAGTTCACACACATAATGCGAGTCCTTGAACGGAAAATGGTCTTACGTCACGTTACCGGGTTCGCTCGCTTATGTTTCGACTACAAACAAATTACCAGACGTATTTTATTGTCATAGATATCGTTTTGAAGAAGAAGATAGTGAACATTCTTAGTCTAGAGGATTTGCAATTAGCATACGATGTAAGAATATTACTTTAAATTTTAAATTACCTACTTAGTTACTCAGTTTGGTGGGCATATTCACAACAGCACCCGATAAAGGCAGCACACATAGGGTGCCATCTCCGTCTCTCAACAGGCCTGGGCCGGTAGTGCGAACAGTGTCGATACACGAAGTTTACGGACTATGAAAGCGTGCGTGCGTAAAAACATGTTCGAAAGTTAGAAAAATGAGATTTATGGAAAGGTAACAGCATAAATCAAAAAATGCGTTAACTACTTATCGAGAGTGTTCAATCACGAACATTTTGATAGCAAATTCAAGTTCCTGTGTGCATTTTACTATCGTTTTTACAGCTTAAAAGTCGGTGCCTGGAGTGGATTAATAGGAGGCAGGTCTGATTGTGTTTCCTTAGTCGCCTCTTACGACACCCACGGTAAGAAATCGGGTGGTGTTATTCGCAACCGATCACCACACGGCAAATTTGAACTGTTATTCCCATTCGCCATTCGAATTTCTCATTCGCCGCTAAACTTGAAGGCACGATAGCTCAGTTGGTTAGAGCACCAGGAGATTTAATCTTGGGGTCAAAGGTTCAAGTCTTATTCGCGCAGAACATTTTTCTTTCCCTAAATATTCTACCTTTTTTTTAACATATCGCGTTGCATAGTGATGCTTGTAGCGGGTAGCTCTTGTGTTCTGCATGCCGATAATTTGGCCCGATTGGTTGACACCATAACTTTCCCTTGCAGTCGTATTATGGTGTGAAGAAACGACATGGAAACGATTTTGTTTTGCTTAGTTAAGGAGTACCTACAACCAAGAATCGAACCTAGGAACCGTTGATTTGGAGGCAGTGTTACTATCCATTGGATCAAAGCGGTCGGTAGCTGTATGTTTGTTTGTCATGGTACTGGAGCAACACAAGGTTATTTAGGATGCTGGAGAGGGACATAGGCTACTTTTCCACGAGAACGAAATTATGGGTGCATGAAACCCTTGTGCGAAAACTCATATTTACGAAACTAGGCTAGGAATTTTCCCAGACCTTTTCCTCTGTTTAAAGTTCGAGTGAATGGGCTTCTCTTGGATGAGCTTTGCTAGGTTCATCCTGGACCACATCTTGCTCCTGAGCTAGATTGTGGCCAAGAGCGGACCCTTTCATGATAATAAAAAATATACTTTACTTACCTATTTCCAACCCTCATTCTCAAGCATTCAACTCAGCTCCAGTATTTATTATACCATGATACCTAAGATACAAGTAAAAATTTTACTTAGTTTAGGTATCATAATATAGCATACCTGACCTACTAACCATTTTGTAATATAAATTTAGCATGTAGCATTATTTAACAAGCATTTGTACTACTTAATTAAGTTGACAATTTAAAAAATTTATCATTGTACAATTTTGTATCTAGGCTTAAGTTTTTATGAAATAAAATATCTTATCTTATCTTATCTTATCTTATTATACTCGTAGATTATTCGAATCTTCGACGTTACTATTACTGCGAAGCCCTCTTAGCCCAGTGGCACGCGCTGATCAGGATACTAAATGGCAATTTATCATAAGCGTTTTCGTGTTTCGGAGAGCATCCATCGTTAAACCAAGTCAGAAGCTTCCAGCGGCTTCCCGCAATCTTATACCAGATCGGCGTCGGTTCACCTTCCTACGCTGCGCCGTCCAGTACGTTACTTGCCACGCCAAGAGTATACGTGGCCAGAATACGGCTCCCGAATACTGAATCGAGTTACACACTAGAATAGACTACTATGTTATATTAAGTGGCCTGCTATTCGTCACCTCAGTCGTTGTGGTAGACTCGAGTGTGATTAGTTGTCCAACATGAGGTTGTGTTTGGTATGTATCTGTTTTTGTTATTGAAAGAATTTAAGTTAGGTGCAATAGCAATAGTGGTAGCTCAGAGAAAATGGAAGGTCACATATGTCGGAGATATGACTAGAGATGGGGTAAAAAAGTGCTAGAGTGGAGACCTCGAACTGGGCGTAGAAGCGTGGGCAGACAACCGATGAGATGGGCTGACGATCTTGCCAGGATTGCAGGGAAGAACTAGACGTGAAAGACTTAAGATCGAGCAGAGTGGAGTACTATAGAAGAGACTTAACACTCAGCATTGGGTGGCCATAGGTTGAAGAAGAAGAAGAAGTTAGGTGCAAAGTGTGGAAGTGTAAGCACTCGTAGCCCGCGGGTGGCGCTAGCAGAGCCGATCAGTGAGGTTAGCAACACAGGGGCAGACTACCTGAAGGGTGACCATAATGTCAATTTATCACGAGTGTTTCCGAGGGCACGTTAAGCCGTCAGTCCCGACTGTTGTCGATTGACAAGGGCGTTAAACCAAAAGTCAGAGGACATTGGTGGTTTGAAAGTTCTGAAACCAAGTGGCTGTGTAAGAAAAGTGTTAAATTTGTAATGCAATTTGAATCAATTACCGGAAATTTAAAAAATGTGATGAACTTTTACCTAAGAAGATTTAAAGAATTTTACCATTTTTAAAGAATTTAAAACCATAAAAGTACAATTTTAACTTCACAGGCTTGTGAAATTATGAAAAAAGATTGATAAGGATTGGGTAGATACTACCACATGTTAAAAAAGAATCGCAACCTTTTTTTATTTCTTTTACAATTACTATCCTTTTTTCATAGTAGGTATAAGCTAAGATTATTTTGTGATTGGTTTTCTTATAATACGAGAAGAGCTTAGTAAGTATTCAATTATTCGAAAATGTTTAAGCCGTGCTTCGCGATGCTTGTTGTTCATCATCATCATCATCATCAGCCTGTGTCAGTCCACTGCTGGACATAGGCCTCTCCTACGGCACGCCACTGAACTCAGTCTTCAGCTCTCCTCCTCCAACCACTACCCGCTACCTTATGGATGTCGTCATCCCACCTAGTTACAGGGCGCCCTATATTGTTCAGCCAATTGATTTTATGAAACATACATACATACGCTCACGCCTATTATCCCTAACGGGGTAGGCAGAGCATCAGTGGTTCTTGCGAACCACTTGATGCCACATTTGACACAAATTATGAGGGTTATCAGATGAAACAAGTTGTATAATGGCGAGAGGTGGTCAGCCTTTCGCCCATTATACAGCAAAACCCTCGCATCCCACTTATAGACTTTTACCTGCGAAGAGTAGGTAACTGGCAAATTATTCTCAGTTTTTCTTTCACTCCCAGTCCGGCATGGAACTCCCAGTCATTTTATAAAAACTTACCTTTTCTTCCTCAGTTGCTATTCCTCGTGGCCGTGCACTCAGCAAGGAGTACCGTCGACATACAAGGTTTGAAAGAAACTGCCGCAGCAAACTGGCAAGAGTTCGTCGACAGCATAGACTTCGACAAAGTCAAACAATTAGACGTACTAAACCTGCTTCCCAAAGTCCAAAGAAAAGTTGAGTTTGGCAAGAAGATATACGAGCAAAAGAAACAGCTGGGGCAGACGATTTTGGACTATAAGAAGCAGAAGTTAGGTAATAAATTAGAGAACTTTCAGAAAATTGCGCAGTTAAAGCAACAGGGGTTGACAAAGTTGGTAGAAAAGAAGAAGAATCTAGCACAAAGCTTATTAGAAGAGAAAAAGAACATTGCTCAAAACTTGCTAAGCACGAAAGAAAGGTTAGTGCATGCATTAGTTCACGAAAAAGAGGAATTTGTCAACGATCTGTTGGCTCATAAGAAGAAGACTCTTGGTGCGTTATTTGGACCGCCCAAGAAGAAGATAATCTACGTAGTGCCACCACCACCGCATCACGAAATTTACCGCGACCATCCACCTCATCATGAAGCTTATCATCATCATCATGATGAACATTTGCACATAGGTCATCATCCGCATGTAGACTTGCACCTCGACAGACCACTGCATGAGCACTTTGATCATCTTCACAAAGAAGTACACTATGAACAAGTTGCTCCACACAAGTTAGTCAAAGTTGTAGAGCATAGACCTCATCCGATCAAGAAAGTCATCATTCGCACCAAGATTTATGATTGATTAAGTTTTTAAGAGTTTGGAGAAAAAGGTGCAGAAATCAAGACTGTGCAGTCAGTCAATGAAAGGAATCATTTGCATTAATTGGAATTCAAAATTGGTACTGTATAAATGACGAGAGACTGTTGCCGCGATAAATTGAAGAGATGCCAGAAATAACAAATCTAAACTGGTTTTCCGTAAAACAATCGCTGAGAAGTTGAAATGTAATGCCGATGAATGCTCGTGCTTAAGTTTTGCCATAATTTGTGTTAATGTATTATTTATTTTGAAATATTTCAAAATGTTAAAGATACAACTTATCTTGATGTGTAGAGACGGGTAAATGTGTTGTAAATAGTGTAAAAATGCTTCATTAATTTTGAAATTTTATTGAGAATGGTTGGTTATTGTAAATGTATGTCATGTTATTGTTGTAAGAATAATAAGTCCAATAAACTTGTTCGACGATAATAATAAAGCTTTATTTATCTAAATAATATATTATAATAACAATAACTTACTCACACTTGTTTATACCTAAATCATCAAGCACCTTATCAAATATGTTTTGGCTAGTCCTTAGATCAGTAGTACCATTTTGGAAGTCTCCAAAATCGTCAATAGGAGTGGTATCAGCAAGGCCAAGCTCTGTCAAAAGTGTCAAATTGTCAGTGAAACTTTCGAGGTTGTCATTTTTGACAGAATCCATAACGCTTAGATCAGGGAGGAGTTGTTCGGAGGAATCTATGTCGTTCTTTTCATCTTTATCCTTGTTTTGTCGTCTGTTTAATGGTTTGGCTTCCTTAGCTTCCGAATCAGATAGATCGTGGTATTCTTGGATTTCTTTAGCGTATTCTATTTCTTCTTCATCTTCTTGGTTGTCCTGTAAGCAAAGTTTGTAACGTTTGATATCTTGACCATTCGTGTATTCTAGATTAAAGGAGCAGTAGAAGACATAGACGCAGATAATATATGACTAGCTTTCCATCTGGGACTTCGTTCCCGTGAGAATTCGAGAAAATGGTGTAACCTATGTACATAAAAGATTTTTTAAACGGTCCAGTAGCTTCGGAGCCTTTCAATGCAAACCAACATACAATCAAATCTTTCCTCTTTATTATAATCATTAGCGTAGATATTCATCCTATTACTAACTCCCAAAGTTTTTGTGAATGTTGGCAACAAGCGCTTCTGGGACTTAAAGAAAAAGTCTAATTTAACTTCTGACAAAAAAAATGTGAACGAATTCATTTTCTCTTAATATACACACATCAACGCGGTCTAGGGATATTGCAAGATTTTTCATACAAAAGAGGTCTGTTTGAGAAGCTATAAAAACATACTCGAGATACATGGAAGGCTATAATTTTCAGACGAGCAAGTGCTAAACCTGAATTTTTAATTCTAGTCAATAAATTATGAAAATGCACTTTTTGCCTGCTTTTTGTTTGAAAATAGTCGAATTTACGCAATTTTTTTTCATTTTCGTCACGTTTTCACAAACTTCAAGTAAAGAAAAGTTTATTGATAAGAAGTGAAAATTCAGGTTTAGCACTTGCTCATCTCAAAATTATAGCGCTCCATGTATCTTGAGTATGCTTCTGTAGCTTCTCAAACAGACTTCTTTTGTATGAAAAATCGTGCAATATCCCTAGACCGTGTTGATGTGTATATAAAACAAAGTCGGGTTTGTTCGTTTTTGATTTGTTGTATTTGTCCTCGTCCCGGTTATCAGAATAACTATTTTAAGTGTTGGATAATCGACGAAAAAGTCCCCACGGGAAGGAAGTCCCGGGCGAAAAACTAGTTTTGAATAAACTAAGAAAAACGCAATTCACAGCGAATATAAACAAACGTGATAATTATGTATCGTGTATCAATGAAAACGAAACTGCATACTAATTAAAAGTCAATAAAACACAGGAAGTCCTTTCATTAAGGATAACTACTTTCATAACGAAAGTTACAGGCTTATATAACTCGTCTATTGTCACGTCAAAAGAGTTTTGTAGCATTTTAATTAGATGAGTATGCTAGGTTATTGGTATGGATTGAACGTCATTGGTTTATAGGTAATTAAAATAATTTGGTGGTTGCGTTATTCTTGTTATAAATTAATAAATATTCTTGAACAATGAACAGTTCACACAGCGCCTAGGCCCAAACTTATGAGGGCTATATGACTGATGTACTACTTAAGTAAAGAACCCCGCACAAAATGTTCGGAAAAAGCCGTTCGGTCGATTTGGCTAAAAAAAACTAATTATTATAATTTACCAAATACACCACTTATCTGATAGTTAACAATGATAGTGGCAATGCGGCGGCCTTATTGCTATAGAGCAATTTGTGGTACATATCTACTAAAAAATATGTTAAAAAGATATCACCTATAATTACTTTACAATGCAGTAGCTCGGAAATGGCCCCGTAACATGGCCACGGAGTGTTCGTTTACGTACCCCATAAAACACATGTCATGTTATGTAATTTTGAAATTAGAAGAAGATTTTGGAAAGAAAAAAAATATTTGAACTAATGAGCAAATAAACAATTTTTCATATACCAAAATTCAACTTCAGTGGCTATTCTGTGATCCGGTAAAGTTATTTTTTAAATTAAACTATGCATTAAAAGTAAGCAAAAAGTGAATAAAATACTGACAAAAATGTATGACGCAATAAAGAGTAGCTGATTTGATAATTCAGTGACCCTTTTGACAAGTGAGAGTATTATCTTTTTCATAAAGCTTCATACTGGCTGTATAGTATGACAGCAAAGAGTTTTTATGCTTGATAAAATAATTATTTCTGACGAAAATCTTGATTTTCAGTGAAATAAAATATACAAGTAAATTATTTATTTTACTTTTTCAATAAAACAAATCTGATTTTTAACAAATAATTGAACTATTTAATAATTTCTGTAGGCGCAATGGGCATTTTATTTACTTAACCTTTGCCTCATAATTGTAGAAAAATATTTTGCTCGCCATTGTTTTGCCCGCCATTTGAAATTATTTGTTCAACATAAACATTTTTGTGTTATAAAAATGTTAATTCCTTGATGTTTTGTGTTTAATCGTAAAATATTAGTGCACATTGTTGAATTTTAACTCGTTTTCAGTGAATATTGATTAGAAATACTATCTTTTAAGAATTTTGGATATACCTATACGATGTAAGTTAGTGACAACATTTTTTTTAGTTTCTTTTCCTCGGCTACTGCATTGTAAAACGTTGAACAATATACGTGCCTTAGGTAATGTGTAACTGGAGCCCTATAAAACACTCGCTTCGTTCGTGTTTCAAATGGGCTCAGGTTACACATTACCTACGACACTAGTATCGTTAATAACTATAACACGAAAATAATGTTTCTTGTTTCTACATTTAAAAAAATCATCTTTAAAAAACTGTTCATTATTTAATATTGAAATTTAGCACAAGTGATCACCAATATAAAGGTTATATTTTTCCAAAATGTTAGCCAAATCGACCGAACGGCTTTTGCCGAACATTTTGTGCGGGTTTCTTTGTATATGTCACCGTAAGGATAGTAGCAAGGATAGTAAAACAAAGAGCCTACGCAACCCTTGGCAAAACTAAGTACTGTGAGGGCAATTTTTTTTTTCGCGTTTAAAAGGGAGTTCGTCACAGCAAAATGTTAGAAGAATCTGAAAATATCAAAGTTGGCCTTATTAGTATAATACAAAAGTACACTCACCGATGTTATAGGACCCGCTGATTTGTACTGAAAGGCATTCTGTGAGAGGTCAACTTCCACGGGGAACAGCGATGCGTTTTCTTTAAGGTGCTCTACAGTTTCACTGAAAAAAAAAGAAAATAAAACATTGGTTTTTTGTATGTTGAAACACAACGTAGAGATTTCCTTTAATTTATACAGATTGAGGTTAATTTAATTAGAAAATGATAATATCCGGAAATCCGGAATTTATAAACAGGGTGTAATACTGAAATAGTGGAATTTATCCATAACTACGATTAATTAAAACTTGGTTTCGCTTAAGCAGGCCGCGAGGCGGTTGTGCCCCTTCTTGTGAGGCAAAAAAAAGTTTTCATATTTTTCACAGCCGCCATATTGGATTTCAAAATAGAAGTCATTTTTGAGATCAGCAACCACAAGAACCTATTAAACGACACCCATGATGTATTTAGAAAAATAAACATTATTATTTTTATTTGCGAAAAATTATTTTCTTCACCCATTTCTGAAGATTTCTGAAGCGGGCTTGTGGCTTTTGGGATAGGGGAGTAATATTATTATTATTTTTAAAAAAAGTGTACGTCCTCCATCTTGGATTTAAAAAAAAACTTACTTGTGGTAAACAGCGAGTCCCTGTATAAACCTGCTGAGCTGATAAGCCACGTCCTGGGTCTTCTTGTTGTCCAGTAGCTCTAGTTTGACGAGCACGTCCGCCCGCAGGCGAGCGAAGCGGGCGCGCGCGTCTTGGCGGCAACGGAGGATTAGTCTGACGGAGTTATTTATAACAGCTTAAAGTACCTATATCCTTTGTACTTTTATCCTTACACACACACATACATAAGTTCACGCCTTTTTCCAATTGGGGTAAGCAGAAACCACAGATTACCATATTTTTTTTACCATCTCACATACTTACGTCTCCACCGAGAGGCACAGGACTCCCTTCGAATCATAAAAGGATTTAGTCCATAGTCCACCACGCTGGCTCAATGCGGGTCGGTGGACCGCTCGCCAAGCGAAAACGAATTTTCGCAGACGTGCGGGTTTCATTATAACGTTTTCTTTTACCGCTGTACAAGTGTTAATTAATGAAAAATCCATACAAAAATCCGAAAAGATGAATTAAGTAACAGTGTAATAATAATTTTGGCACCCGCACCAGGATTTGAACCCGCAACCTTCCGGTAAAAAAAAACTGGCTTTTTACCAACTGGGATATCACTGCACGTTTTTATACGATACTAGCTTTTCGAACGGGACTTCGTCCCCGTGGGATTTTTTTAGTCAATTTTCCAATGTTTTTAATAGTTAGATATTCTGCTATTCGGGACGGAGACAAATACAACAAATCAGCCGTTCTCGAGTTATAAATGTTCGAACATAACCGACCATTATAAAATGATTCTTTGAATACATTTTTATACAATTGAATGTACTAGCAGTAAATAAATCTCTCACCTGTACTCATAGTTCCCAGTCTCCACCCTATACAATGGTTCCTGTAAAGCGTTATATCCATATTCCTCATCGTCCATTTCTTTCACCTTCAAGCAGTATGACAGGTACTCAAACTTTGTGTCTGCGTATTTACGAATTGTCAGCTTTGTGTCTGGGATCGCTTTGTTTAAGTATGTGCCCATGTCGGCTAGGATCTGAAATGTAAAAATAAACTTAGAAAAAAATATATTTTAGTTTTTTCGAAAACACTTTTCCGGAACTTGTAGTTCGAAAATAGATAAGAATTCGATGAAAGTGTAAATATAAAAGTTGTAGAACATTTTATTAGCTTTCTCTACAACGCACCATTTTGAACGTATTAGCGAAAAATTCTAAAGTGGGAAGTTTCATCTTCCCCCACTCCGGCGCACCTCCTAGACGCAGGGACTTTTAATATGTTTACTCCCTAAACGCCCTGAACAGTTTTCCGAAAAAATCGCTTACGATCTAGCTCACGAATACTACAACTTCTTTATCAAGAGGACTAAAAGTTTTCCGATGAAAAATAATTTCAGTATTAAGTATATTGCATTACTCAGCATTGCATTGTAATAAAAGAAAAACAACTTCAGCATTTCACTAACACATAATGAGCCCCTGTAGCTTTAAAAAAACTAAAAACATTTAATATTTAGTAAGTTTAGTAAAAGAGGACCTAGGTTGTCACAAATCTATCGTTTCCATCCACTTACCGGTTTCAAAGCCTTCAGCATCTTAATCCCATCCCTCTCCAGCAGTCGGTGGTAGTGTCCGAACTTGCTGAATGCCTCGGAGGCCCGCGCCTGCGGCTCGCGGACTCCGATGGCCGCGAAGATGTCGCCTAAAGACTTATAAGTCTGGAGGAGGTCGAAGTAGGACTTTAGCATTCTGGCAAAAAAAAACGCCCACATTAAGGTTTTTTTACTTCCTACTAATCATATCAAACTTCTTCTCTGTGCTTGGTAGGAAGGAACGATAGCTCAGTTGGTTAGAGCTAATTGAGGTCGTGGGTCAAGTCCCATTCGCGCCAAACATTTTTCTTTCCCTAAAATTATTTGTGAACAAGTATCCTTACATTCCTTACCTCTTAGCATGCTCCACAAGTCGTTTGTAAGTGGTTTCAGTGTCCCGCAGCTCGTTTAATTTGGCGACCAGAGTGTCGTTGCAGAGGATTGCTCTGGACAGGCCTAGAGCGTCTGCGGCTCCTAAGGACAATATTTACACAGATTCGCATCACATTTAGGATTAATCTCACATCATATATATATATATTAAGGGTATCACTCAATTTCCATTTCTAAATTTCACACCACACATGGAAGTGATAAACTGTGAAATATTACCTGATGACATATTCTCCACAAGCCTATGTTTCATCTTCTTCATGATTATATCTAACGATTTACCCTGCTTCGGATCAGCGTGGAGTTTGTTGTAGTTTATCGTTACCTCGTCCTGAAACAACGTTATATTTTTAATCCTACTAATATTATAAATGCGAATGTTTGTGGGGATGTATGGATGTTTGTTACCCTTCACGCTCAAACAGCTGGACAACTTTTGATAAAATTTGGTATGGAGGTTGCTGACACCCTGGATAACCACATTGGCTACATAGTCCCGGGCGAAAAGCTAGTGAGATTATAATTTTGTACACTGAAGGAAGAAAAGAAACTCTTAATTGCAGAGTGCAAGCTTCTCCGAAATATTTTAAATCAATAAGACATTTTTGAATGTGCCAGGGAAGAATTGGCATCCCAAAAAAACTAGTGGCATCCAAGCTTTGATGAATCGTGGGTGAAAGTATTTCATAACACCTACTTACATTATTTGTAAGTATTTAATTTCAAGTACTGATAGAATAGCCTCGCCGCAGCTGCAGCAAATGCTGAGCCAGCGCCTATATGGGTGACACTGTTATAATTTTTGTATTTACTTAATGTTAAGTTAGATATAAGAAAAAATACCGTCTTCTAAATAAAGTTTCATTAACCGACTTCAAAAAAGGAGGAGGTTCTATGTTCGATTGTATGTATTTATTTTAATTTTTTCATGTATGTTCACCGATTCCTCCACTAATTATGAACCGATTTTCAAAATTATTTTTTTGTTCGAAAGAGTATACTCCAGAGGTAGTTCCATATACATTTTATCGAAAATGATTCAGTGCTTATAAAAAAATCAACAAAAACAAAAAAAAGTACTACAAAACCAGAACATCATCTAAATAAATGATGATGTTCTGGTTTTGTAATTGACAAAAGGTGACATTGTCGTTTGTGGCTGTCATACATCCAAAGATTAACAACTGATTACGGAACTTTACAAATATCAAGGAACTACTTTGTGACGAGTGTAGGAATAGATAGAATAAAACTAACCTTAGCAGCCTGTATCATCTTGGCTACTTCCACCTTGGTCTTTCCCTTGACTGTTTGTCCATTGACACCGACCAGTTCATCACCACTCTGCAGGGTCCCATCTTTTGAGGCCGGCGTGTTGTCGAATATCTGGAAACAAACGTGACTGTGTTTAGTAAAAGGTGCAACTTTCGGGGTAGTCAATAAGAGCTATTTGCAATAGCTCATCACACTAATTGTGAACCTTAACGACTATCACGAAAGTTGTACCTTTCCATTTTCACAGTCACAAATAGACTTTGTTTACAATAGTAAGCCCAATAAATCTACGGCTTACTTCTTCTTAGTATCGTGTAGGTATAGTCAAGTGTGTGACGAATTTGGCTAAGCCTGGTATCAGAGTTTTCAAACCGCACAATGGCTTCTGACTTGGTTTTAACGACTGTAGTCAATCGATAACAGCCGGGTTCGACCACTTAACGTGCCCTCCAAGCACGGAAACGCTCATGATAAATTGCCACTTCGGTCAAATATCAAGGTCCCCTGCCTCTGTGTACGTTGCTTAAGGCAACTACAGCACCCGATAAAGGCAGCACACATAGGAATAGTGCCATCTCCGTCTCTCAACAGGCCTGGGCCGGCAGTGCGAACAGTGTCAATACACGAAGTTTACGGACTATGAAAGCGTGCGTGCGTAAAAACATGTTCGAAAGTTAGAAAAATGAGATTTATGGAAAGGTGACAGCTTAAATCGAAAAATGCGTTAACTACTTATCGAGAGTGTTCAATCACGAACATTTTGATAGCAAATTCAAGTTTTTACAGCTTAAAAGATACAAATATTGGGTATTTAGAGGTGACTTTGTAAGCTTTTTCTATCGAACCAAAAGTGCTGAATCATGTTTTCAGCAAACTACTTATCTAGTTTATGTCCTGAATATTGCCGTAGTATTTTTTTCTTCGATTTAATGCAGTGCGTCATGCTTATCTACGCATCATAAAATCGTAATTTAGGTGCTGTAGTCGCCTTAACGGTTGAGATCAGCGAGCGCCATCGGGCTAGGAGTGCTTCCATTTTGCAGGCAGAAGTCATTATACTGTGGCATTTTGCAGGCAGAAGTCATTATACTGCTATCTGACCCTACGGTTTACTGTAAAAGTATCTCCTTATCGTGTCGATCTCGGCTAAATATTTCTGGACCAGTACTCAGCTAAGCGTGCTGCATTTAGGGTTGCCACCTTTTTTCATTAATATACATTAGTTATTATAGGTAAGAAAAAAAAGTACATAGTATCAAAATAAAGTACAATTTATTTTTCTTTATTATTAGGTATTTTTAAAACTGTATTTTTATTGCTTTTTGCAGTTTGTGTCAAATTAGAAGTGACGTGGCGCTAGCGAGTGGCGAAATCGATTCAGCACCAATCGATAAATTTCATTTAACGAGAAAATACTTACGACTAAACTTTTTAAAATCCCAAGGAAATCAAATCATGCGATAAGCATGACGCACTGCATTGAATCGAATAAAAAAATACTACGGTAATATTCAGGACATGAACTAGATAAGTAGTTTGCTGAAAACATGATTCAGCACTTTTGGTTCGATAGAAAAAGCTCACAAAGTCACCTCTGAATACCCAATATTTGTATCTTTTAAGCTGTAAAAATCATAGTAAAATGCACACAGGAACTTGAATGGGCTATGTACGACATTTTAAAAATATTTTTAATTTCGTTTAATTTTTTATTTAACATAAAGGAATAAGGTCCCGTTTCCTAAAAAAAAATATATAAAAAATCTATCTTTTGAAATAAAAATATAATAATTAAAAGTTTCTCAGTAGGGTAAACTAATCATAAATACGGCATTATACAATCGTGTCTTTGCCAAGCTGTCATGTCAATAAAAAAAAAACATAACCTATTTCATTTTGTATTTGGTTGTTTATTTTTGAGTTTTATTTTTGCTTTTGGTTATTTTTTTATGAAGTCTTTTACTGCTACCGCATACCGGATTACGATTTTAACTTTGCACGGACTTGTAGTGCTAGATTTTGACTGATTTTCTCACGACTACACCTTATTCATACCGGACTCCGAGAATTGCTTCAACGATAGTGATTAATACTCTTCGGATTTGTGGAATAACACTAATAACGACAGCGCAGCAGGCTTTGCCACTCAACATGGCATCTGACGAGTTACAGCGGTGGAGAGAACCAAAAAATGTTTTATACCTCTTTGTTCAAACACTGACATTAACTCACCAGATTTGACGTTTGTTACCATTCCAAAGGAATTGAAAGAAAGTTGGTGTAAAATTGGTTGACAGGAATTGTCCCAAACGTCCACTTTTTTGCTGTGAGGATCATTTAAACGTAAGTACATTGAAACGTATTCGGTATAGGTTATATGTCAACCAACTGTCAATCGTTTTTTTTTTTTTACTTTGGCAAAGGAGTTAATCTGTAGAATGCTGTAATAAGCAACAAATCGTAACCAAAATTTTAAAAATTAATTATTTTTATATCTATGATCAAAATTATTTGGTATATTTTTTATTTGAATATGGGACCTTAAACCTGCTTAAAATAAAAAAACAAATTATTTTAAAAATCTTGCACATAGCCCATTTGCTATCAAAATTTTCATGATTGAACACTCCGAATAAGTACTCGTAGTTAACGC
This sequence comes from Aproaerema taeniolella, assembly GCA_949987775.1. Lineage (NCBI taxonomy): Eukaryota > Metazoa > Arthropoda > Insecta > Lepidoptera > Gelechiidae > Aproaerema > Aproaerema taeniolella. The sequence continues at coordinate 2,971,910 of OX465268.1, read as the reverse complement.
ATTTTTCGATTTAAGCTGTTACCTTTCCATAAATCTCATTTTTCTAACTTTCGAACATGTTTTTACGCACGCACGCTTTCATAGTCCGTAAACTTCGTGTATCGACACTGTTCGCACTGCCGGGCCAGGCCTGTTGAGAGACGGAGATGGCACTATTCCTATGTGTGCTGCCTTTTTCAGGTGCTGTATTCGCCTTAACGTACAATACTTTCTTGCAAAGGTCTTCGCAAGTAAATGAATCAAGACTCGCGGGGCACGTCAACAGCTGTGCCATAGACTTAAATTAATACCTACATAAAAACAAAAATTTATGAATACATCTAAAATACAATCAAATACCTGAACAATATAAAGGCAAGGGCATAAAGGCGCCCCCCCTCCTATGCTGATGCCGATGAGATTCTTCTCGTCCTTGCTGAGCACCACACTACCTGACGTCACTGTCATTCCCCTGGGAACGTTTTACCAAAGGACTGTCAAATTACATGACGTTATGATGAAGATAAAATATACTACTTTTTGCTACCCTAGCATAAGAAATGAGATTTCTCTCTCATTATCATGAGAGTACCTTAGACTTCCGAATCTACACTAGGAATGGACCTTATTAGTATTCTGATAAGTTTTCATTTCTCTTGCGTTTGATTTGGACATACCTACGTCCTTTTTTTAGCAATTCAATTATATGTCAATAGACATAGACAAAGTTTATTTTGTATTTTCAGCACACACAAATTTGGGGAGATAACAATATTGCACTAAAAATAATTTTCCACGTTAAAAACGTATGAGTCACCGACTTCAATCCAAACGACAGTTCGCACAAAGTAGATAACTAGTATTTTTTGCAGACTACAATGCCTATTAGCAGATAACCTCAAACGAAAATGTCACTCATTTATTTAGATGATGTTCTGGTTTGTAGTATTTTTTGTTTTTGTTGATTTTTTTAAAAGCGTTCAATCATTTTCGATAAAATTTATATGAGACTATATTTGGAGTATACTCTTTCGAACAAAAAAGAATTTTGAAAATCGGTCCATAATCGGCGGAGAAATCGGTGAACATACATAAAAAAAAATATATACAGTAGAACATAATACCTCCTCCTTTTTTGAATTCGGTTAACTATCTTAAAGACTAATACATTTAATAAGTGTGTGCTGCATTGACAAAAAAGTTCCCAGCTCAGCATATTGCTCTTCCCCACAGGTGGGAGCGCTGATGTTCGGTTGGGACCGCTGAGCTTGTGTGGATGTAATAAATTAATATTAAGTGTGAGGTCCCGTGTGGTGCCAATATTAGTACATAAATAAAAATTGTTGTATAGAGTAAGAATTACAAAAGAAATAAAAATGTGTTGACATACATAAATACTCAATGTCAATCGAATTCAAGAAAATGCAAACTTCTGCTGTAATATTTAAGGTTACGTTTTCCTTGGCAATCAACTCTCATGAGAGTGAAATCTCATTGCACATGCTAGGGAAGATGGTAACTAACAAATACCTGCTAAGACTAATACATAACTGTAACTAAAAATCTATTTTACATACATAATTATTATTGTATCTAGCTTACTTAGCTAACTTTTCTAGAATTCTACCCACTATTTTCTAGACTGTCCTGAAAGATCAGTTGGAATGACCTTGCCTACTGATCTGAAGGTTGTGGGTTCGAATCCCGACCAACCCAAATATTTAGAAATAATTATATTAGTGAGGAGTTTGGTGGGTGTTTATGTATCAAATGTATAGTATCTTAGGTATTCACGACAAAAAAGCATGTAAGTTGTAATATCAGGGAACCTACCACGATCGTTTAAAAGCATTTATGTTTAGGATCCAACTTTGAACTGCTTCGCAATCGGAATGTTTTTTAAAATGGTACCGTGATGGCGCTGCTTTTGAACTGCTCGGTTGTCTATGGTCCATTTTAAATGTCTACATAAATTGTCGCTGGTTTGCCTTTGAATCGCAACAGCGCCAAAATTGAATCGCTTATAAGCCATCATGGTATGAATTAGCGTTGCAGACTTGTTTAGGTCCTAAATTGGATAGCGCTAAGCGATCATGGTAAACCTCCAGTTAGTCCCTGGAGACCTGCAATACAGATTTTGACTTAGGGCAGGCTCCAGTCTCCTACCTTTCTACCTGTAATGTATTTTATATGGGCAAACTGTAGAAATGTAGAAATAAACGATATTATTATTATAGAACAACCCTTGCTTAGTTAGGTTAGACAGCGCTATGTTGATTAATTTTTCATGAATATTTATCAACCCCCAACAAAAAAGAGGGGTGTTATAAGTTTGACGTGTGTATTTCTGTGTATCTGTCTGTGGCATTGATGGAACGAATTCGATGCGGTTAAAAAAAAAATATGACAATGTACTTAACAAGTAAGTGAAGCTGCAGGTACTAGGTTAGTAAATAAAATACCAAAAAATATTTAATAATTTATTAGCTTTAAAATACATATTATTTAGCATTGCTACTTAGCTAACAGGGTTATTTAATGCTAGCTGTTTCAAATTACACGTTGTTTAACATTTTATTACTATTTAAACTACCAGGGTTATTCAAGCTAGCTGTCACCAGGGTTACTAAAGTCGTGATAGTATTCACTTAAAAGCATGCATTGTACACATGGCAGCATATCAGACTATACTTTTTTATTTTATTACAGGATGGGTTAACTCTTGACCTCAATCTTGACCATAAGATCAAAGATGAGGTCGACGATGGAGCGAGTTAAACCAGAAAATGCCTATAAAGGCACTGGTACTCCCACGCACCGACGGAACACAGCAAGCTGTTTGGCGTCGGACTTCGGTAGGAGGGTGGTCACGAACCAGACGGCCCTTTTCAAAGCCTACCACACCGCATGAGACCATAGGACGACACCTCAGATTCAGAAAAAAATGAAGTGTCGTTGCCTGGGATGGATTACTAGGAGGCAGGTCTCATTTGTGTTTCCTTAGTCGCCTCTTACGACACTCAAGGGAAGAAATGGGGTGGTGTTATTCTCAACCGATCACCACACGGTTAAAACCTATACATGTTGACCTTGACGTTGCCCTTAACTCACTTGTAACAGCGCCGGTTTTCGTAGTTCAAATGGGTAATCTGATGTGCTGCCGTCCGTACTTATACCTACATGCGCCGCATTGTAAGTTAGCCGTTTGAGATCATTTCCCTTGATAACTAACGCCTGATCATATTTTTTTTTAACAAAAACACAAAAAAGTGCAACTAATCATATTACATCTAGATCTCTACTCTCTTTCTCTCTCTAGCTCATAGCATATCTACATCTAATTTCTTTCTTTCTTCTCATAGTCTTTTTAAGATTGTATAAAATGTTAAGGTCTCAATTCAGTGGCACCAGTCCTTGTTTTCGTGTAAAATTTTTTTTATTTATTAACAGAAATCCACAGCAATCCAAGAACTCATATTTACTACATTAAGCTTCACAAAAAATTGGAGTTTAGATAAGAGAGAAGCTTACAAAATTGGCTAAAGAATTGAGATAAATGGTCAAGAAATAGAAAAAATGGTCACCAAATTATAATGGAAAACAATTTTAAACACAGTCACCAAATTGTAAAAATGGCCACCTAATTCAGAAAAATGGCCACTATCTGTAAGAAATGTTCCCTAGTGCGGAAAAAATGTTGTTCTGTACGCTACAGAGTTTTTCAACTCACATCAGGTTTTGATGTTGAATCATGAACCTTTCCTTCCTCAAGTCGTTGAAAATACATTCAGCGTTCTCGTACTCCTCAATTTGAATTTCTTCTTTAGCTCTGAATATAAAGAAACCAATGTAAATGTGGCAAGAAAATTGTGTGCTCGTGTTATAGTACACACGAAGGCACATCAGGTTATACATGTTGACGTTGACGTCGCCTTTATATCGTTCGTAGTACGAATGTATAACCAGATATGCTGCTGTATGTACATCAATAGTATTATCTGTCTCATGAAAAAGCCGAAAATAAGTGGCGATAGCTTCAAAGCCCGTTATGCCGTCTTGCTCGGAGATCCAGCAATCACTTATTTCTATAATTCGGGAAAATTATTTAGCCTATTTTATGCCTATTTTATTCAGGAATACAATACAATACAATACTCTTTATTGCACACACAAAAAAAAACATAAAACATAACATTAAACAAAAACAAATGTTCATAATGTAGTGTACAATCCGGCGGCCCAATTTCTTTCGATACAGAAGGTGAAGCGGTAGACGTGCAAAGAGTAATATACCTTATACATATCTATACCTAAATATATAAACATATACATACACACAAATAAATGATGAAAAATATTAAATATTACATAATATAGCAGCATTCTAATGGTGAAAGAATTTTTAAAATCGGTCCAGTGAGTTTACTCATTATAAACGTACAAAAACACAAATCTTTCACTTTATGATATTAGTTTGATTAGTCAATTACCTAAGGTACTAAAACTTATAGATTTACTTAATGTAGATGATAAAGCAACATTAGCTATAACAAAAGGGGTGACTTTAGAATAGTTAGCGAAACTGCGGGACGTGGATTTTCTCAAAAACATGAACAAATTTCCCCTAGGAGCTAATAAAATATTATTTTTATTATTACAAGCCCTCAGGAACTGCTGGACAAAGGCCTCCTATTTCTTTTTCCATACCCTACGGTCCTCAGCCATTCGCCACCAATTTGTGGAGAAGGAATCCAATTCGTTACGCCATCCAATTCGTTAGGAGACCGCGTCTCCTTCTCACATTAATTGACGGGACCCATTTTGTGCTCTTTTTAGCATAAAATAAAGATAAGTAAATGTTTTAGATTTCCCCCAACATTTTTACAAAGTTCTATTATAGTCACTTTTTTTTGACCGTCAATTTTTGGAGAAATTTGTTCACTGTGCTTATTGCACATAATGTCTAATGCCGTCCAGTATTAATTGACTGAGGGGCTCAGGGGTGCCATGTGCTAATTTATATCTGTCACCGAATATTTATAAAAACCGTAATGCTTAACATTTCACTATATATTAAAATTTGCCTAGTAAAATTATAAATTTACGACAGTTATAAATTCACTTCTTCACTTCACTTCATCAGTCCATGTACGTCCCCACTGCTGGGGCACGGGCCTCCCTCAATAATATGAGGGGTAAATGCCATACTCACCACGCTTGGCAGACGGGTTTTTTATAATTGCAGAGTTTTCCTTCTCTGTGTGCAGATGAACTTGCTTGCATGTTTAGTCGCCTTGTACGACACCTCGGTAAGAAAGAGGGTGGTCCTATTCTACTCTGCCGGGGACTCACACGGCGATACGCCTGCATGAAATTAGGATAAGTTAGGTTAGGTTAGGTTAGGCTTTTTTGGGTTCGGTTAGGTTAGGTTAGGTTAGGTTAGGCTTTTTTAGGTTCGGTTAGGTTAGGTTGCATTTCTATAGAAAAAAAGTGGGGCAGCTTACAAAGTAATCATACTTAGTCAAATTACAATATTTCGGATTAAACTATGTAACTGTGACATTTTTTTTTATAACGAATGGGTTTGCTCGAATTGTAGAAGGAAAACTCTGCAATCATATCAAAACCCTCGCCAACCCGTCTGCCAAGCGTGGTGAGTATGGCATTTACCCCTCATATTATTGAGGGAGGCCCGTGCCCCAGCAGTGGGGACGTATATGGGCTGATGAAGGAAGGATGAAGGAAGGGTTTGCTCTTGACCACAATCTAGCTCAGGGGCGAAGATGTGGTCGAGGATGTAGCAAGCTCGCCCAGAAGATACCTATTCACTCGAACTTTCAAGAGACTCGGGTTATATGAGCTCCGAAATACGTGGAAATACAGACATAAGCAGATAATTCAGCGGTGCGCAATATAAAGAACGAAAGGAAGCGCTCAATACGGATTCGAGGAATTTCGACAAGGTAAGGGTGGTACCCCGTGGAGCGTAAGGATGTCCGGTAGAAGAAAGGGGCAGGCGGAATGAGCTCGTACAGCATATCCATAGTTTTCGCCAACTAATTCAAACTCACCCAATATAAAAGCAATAGCTGTTATATTGTTAAAGTACTTACTCTTCAAATATTTGTATATCATTTTCGCCTGTAGACACAGCTTGAAGTTGAGATTTTGAGGCACTGAACAAAAAACCGTTAATTTTTTAATTGCTAACAATTTAAATTTTTTTTTAATTACTATTGTTTCCTTTTGTATAAAACCTACCTTTCGTCAATCGGAACTAATAGTTTCGATTTGTTTTTCTTATTTCCCGAAGCTTTGCTAAATAAAGTAGAAAAAGCAAATTAATACAGAAATCAACTGATTAAAATCAAACAGAAACGAAGTATGTACTTACTAACTTCACATACATAGTATGTACCTAACTTATTTAATAAAAAAATCTTAAAAATACGTATTTTTTATTTCAAGTTCCCATATTTTAAGATTGATGTAGTTATTCGTTATAAAGAGCATCTGATATGGAGTAAAATAGTTGCTATAAATGCAACATCTAGGTACCTATGCAACATCTCCTCCTCCCATTCTGGACTGGGAGTAAAATTCCCTCTGGGGGACTGGGGGTTTATTATAAGATGGGTTAACTCTTGACCTCAATCTTGACCATAAAGGTCAAAGATGAGGTCGACGATGGAGCGAGTTAACCCAGAAAATGCCTAAAAAGGCACTGGTACTCCCACGCACTGACGGAACACAGCAAGCTGTTTGGCATCGAACTTCGGTAGGAGGGTGATCGCGAACAGACGGCCTTTTACAGTGCCTACCACACCGCATGAGACCATAGGATGACACCTCAGATTCAGAAAAAAATGAAATGTAGTTGCCTGGGATAGTGGGATAGAGTGTAGGCAGGTCTCATTTGTGTTTCCTTAGTCGCCTCTTACCACACCCAGAAAGAGATGGGGTGGTTTTATTCTCAGCCGATCACCACACGGCAATGTGCCAGATGTCTACACTGTATACGGGGTTTTTTTTTGTTTTGTGGGCAAAACTACTTATATACTTCTCATATCACTACTTATATTATATTATTTTCATCTTATAAACCTCTAAATTTATGTCAAACGTGGCATCTAGTGGTTTTAAAACCACTGATGTTCTGCCTACCCCAATAGGGATTATAGGTGAGTGTATGTATGAGTGTATGTATGTATGCTTGAGCTAATGTATGTTTTCATGTAGGTATGTGGCTCGGTTAATTAAAAATTCAGCAAATCCATGAAGTAAATACGAATCTATGAGCAACTTACTTAGTATACTGTAATTACCTCTATAATCACTAAAGTTTAGGTGTTTTAATCAAGTTTTAATATGCAAAAACAAGTACTTAAGTATAATAATCTGGTAATAGGCAACGTAACATACTAAGGTTATGTAACAAGTAATTATACAGGATATAAGGGACAGCTTAGCAAAAACCGACACTCTGACTTCAGACGATCATTCTGAATAAGTAATTTCCTAGTGGAATTTTCCTTTTTTCTTGTTTTTCAATGTTTTCTGCTTTGAAATTAAATCATGTCTTCGAATACATTACATTTTGTAACAAAAAACGTAAAACATGAAAAAAGCGCTGTGACACGAAAGGACATCATCAGTAGATTGCATAGCGCTAAAGTATGAAAATAACGGAAACACGTTAACATGACGTTTCCCGAAAAAAATAATTCCTTACAGCCTATCAGAGTTATACCGGTTGAAAAAGAACCTCCTAGCTTTATTGAAAATCCTGAACCAGTATCACTTACTGAACACTTTTTGTTTTTTGTTTTTTCCTAAACGTAGACACCACTCGGGCGCACCCCCCGAGCGCTACCCATAACCCTCGCGTGCCTGGTGTAGAAGTAATGTCTACGTTTAGGCAAAAAATGAACTATTCCCATTGAAAAATTATCTAAAAAATTTTTTTTTTTTCATAAAATGTGTTCTTTGAGTGATACTGGTTCAGGATTTTGAATATAGCTAGGAGGTTTGTTTTCACCCAGTATGGGTAGATTCCACCATTTTAGTATTTGCTAAACTGTTCCTTTCACCCTGTATATTATAAATTATAAGACGGTATATTTTAACAAAATGATTCTACCAATAATTATGATTTTCAATTAATCTCTATAATTTTCTACAAAGTATCCTATAAATATCTATGAATATGGGTTTACTTCAAATTACTTAGTTATAAAAAACTTAACGACTTGAAACTGCTAAGGTAATCAGCTGATCGTATTAAGTATTAAGTCCTTCCCTATGAAATTGGCGTTTTTGGAAAACGCAATATTTTTGGAAAACTCATTTTTTCATACTAACGTTTTTGGATTTTTATCAGATATGCGAAATCCTTTGACAATGTGGGAAGATTTGGAAAACATTAATTTAACTTTTATGATACCTAAGTACTTAGTTTATTTTTAATTGTAACTATAATAGTTTATTTTTAATTGTAACTATGGTACAGCAAAAATCAGCACTGAAACGGGCAATACAGTAAACAAGATATGTTTGAGCTTCGTTTTCAGCAAATAAACCTTAAGTAAAAATGTATTTGTCGCCGGAAATTAATAAGAATCGTAAGCTGATCAATTTTCGAGGTGTTTTATCGATCAACTTATCAACTTACGCTGCCTGGATGTAAGGTTATCAACTAAAGATTTTGCCACACGTCAAATCATACATGAATGGACCAATAGCTGCTCAGTGTACGTTTTTACGTTAAACTGACATCCGTAATATAATACACTGTTCTCTGATTGGTTGATGCGACAACCTCAAGGCAACCACAATCGAGTCGTTTCTGGCACTTCGCAGGCCGCTGCCGCAGCACCCTCGCTATGCTCGCTCGGCTCGTGCGTTGGGGTCGAAGTTCTAACCTTACCTAACCCAACCAATCCGTTTAGGGCTACTAACAAACCTACTTGTTGCAGTTCTAAGTGAGACATTCATCCAATTAGCGTACACCTCGAGTTTTCAACCAATCAGCGTACACATCGCGTTCGTCGGATGATTTTACCGCGAGACGCCGTAAATTGATCAATTACCGTAAATGTATACGTTAGATAATACATTTCAACTGCCGTGTATGATTTTCCGACAGTTGATAAACTACCTCGAAAGTTGAAAACTTACGATTCTTATTATTTTACGGTGACATATTTAAATTCACTGAAACTCTTCGTTATATGACCAAGTTTTTAAATAAAAAAACAATTCTTTTAGGAGCTGTTCAGTCAAATAAATTATGAACAAAATAAAATATCGCCTATTTCATAGGTAAGGACCTAAATATAAGTTGTATAGAGTCGTTAAATGATTGAATATATTCAATTTAGCTAGTTAATTTAAAATCACCCAATACTATCAGCAAAATAACTAATAAATAAATAGTAAAAAAATTTTTTACATTTTATCTTCAAACATGCTTTGCGTCCACCAAGGAGGGTGAAGTTGGTACATCCTGACGTCATTCAAAGAAAACTGATTCAACACGACCAAAAAACAAAGTTATTTGCACCATAAAACAGTAAAACACAACAAAAACTTAGTAGACCTCACAGTAATCTAAATGAGATAACTGGAACAGAAGGAAGTGCTACACGTACGCAACAGATAAGCGACAAAACGTATAAAATAATTATTCCTAAGCAAAAACTTTACAAGTTTAGACATACATACATTTTATCCTCTTCAAAAAAGAAGTCATCATCATATTCTTGCATCATTTTTCACAAAATAAACTCGTAAAAATGTTTTGTTTTGAAAACCGCTACTTACAAAAGTGTCACTTGTCGAAATTATTGATTTTTCTACGTTCAGAATTTTGGTGGGAATGCGTCGGTAAAACAGGACCGCGCTTTCCGCCAATAGGGAAAATTGGAGGGAAAACTGATGGCATAGTTTTCATCTATTTTTTTAAGCAAAGGATGCCGACGTGAAGCCATTGTAATGTACGTTAGGTTTTAAATAATGCTTAATTTTGTTGAGAGCATTTTTCATTAAACGTATTCTTTGAATAACGCAAACAAAAGTTTAACAGTACATACTCATTAGTGCTAATTAAGAAATACATCATTATTCAAAAACTTATTGTTATTAACTAAAACAAGTTGTTTGCGTAAAGTCCTCGAGGTCAAAATCAATTGTAATCTGCATAAATAGAAAAAAAAGTGTCGTAACGTCTTCCAACTTCTTTAAATTGTTGCTTGTGTTGTAAGATATCAGTCATTATGGTTGAACTATTAAGTAAGCAAACCTGAACTGCTTTGCATTCCGAAGTTGCAACGTTGGTTGTACAACTAGTATCGTATACTACACCACGCGAGAAACACCTACCCTTACGACTTTCAAAATGAATAAGATTATTGTGAGTGTTCTGTTTTCACAATTTTAAATAGTTTATTTTAAAAATAAATAACCTTTTATGGTGAAATATAATATTAATAGTCTTCGGGATACTGTTAAGTACAAAGTGAAAGTACAGTGATTTTTGACCTTTGTTTTTAATTATTAAAAGGATTTGTGAATGTTGTGACGACCTTTCGCCGCGTTGTGATTAAAAGGAATAGTTACTTAAAAAAATATTCGCTCGGTGTGAAAAGAAAATGACTTAAATAAAGGCATAGTTCTCATTAGGTTGAGTTGTTTGTAGGTATGTGTTTTATGAATATTTCTTCAGTGTGGTCAACTCAAAGGACATTACCATACCTACATGTCATCTCATCTTGCCTCTAGTATCTCACGTTTACGCCTGGGCAAAATTGTTCTCTTTCTCGATGAAATATGCCTTTTACACACACGCACACACCTATGCTCACGCCTATAATCCCTATTAGGGTAGGCAGAGCATCAGTGGTTCTAGATCACTTGATGAACAGGCGTTTTAAATCGGTGTATTACATAGAAATACGTTAAATAATGTGATTACCTAATTTTAAAGATCTTGTCAAGCCGAACATAAGAAAATTAAAATCAAAACACCATTTTCCCACCCAAACCTGATATTTTTTTTTTAAATTTCAGTTTCTATGCGTGGCACTGTTTTACCGACAAGTCATAGCCGGGGATCCAATAGGACCAGTCCGGGGTTTTATCCAGACAAATCTAATTGGCTACCCGGTTATCCACGATCAGCAGACATGGATTTTTGACCCGGACATTTCTTTGAAGAGGAGGAGAGCATTTATAGAGCTACATGGTGATAAGGCTGAGAAGTTAATAGAAAGATTGGGACTTGGAATTGATGGCAATGAAGAAGAACGATTAAAAGAGCAAAGGGCGAGAGATGAAGGACATTTAGGAGGATTAAATGCGTTATTACCTTAAGTAGATAATATAGAGCAATTTCAAATTATTTTGCATAATTTTAAAATACGTATCTGCCCATGGCACTGAACAACTTTCCAAAGTATACGCCATTTCCTGCTTGCGCAAGTTAAGTGTGTTTCTTGGAAAGAAAAATTGAAAAGTGGTTTAAAAATTTGTATATTGGGTATTTGAGTGTGTAGTATAACATTTAATTATTTGAACATTATTAGATTGTTACGCGAAAAAAATATTTCATACAAAACTTAGAATATGGCAACTGCCAGCTCTTTTCAGGCATAGTTTATTTCGCTCTACCATGGGAGAACGATTGACAGCCATGTCAAATGAGGCATCAAGTCAAGACAGAAAAAATAAGCGTTAAGTAGTTCTTGAATCTCATGGAGCTCTGCCGACTCCGTTAGTCGTGATTGTATACTTCGATTTTTAAAGATATTGAGTTTTCCTTTATACTCATTTTAGCAACGTATCTGTGTTACCATATCTTTATCGTTCAAGGCAGGCCAGCGGCAAAACGTACATTTTCGCAATATCCTATATGTTCTCGTTTTCTCTGACGTGTGGTTAATACCCCAAATCATTGCTCGATTTTGTAATTTTAAAGCAATTTATGTATGAATCAGAGTGGTGTAGATTGCATGATTTTTTATATTTAATATTTTAAAACGTTTATCCGGGTTGAGGCTTAAGGGAATTTCACAAAATATACATTTTAGGAAAAGAAAAATATTCGGCGCGAAGGGAACTTTAAGCCCACGACCTCAAAATTATATGCGAATATTCAAAAGTTCTTATTTCTTTATTATTTATTTTTACTTATATGTATCAAATTCATAAAGTGGTATCAACTTCAAATGGTTCGCTAGATCTGCTTACCCCGTTAGGGGTTACAGGCGTGAACGTTTATATGGATGTACCTATATTTTTTATTTGCGCGATTATTCATCTATCCGATGACTGCAAATTGTGTGCCATTTCATCCCATTCCCATTTCATTTATTGTGACGTACCCTTGTCCAGAACTTCCTCTTCCTCTTTTTGTCCCAAACCTTAACCCTTGGTATCAGGTAGTTTCAGTGGTTAAATTGAATTTTGTGCTATAGATTGCAAATTACTGACTTTGTAGTTTACTCGTTATTATTTATAGTTTCTCTAGGAAAAAATATCGTAAAACTTTTTTTCTTGAACTGCGCCATCTAGTGACGTTTATTTGAACTAATGCAAGAGTTGCCAGTTGAGGCTCTTAGATAAACTTTTCGAGGATGTATGTATATACGTACTTCAGTGGCATTGCAACAGATGGCGCTGTTAATAACGGCATCGGCATAGTTTCGGAGTCAAGTGTAAAAATGATGTTATAAGAATTTTATTTAAGTATTTTTAAAATTAATAATGTACAAAATAGAGTTTGAATACTGATAATCAAGTACAGTCAACAGCACATCAGGTTACCACAAACTGTCAAATTTCCCCAATGGATAGTAATCTCTATTGCTTGGAGATAAAATTGAAAATCGATTGAAGAAATTTGACAGTTTTGGATAGCATGATGTGCTGTTGTCCCTGTACATTAAAGGTATACGAATAAGTATATAAATCTTTATTTATATACTTATATTTTCATAAATTAATATAACATTAAATATGATTCAATAAGTATGTTTGTATTTTCCTTGATTTTCATTAGCAAAACTCTTCTTGTATTTAAACATACGTGTGAAATTTTTCAAGATTTTTATATTAAAAAAGAAAACCCAAAAATAAATTTCATTTCGTTTATTTCGTAAGAATTACAATATCTGTCGGGATACTGACAATATTGAATGAAAACTTATATCTAATGACAAAAATATTAATGAAATTATTATATACTAAGGAATTATAAAAATAGGACAACTAGCTACATCTAAATGGAACGATATTTGGAATACAAAATGTGTAGTTCAAAAAAGTTTTAAGTTTTGATAATTTTGTCGAAGATTCAAAACTTATTTGAAATCTAATCAAATCTACTTAAGATTTCTATTTTAATAACTGTTTATTGTACACAATAGACATACAGAAAGAGACGACACAACAGGCACTGCAGGATTTTTTTGCTATTCACTTCAGATTTTACTTACTTAACTTTGAAGAGTAAATCTCTCCATGGAACTGAACAACTTTTTCCAAGAATCCCATAGAATATTCTCACAAAAAATGTAGGAATAGTCTTACTTAGGTTATCAGCACAGTTATAAGAAGAGGCTTTAGTTAATTGGTGTCAATAAAGATATTTCATTTCAGAGGCGAATTTTTTTTTCATTTTTACCTGTTCCTTGGGGAAAGTTGTTCAGTTTAGCGGGCTGATTCACATCTTATCTAAGGATAAGGTTTCACTAATTAAATGTCACATTATATTTTGATCTGTTTTTGAAACTCCGAGAAAATTATCATATTAAAATGTGCATGTTTATTTATGAGTACCTAATTAGATTAAATGGACTATACTTTTTGAGGAAAAAAATATGCCTTTTGGTAAACTTAAGAGTTTGAGACATACTTACCTGCAACAAAGACGATATTTTTGTCTTGTTTTTTTACAAATATGTAATTACTTTTTTTTTTCTAATCAATTATAGGTAGGTACATAATTTCAGATCATGGCATATATTTTTTTTATTTTAAATATCGTTTAAAGTTTATTTTTAACTACCTTAAGAGAGTTTGAAATTAAAATAAGTAATGTATCTTTTTTTTTCATCAGAAAGTATAGCCGTGCTTTAATATTTATTAAAAGTGGAAATAAATTGTCTATGACTGAAAATAAAATAAAAAAACACAATATAAATGCATATCAAAAGATTTTAACATCTAATTAAATGTAGTATTAACGATATTTGTGACTGTTTTCTTACATTTTTAAGAAAAAGTGCATTTAATTTAAATTGAAAGAAACATAGCGAAATTGGTTATTAATTACATAGTAAGGCACCTCATGTTTTTGGTTTCTAATTTATGGAAATATTTATTTATTATCTACTTTTTCAAAAATTGGAATTAAAAAAATTGTGCTTAAAATTGATACACAAAAAAAACTTGACGATTAAATGGATACATAAAAAAATAATTATGAACAGTTGTGAAATTACAGTCTGTGTTGTGTGTGATATCTTGACGAAACTCTATATTAATATAATAAATAAGACCTCACACTGATTCCAAAAACATTTCGCTTTTATTTTAAACCAGATTTTCGCCCAGAACTTCGTTCCCGCGGGTATTTGGAAAAATTATGTAGCCTATGTTTTCAGAGATAATGCAGCATTTGAATGGTTAAATAATTTTTGAAATCGGCTCAGTAGTTTTTGAGTTTAATCATTACAAACATACAAAAAAACAAATCTTTCCTCTTTATAATATTATCGAAGATGGAAGATAACATTTCCATATATAACTATAATATAAGGCTTATAAGATGCAATCTTCAACAAATTTTTATTAAATAGCTAATAAATTATAATTGTAGACCGATACAGCAAACATTTATAACAAAAGTTGATGAAATCTCAAAAAAAAAAACGTTGTAATATCTTTTCATTTACTTTATCTCAACCGATCAGTGAGGTTAATCAACGTACACAGAAGCAGGGAACCTGATGGATGACCAAAGTGGCAATTTATTACGAGCGTTTCCGTGCTTCGGAGGGCACGTTAAGCTGTCGGTCCCGGCAGTTGTCGATTGACTACAGTCGTTAAAACCAAGTCAGAGGCCATTTGGCGGTTTGAAAACTCTGACACCAGGGTTAGCCAAGTTCGCCACATACTTGACTATACCTACACGATAAGAAGAAAAAGAACTTCGCTAGCACGGAAACCCAAAGGCGATTCTGGCCTTCGATATCAAAGCATTGAAATCTTTGTAAAACCAGTGTCAAAAGTTTTATTTGAATCCCGAGCTAAATATGGAATATGGTGACTTTAAATTAATTAGCACAACTTTAGAAGGTGAATCTGAACAACTTTTTCAAAGGGAGCCATAGGAAATTCCCAAATATTTGGACTTGTACCTACTTACCAACGAAATAAGACAATCACACAAGTTGTACGGAAAAAGGCGAATTTTAAAAAAATATCTTGACCTATGTTCCATGGGGAAAGTTGTTCAGTTTCGTGGGCTGATTCCCATCCTTTAAAGTCACCCAATGTAATACCTACCATGACATAAAATTACAAAATTCCTATATGGAGCAAAAAATAAAAGAAAACTAAATCTTAATTTAATACTAAAACGGATCTAAATTCGCGTATACGGGGCTTTAGGTAAGTCTCCTTCAACCTCTCGGGTGGTTAATCAGTCCATGAAACTGAACAACTTTCCCAAGGAAAATAGGTCAAAAACGAAAAAAAAAATTGAGTTCCCATACAAACTTCATCAGCATATAGCGCATTTTGTATGGGAGATCAAAAATTTTTTTTCGTATTTTGACCTACGTTCCTTGGGGAAGTTGTTCAGTTTCATGGACTGATTAACCACCACCCGAGAGGTTGAAAGAGATGTACCTAAAGCCCTGTATATTATGATTTTATCTTTGTTCCCGACGTTTCGACGTGGTAGCACGCGCCATGGGCACGTGCCTGTTTGAGAAGCTATAAAAGCATACTCGAGATACATGGAGGGCTATATTTCTCAGACGACCAAGTACTAAACTTGAGTTTTCAATTCTAGTCAAAAAAATTTGTTTTACTTGAAATTTGTGGAAACGTGACGGAAACGAAAACGAAAATGCACTTATTGCCTGCTTTTTGTATGAAAATGGTCAAATTTACGAAGTTTTCTTTTTCATTTTCGTCACGTTTTCACAAATTAAAAAGTAAAACAAAATTTATTGACTAGAATTAAAAATTCAGGCTTAGCACTTGCTCGTCAGAAAATTATAGCCCTCCATGTGTCTCGAGTATGCTATTATAGCTTCTCAAACAGACCTCTTTTGTATGAAAAATCGTGCAATATCCCTAGACCGCGTTGATGTATATATATATACGCGAATTTAGACCCGTTTTAGTATTAAATTATGTGTTCAAATCGCGAAAATTTAAAGTGTTAAAATTAAATCTTACCCTTATTACAAACACTGAATAAAATTACACCGTAATATGGCATTAAAATCATAAATAACTTTTAATTATTCATAATAAGAGATCAAAAGTATCTTTTACTAAGGACTTAAGTTTAACTTTAGTTATTTAAGATTTTTTAATAGTATGAATTTTCAAAGTTGTCGTAAAATGATAATATGATATTTTTTACACAAATATGGCGGCAATTTTTTGAAGCCCTAACCCTCCATATTGTTTTTAAACATTTTTTATTCAATCATGATAAATTGGTAATGATAAATACACATAGGTAGGTTGTTTTTACGGTAAGATAGTAATATGCCAATCTAATTTTAAATAATAAAAAATCAAATTGATTTTTAATGAATTCCTTCAAGGCAATTTTTCATACAGTATTTTTTTAAATTTGTTTTGATAGCTTCTTCTTCCATTTTTCTGGATCTGGCTTATTCCCTGGCTGAACTGCATATCCTTCAGGCCCTGTAATAAAGACAAAAAAACAAATTAATTTTCTGGTTTTCTTTTCCCTTTCTCAACTGGTCACGAATCTATTGATGGTGGTCAAAGGGGTTATGATGATATCTAATAACCTTCAGAAAGTATATCAAATGTTGCGTTAATTGGTTCTAGAACCACGTGATGCTTAACCTACCCCGACAGGGTTTATAAGCGTGAGTTTGCGTGTGTTAAATTGCAAAATTAGGGCCGTAATTACAAAAGGAGACTCAAGTCTTGATCTATTCTTAAGTATTGATTGTATCTTTCTCTCACTATCAAAATGACAAGACGACTACTACTTAAGTATAGATCAGAGTCTGAGTCGGGTTTGTAATACGGACCATATAGTGTTTAGTTTTAGTTAAGCGCATGAAATTGTTTTACTATAGATACCCGTAGATTCGTGTTTCCGAAAGATAATAACGGCTTAGTGACTGTGTCAAAATTCTTTTTCGTCTTCATTTGGACTGTAGAAGTACCTACTCTTGTCCATGACCAAATACGAAATAGGCTACGGAGAGATTTTAACTGGCTGTCTATTACACCGTTGTGTAAGTGATGTTCGGTCCATGATAGGACTTCGTAGGTAAGTTGTGACGAGGAGAATTGTGACATAGTCGATTTTTCGAAACCCATAACTGCTAGCGAGCTCACAACAGCGCGCGTTTCGGTCCATATAACCGCACGGTTGGTGATTAGATTGGATATATTTATTTCACAACAAATCATACAATGTCAAATTAAATAAATTAGTCACTTCAGCTCATGTTATGATCGTCACAAAAAATAAGATAAAATGTAATTAAAATAAATTAAATGTCAACAGTAAATATTAAAAAGCATGTCAAAACAAATAAATGGACCATGGATTAGTAGAGTGTCCTGTTGACGGATGAGTGGGTTGACGGATGAGTGGATGACTGATGATGTTTGTCATTCTCTTTTCATGTTACATTCAACAGCACGTCATGTTATCCATTTGCTCTACGAAAGCCGCCGCTATTGCGAGCGAGATAAGGGCAACGTCAAGGTCAACATGTATAGCCTGATGTGCTGCCGTGTGTACAAAGCTGAGCATCTGTTCTGTAAATCTCGATCGACACAAAACCGATAATAGGGATGTTGACAGTGTTTGATTTTATGATTTTTTTAATGTGAAACAAAAAATAATGCTAGAAATATATTAATATCCGAAAACAGCATTAAAATTGGTTTATAAATGAACAAGATATTGGCATTTATATTATCGAAAGGACTAGCTATCTCGTTTTGTGGGGAGAGCTAGCTATCTCGTTTTTACCTACGCAAACAAATGGCGGTGACGTCACATGCCTGTAAGTGCATCTCTTTTTCGTTTTTTGACAGTTTCCCCCTCTATTGAAATTTAATAGCTTGTAACTTTTTTATTTCTCAATAGTTTTCAAAAGATATTTCGGTTTTGGGGTTTGGATTTAGTTCCTTTCTAAGATAAACAATAAAAAAAATTAGTCAACATCCCTATTCTTACTACATGTAATTTTTTACTCGTATTTCTTTACTTAAAATTTATATGTGATTGTCATCTGGGAGATGCATTGACATTTGACACACTATGCTCCGAAGTACCGTTCGTAGACTTACAGAAATAGGTGCACTGCTACGCCACGGTGTAGCAGCCAGTCTAAATCCTGACTTAACGGTGTTCTATTCGACTCCTTATAGGGTTTGTGAGAAAGTGCGCTATCATTGAGTAAATCGGGCAGAGATTTTTGTGAACATAAGCCGTTTTTATCAACTCCAAAAAGAAGAGGAGAGGTTTTCAATTTAAAATGAAAATACAGTCGAGAAATGTACGTGCGAACTTACTTATTATTACATACTAAAATACAGTACATTACATTTAGTTACTTTTGAATACACAGTTAGTTTACATTAATTCGCGCTAGGCCCGCCCCTGCCTGAAAAATAACCCTAGGCCATAGTCGACTATGCTGGCCCAATGCGGGTTGGTGGACCACTCGTCTTTCGAAAATGAATTTTCTTGGAC
Source organism: Aproaerema taeniolella (assembly GCA_949987775.1). NCBI lineage: Eukaryota > Metazoa > Arthropoda > Insecta > Lepidoptera > Gelechiidae > Aproaerema > Aproaerema taeniolella. The sequence continues at coordinate 2,952,937 of OX465268.1, read as the reverse complement.
AGGCGGATTTCATCACGATGTTTTCCTTCACCGTTGAGCAAATGATAATTAGAAATTCGTACATAAATCCGAAAAGACGAATTTAGTGGTACAGGCCCGCACCAGGATTTGAACCCGCGACCTTCGGATTACAAGTCTGGCTCATTATCAACTGGGCTATCATAATGGAAGATTGAAGTACATATTTTATTTATTCAGTGTGAACATTTTTACACAAATTAGCTTGTAATGATGTATATTGGGAACAAGTCTAGACTTCCCTAAATTCCCACGGGAAAGTCCCAACGTCGTCGTATACTAAGCAAATTACGACTTAGCATGAAGTCAAGACATTCATAACGCGGCTTTATTGCTAAAAAGTTATTTCTGCTAGGAAATCTTTAGTTATCTGTGCCATCTATTTAACTAAAGAGATCTATAAAATAAAAGCTGCAATAAAAACTTTTTAAAGTTAAAAAAACTGCATCACGATTACGATTGGGTCAAAAAAACCTGATCTGGGTGACTATTCCGCTAGTCAATGGTGTTTCAGCGGCAAAGGCATGATAGTAGAATGGCAACCATGGGAATTTGCTCAGCTCCAGAGTTATTCAGATATTAAGTCAATTAAAATTAGGTTTGTATGATTGTGATTGACTTAAAAAGAGCGACTCTCGGAGTTTCTTGCCTATTCTTTTCCTGAGAAAGACTGCACCTTTGCGAATAGGCGCAAAGTCAAAAATGGTAAAGGAATTCACTATTTTGACGTGTTCAAGCAACATTATATATGTTCTATTAAAGAAAGCGATTTTTTTATTTGGTTTGAGTGGTGACCATTCATCCGTTTAGGTGGTGAAATTGAGAACTAAAGAAACTTAATGTGGTTTAGTGAATTAAATTAAGAAAACAATTGTAATGTGTACGTGAAATAAACGTTTTTATGTATTTTTATATTTCATCGACACATTTGACGACAGCTGCCTAACTTTTAATTTCGCCACCTGAACGGCTGAAATGAATAATATAACCTGGTAGTTGAGTTGCTCATAACCTTTTCTATTGATTTAAAGGTTGTGGGTTCAAATCCCGACCAAAATTTTTTATTGAAAATAATATTTTCAATGATGGTACTTTATTTTAAGGAGAATGTGTGTTTATGTAAAACTAGAATACGGTTGGTACTTATGTAAAACAGAATATGCTGTCACAATTTCATAAAATCCACAATTTCATAAAATCCTTCCTTCCTTTGTGCCAAATTAAGCTTTCTGGTCCAAGGGTTTGGGCCGGCCGTTGAAGAATCAGTGAGTCAACCTTTAGTATAATACATATAAAAGTTGTATAAGTATTTAAAAGAAAGGTATACAAGGTGTTTCAAAAAAACCCAAAAAAATAAATAATTCAAAATTAATTAAAATTAAGCTTATTGCACAGCTCTATTACAAATTGACATGTATGTCATATTAATTATATGAAACTTTCATTTTGTAAATGTCAAACCGTGCAACTGATTACTAGAGTTGCGACTATTTCACTTTTAAAATTAAATTTTGGAATTTCTTTTTTTGTTTGTTTTTTGAAACACCTTGTATAAGAAAAGCAGTATATTAGTTATCAAGAACACATACAAGCCGAGCTTAGTTTGAGGATATATGATTCTGCGGAGTAATTAAATATTGATTTATTTCTAATCTTTATTGGAGTATCACAACATCGCCATCCCACTGCCATTGCAATGCCATTGATTAACAGAATAGCCACCCTGCACGAGCGTCGCTACACACCGCGTTGCGCAACCCACTATCCCGAGATTAATCTTGAGATATGCTAACGATGAACTTGACCATTGATCGCTGATTTTTCTGACGATAAACCGTTGGTTCTTTGGCTATAGAATTACATTTCAAAAAAAGGTTTTTGGTGCTGAGTAAGATAGTAAAACACTTATTACATTTTTATACAGGGTGTAAAGGACAGCTAGTAAATACTTAAATAGAAATAGAAAAATGTTTACTTCCACACCACAAAAAAATTAGGTTACACAAGAGATCTAGAAATCTAGAGAAAAAGAGATCAGAGATCTAGAAATCAGAGATCTAGAGAAATGGGGAAATCTATCCATAATTATGATCAGAAACAATTAGTATTGTTTCCCGGAGATGTCAAGTTAAGGAGATTTTCGTTATTAATCTAACAAGTTTTAGTTTTTCTGCTAATTGTAGGTACTGTTATGTCTCTGTTTGCAAATAAATTAAATTGACGCTACGTAGCAATGTATAGCGAAATCGCATCCCTCGCCGCGAGGCTATCAAAATGCGATCTACATTACTGGTTTGTGGGTAGATTCCACAATTTCAGTATTTGCTAAGCTTACACGCCGTATAATTTTTGTTAAGTAATTACTAATGTGAAGCCACCGCGGTATTTATTTTAATAACCAGACTGTCTGCCAGTAAAATTAATGTAAAAATTAAAATTGCATCCAATTAATATTTTGCAGTTATAAATTTGCATAGAACTTGTTATCTACATGCAAAACTGACATTAAGTACGTCTGTTCGTCCCATTTCGTCCTGTCCCTGTTTCCGCGAAGCTTTTGATAGGATTATTTATTAAAAATATATAGACAAAGTTTTAATAGGGTAGAAATATTTCCTTCCATATCGTATAGATATAAATCAGTTGAAATGAAATGAAATGAAATATTATTTATTTGCAATAAATGTGGTACAGTAAATTGGTGGTATATGATAGGCAGATTCACACATTTAACCATTTGAATGGTATACAAAAGGGTTACTTATAGAATGCAGTAGTACAATTAAAATACTATTTGAAATACATATTGACATATGACAGGCAGGAAGAGAACCATAATGTCAAAATGTGAGATAATTAAAAAAAATGATAATAATAATAATTTAAAAATGTCAAAATGTATTAAAATACATATTCCATTAAATATTATATGCCATAAATTCGTCTACACTGTAAAAACATTTGTCACAAAGAAACTTATATAGCTCCCGGTGTTTTGATTAGTTAAATGGCGAAATTGACTATTCCTGGTATAAGAGTTGGCAAATCACTTCTTATCCATGAACTTTATCTAAAGGACCCAATCTCAAAATAATTTCTAAAAATAAGTTCTCAAAAATAATTTTAGATTTCAGTCGATCAGTTGCATGGAGGAGAGGAGATTTTTTTTTCTTATACTCGACATAAGTTTCTTTAGAAAAGTTGTTCAGTTTCATGCTACAGAATTTATTTTATTTTATTAACTAGCTTTCCGCCCGCGGCTCCGCCCGCGTGGACTACAGGTTATATCGTGCCCAACTGTGGGATAAAATGTAGCCTATGTCCTTTCCCAGGCTCTAATCTATCTCTGTACCAAAATTCATCAAAATCGGTTCAGCGGTTTAGGCGTGAAAAGGTAACAGACAGACAGACAGACAGACAGAGTTACTTTCGCATTTATAATATTAGTAGGGATAGTAGGGATAAGACGTACACAACAGCCAAGAATCAAATCTTAATACTAAACATAATACGGCTAAGGTTCAGTTCCAGATTGACGGCCAAAAGCGTGAACGTAAAGCATGATTAGCAAAGCTGTTTAAAAAGTAAAACCAATAAACATGCAAAACAAAACTACGCATCAAAAACAATGTGAAGCAAACTAAAGGTACGGACGGCCGCAACGCCCGCAAATCAGGTTACCACATGCGTGCATTCTGTGCTGTTGTGATAAGAGTGGTTTTGCAATGAAAATAGAGTAACCTGATGCGCTGGCCTCTGTACAATTGGGTGTTTTGAAAAATTAATTAATTACAATTAATAAAACAATTAATAGAAAAAGCCATAGCGCTGATTTTGACCCCCGATAAACCAGAGGGGTGTGACATGCTTGATGTGTATCTGTGTGTCTATCTGTAGCATCGTAGCTCCTAAACAAATTAACCGATTTCGATGCGGTTTATTTTGTCTCAAATCTGACGTAATCGAGATGGTTTTTAGCTAATTTAATTAAAATTGGTTCAGCCGTTTAAAAGTTATAAGCAATAGACTAGAATGCTAGAGTTTCCTAGGTCTAACACCAATTTCCTCTTCAACTCCTTTTCTGTACGCGCTGTTCAATTGTGGAACAGGCTCCCGAGGAGTGTGCAGGACAGTCCAACAGTCGTTTGTTTCAAAAAGCGTTTAAAAGAGTACTATCTTTCGAACGAGTCATCATAGGCAGGTATATCTATATATCTATATATATATAAAAGAAAGTCGTGTTTGTTACAACACTTATAACTCGAGAACGGCTGGACCGATTTCCATGGTTTTTGATTTGTTGTATTTCTCTCCGTCCCGAATAGCAGAATAACTATTAAAAACATTGGAAAATTGACGGGGAAATTCCCTCGGGAACGAAGTCCCGGGCGAAAAGCTAGTTGTATATATATACATATATATATATATATATATATATATATATATATATATATATATATATGTCGTATGTATTTATATTGTGTTATTGTATTTAATATAGATATTTGAATGAGTTAGTGTAGTTATTTTTTTGTTTATTTAGAGTTGTTTTATCAAATATGCACTTTTGTCCCGCGTTTTTAAAACAATATTTCTTACTGCACCAGGCTGGCTGGAAGAGATCACTATTAGTGATAAGTCTGCCTTTGTAAACTTTTTTTATTTTATTTTGTATCCTAAGTTATCTAAGTGCAAAAAAGAATAAAGAAATAAAGCAATCGAATGTCAGGGTTGGGATTTTTCCAACGAAATCTCAAACAATTCTGGAGTTCTAGAATCCCCATCAAATCAACGAAGTTGTAAACACGAACCTGTAATAATACACTGCGGGCTATTATCATAATTCTTCGCGAATAAAAATAACTGGGCGCGGTACACTGCGTGCAAAATATGGGTGCAGTGGCGCTCCTAACCATTAGGGACATTTAGATGTAATAGAACTTTAATACAACGTAATCAAGAAGTTAACTAGAAACTGTTGTTTTTTGCAATTAATTACTTTGTTTTCATGATAGAGGTTCCTACCATGTGGTGATCGGTTTCCGTGGGTGTTGTAAGAGGCGACTAAGGAAACACAAATGAGACCTGCCTCATAGTAATCCATCCCAGGCGACGACACTTCACTTTTTTCTGAATCTGAGTTGTCGTCCTATGGTCTCATGCGGTGTGGTAGGCTCTGTAAAGGGCCGTCTGGTTCGCGACCATCCTCTTACCGAAGTCCGACGCCAAACAGTTTGCTGTGTTCCGTCGGTGCGTGGGAGTACCAGTGCCTTTATAGGCATTTTCTGGGTTAACTCGCTCCTTCATCGACTTCATCTTCGACCTTATGGTCAAGATTGAGGTCAAGAGTTAACCCAACTTCATTTTTTTCTGAATCTGAGTTGTCGTCCTATGGTCTCATGTGGTGTGGTAGGCTCTGTAAAGGGCCGTCTGGTTCGCGACCATCCTCCTACCGAAGTCCGACGCCAAACAGCTTGCTGTGTTCCGTCGGTGCGTGGGAGTATCAGTGCCTTTATAGGCATTTTCTGGGTTAACTCGCTCCTTCATCGACCTCATCTTTGACCTTATGGTCAAGATTGAGGTCAAGAGTTAACCCATCTTATAATAAAAAAAAATCTCTTTTTAAAATAGATGATGGGTTTGCTCTTGACCACAATCTAGCCCAGAGGCGGAGATGTGATCGAGGATGTAGCAAGCTCACCCAGAAAGAAGATGCCTATTCACTCGAACTTTAAAGAGACTCGGGTTATATGAGCCCGGAAATACAGACGCAGGCAGAGAATTCCGTTCCTTAGCGGTGCGCAGTATAAAAGATGAAGAGAAGCGCTCAGTACGGATCCGAGGAATCTCGACAAGGCATCTGTGGTCTCTGGTCTCTGCCTACCCCAATGGGACAAAGGCTTGAGCTTATATATGTATGCGTGTTTATGATATACAAGGTGTTTCAAAAAAACCCAAAAAAAAAGAATTCCAAAATTTAATTTTAAAAGTCAAATAGTCGCAACTCTAGTAATCAGTTACACGGTTTGACATCTTTCAAAATGAAAGTTTCATAAAATTAATATGACATACTTGTCATATTTTTAATAGAGCTGCGCAATAAGCTAAATTTTAATTAATTTTGAATTATCTTTTTTTGTTTTTTTTTGAATCACTTGTATACTATGAACTTTTAGATACATTGGAGTGACTATAAATTTGTTATCGAAGCTTTAGGGAATGAGTCTCCCTATGAAAACTCATTGCTTGAGTTAAGCTCGCCGTTGTACGGACGGCCGCAACCCAGGTTACCACACGCGTGCACTCTGTGCTGTTGTGATAAGAGCGGTATTGCAATGTAAATGGAGAACCTAATGCGCTGGCCACTGTACATGTCCTTTCTTTTGTGTTATTTTTATATGTATTTGTGTGTACAATAAAGAATAAAGAGACATTATCCCCGATGGACATAGGCTACATAGTTTACCCGAATTCCCACGGGAATGAAGCCCTGGGAGGAGTGCTAGTTTATAATAACTTTATTTGTGCAATAAATAATATAAAAAAAAAAAAAATCCGCCTCTCCATAAAACTTGTGTGGTCAGCCAATTGCCTTACTATGAAATGTCAACTTTTATTTGAGAATTTCTTAAATGAAACTCTGTAAAACAAAGCAACGCATTAAAGTAAAAAAAAATTTCATTAATCTATTTATAATTACTACGCACCAAATTTATTACTTTTAAATCTAGACATAATTCCTTGAGCAAATAATTACAGCAACATCCTGTATCACACGAACACTCCTTTCATTATAGAGGAACATGCTGTATAATGCATTTTTAATAATATTAATGCTAGATTTTAGTGTCGTGCTATCATTTATCGATAAAATAATGTTACATGAATATGAATATGAAATTATTGTGAGTGTGTAAAAGATCATAGCCTGTAAGACTAATCATTTTTGCGAATAGGCGTAGTCAGTAGGGTCAAAAGAATGAATGTGTATGTATTTATTTAAATCGTTTAATGTATGTTTGTATGTTTATTTCATTGTAATCTTGACTTATTTTAAGTGGCATCCTGAATGTCTTATAAAATAAAGATTTTTTCTATTCTATTCTTCTTCTTCGTGTTAATGGCCACAAATAAATGGATTCTATTATATTCTATTGTACATAAATAAATAAATCATGATGAAGTATTTTTAACCCCCGACAATTAAAAAAATTGCTTATTACATTTCAACGGCAGCACCAATTTTGATCAAAAAGCTAAGAACACTCTCGATTACGTCAACTTTCAAACAAAGAAAAACGCATCAAAATCGGTAGTTTCGTTTAGGAGCTACGATGCCATGGCCAGACACACAGATATATAGACATACATATACACTGATACTCACGTCAAACTTATGATACACCTCTTTTTTGTTGGGAGTTAAAAGTATACAAATTCAGGTTCTTTTGGAAACAAATAAAATTTTGTTCTAGCCTGTCAGATCCCACAGCTGGGCAAAGGTCCTCTCTATTTTACTCGTTCCAAAAAACATAAAAGAGGGCGCCACCAACCAAATCGAGCTTCAGATCGGTCGCCCAGATATTACACCATATTCTAAGAAGTTTACTCGAGATTTCCTCCACTCCACTCAACCTCTGTCAAGGATTTTGGCGTTTTTATTTGACACTTCAGTCCTGGTCTTCATAATTTACCTCACTAGAGTCGAGGATGAATTGAGTAATTAATTTCCAAAGATTTCCTTAATGCTTTATTCGATGCTTGAGCTTGTTGTGATGCTACTTTTTCATATGAAAAATCAATGACTTTGAACATTTCGTGGATTATCTTTATGATAATATATCGTTAAAGGTTAATATCAAATGAAGATATACGCTAGCCATCTATCGTCGAGTAGCTGAATTGCCACGTTCAAGGAATATTGAGGTGACAACAGAATACCAATTTCGAGGTTGTTTCGAGAATTTCCTTAGCTGAAGTTGAGTGGAGGAAATTTCGAGTTAACTTCTTAGAATATCTGTCGATACTTGCCTAACATCCCAACACTATTGAACCGCAGGATTCAACACAAAAAAAAAGGAAACAAAAAAGCAATCCTAGTCCTACCTATCCAGATCTAGCTTGCCTATAAATAAATACAGATGATAAATTATGTATTAGTCCAACGGCTGAATAGAACATAACCCTTTGCTTGAAAAGGCAGTTGTAAAAAGTTAGCTTTCTTTTTTAAATGTCGTATTTTAAAAAGGTTGAGGTATTTGGCGGGAACTTGGCGTGAGTGGTTGCTATGCCGATAGATTTTTTGTTTGATAGATTAACTGTAAAGTGAAACAATGTATTGACAAAATAATTCAAGTGATATACGAGCAGTTGTAGAAAAGTTCATTAAAGTTAAAGCCTTAACCTCCGATAAAAAGAGGGGTATTATAGTTTAACGTGTGTATCTAAATGTCTGTGTATTTGTGTGTCTGCTGCGGTATCGTAGCTCTTAAACAAATGGACTGATTTCTGACGTAATCGAGATGATTCTTAGCTAGTAATCAAAATAAAATAAGCAATCGAATGTCGGGTTGATTAAATGTCACTTATTAACGTCAACAAGACGGACAGTGACAGTACAATATATAAAGTAGCATTAGTTATACTGGACGTTTATGCAACTGGATGATAGTGTAGGTAACCACGTTATTTGGTACCGACAACTGCGCAGAACTAGCTACATGACATTCAGCTTGCCCCGATTTGGATTATAGGCATGAGTGTTCTTCCTATTTTATCTAACTACCTCGTTAGATAGATAGCTTGAAAATAGTAACATGTATACTAGGTGAAAACAAACCTCCTAGCTATATTCAAAATCCTGAACCAGTATCACTCAAAGAAAACATTTATGTAAAAAAATATATTTTTTAAAATATTTTTCAATGGGAATAGTTTATTTTTTGCCTAAACGTAGACATTACTTCTACACCAGGCACGCGAGGGGTGCGGGTAGCGCTCGGAGGATGCGCCCGAGTGGTATCTACGTTTAGGAAAAAAAATCCCCCCCCTCCCAAAAAAAAAAAAAAAGTGTTCAGTAAGCGATACTGGTTAAGGATTTTCAATAAAGCTAGGAGGTTCTTTTTCAACCTGTATGTCCTAATGAAAAAATCCCCAGCGATATTTTTTCTTTTTTACAATTAAATTTACGAAATTAGTATAAGTTAGGGTATATTAGGTTAGGTTAGGCTCTTTAGGTTCGGTTAGGTTAGATTGCATAAATTTTTCAAAAAAGTTAAATTACAATTATAAGTCAAATGACAATACTACGGGTTTGACAATATTACGGTAACATATACATATGCAAAATATATATTATAATATACAAGGTGTTTCAAAAAAACAAAAAAAAAGAAATTCCAAAATTTAATTTTAAAAGTGAAATAGTCGCAACTCTAGTAATCAGTTGCACGGTTTGACATTTTTCAAAATTAAAGTTTCATATAATTAATATGACATACTTGTCATATTTGTAATAGAGCTGCGAAATAAGCTAAATTTTAATTAATTTTGAATTATCTTTTTTTTTGGGTTTTTTTGAAACACCTTGTATAAAGTACTACTACTTATACGCTTCGATACACAAAACATATTAAAAGGTTAACTTCTAAATGTTACTTGTAGGATGTAACTGTCAAAGAGTAACAACGCAGACAGTGAAACACGGAAACTGAATACTTATGTGAAAAGGTCAAATAAGTTTTTTTTATCAACACTTTGACGAAGCTTGGACCTTTATTTACACTCATGTTAGCCTAAAGAATTGTAGGAAAAATGAATAAAGTAATTCACACTTCCATACTAACATTACAATTGCGAAAGTAACTCTGTCAGTCTGTTTGTTACATTTTCACGCCAAACTATCTACAGTAGAAAAGGTTCCTAACCTTTTTAATATTGTTAACCCTGTAACCTATGAGGAAAACTGATTTTGCCCATCCTTTAAAATGTTATCAAATCAAACAATACAAGCAATGTTTTTTCTTTTTGAGAAAAACTCTTTTTCTTTTTGTGTTATCTGCTTGGAACCTCTGTGTGGTACAGAAGAGAATTAAATTATGAACCAACTTCATCGCATAGAACTTTGAAGATTGTAATAATTAGGTTCTTCGTTACCCCCGTAAAATAGCTGATTTACCCCCACAGGGGTAATTAACCCCAGGTTAGGAACCCAGGGTTCTTACCAATTTTAATGAAATTTTGAATGGCCATAGGTTAGGGTACTAGGATGCAAACTAATGGACGTAGGCTATATTTTGTTTTGAAACTTTGAAGAGTTTCTTCGGGAGCCCAATATAGCCGAATTCCTGATAGGCAAGCTGAGTAGAAAGCCAGTTTTGAATGTCTCTGAATGTGCTATATCTTATGCTGATGCTTATTGTGGCAGACAGATTACTGATTGGTTAAAACATCAGTTTTTAAAAACAACAGTTTTGTTGATTTAAAAAAAGACACTTCGGATGATCTAGCTTTAGATTTTTGTGTGAAACGATAAACAAATAAACGCTACTCTCAAAGGTCTACACTAAGCTTTTCCCTTGTGTCGTGGGTCTCTTGGAATATACACAAAGACACATACAAACAAACAACATACTCAAAGACAGATAATTTCCCTGAACGTAATTTATGTAAAATTTTAGCCAGCGATCAAAGTCTACCGGTATAGAGATCTTCAAAAGACGTGTTACAAAATTCAAGGTACCTATTCAGTCAAAAGTCTCATCTGTTCTCTAATACCTAAATCTTATTCTTTGCAAGACGATTTGTAAACGCGTAAATGTCAGAACTTTCGCGCTCAATCCACCTGTTGCATTCGGTTTGTGGTGAACTGATGATGGTGTGGAAGGGTGAAGGTTGGCCGTGTGTATCTTATGGTTACATATCTTACTTCCTATTCTACTAATATGATAAATGGGAAAGTTTGTGAGGATGGATGGATGTTTGTTACTCCTTCACGAAAAAACTACTTGACGGATTTTGATGAAACTTTGCAGTAACATACCTTAAGCATCAGAATAGCATATCGGTTATATAATTTTCCCAAATTCCTACGGAAACCGTGTCCCGGGTGGAAAGATAGTAAAATTTTAATACTAATACTAGTCAATATTAGCTTTTTTTCATTAAACATTTAGAACGTTACTTAAAATACTAATAAATTAATCCACCCTGGATTGGGTAAAAGCAAAACTTAGACCATGCCTGCTGCCAACTCTCCCCAGGCATACTGTAAAAGCCAGTAAGTGGGATGTAAGGGTTTGAAAAAAAAAGAAAGACTGATTATTTTAGACATAGGCAAGATCACACAGCAATATAAGATACACTAGAGATAAACAATATAAACATATAAACAATAATAAACAACCTTTAGATCGCTATGTGAAAGGCTGACAATCTATCTCCTCTATACTAATGTTTTATCTTATAACTTTTAGAATGTATGTATGTAAAACTTGGCGTCATGCGAAGTACAGGGTCAACAGCACGTCATGGTATCCAAAACTGTCAAATTTCTTCAATCGATTTTTAATTTTATCCCCAAGCTTTAGAGTTTGCTATCCATTGGGGAAATTTGACAGTTTGTGGTAACCTGATGTGTTGTTGGCTGTGCATGATACTCTGCCGACCCCATCACGGATAATAAGCGTAATGGATGTAATATCAAACAAAAAACTAGCAATAAAAACTGCAAACGTGTATCAAAAAACGTAAACAGATCTAGATACAATCTAGGTTTTTATTACGTCCTAGCCATGTCAAAGACCTAAGCAGGATGTGAGATGGATGGACGTACAAACTTACAAGTTAATTTATTTATCAATTTATATGTACACAGGAAAAGGGGGCCATAAATACTTGATTGGACTCATTTGTAATGGATATACGTTTTATGACTTAAGCCAGGGGTTGAGACATTGTATAACGGTAAAAACAAACTGTTTTTGCAACGAAATGTAAAACGGTTTCGAGCAATAAAGAATTTATACATGTCACTAGGAATATAGTTATAAAACCGTCGGAGTTTAGTGATATACTTATATTACTAGATTAAGTTCAGTGTTATAAATATATTAGGGTTGGTTACTTGATTAGGTTTAGTGAAATAGAAGAAATCTACCATATATAATAAATATAACAAAATTTGGTTGGTTTTATCTTTATTAATAAATCAACTTTATGTATCCTGCAGTTAGTTACAATATTTTGTGACATTAACACGTATTATTACCACGTATTAAAGTAATTATAATTAAAACAATAATGTTCTTTGGAATTTAAACATTAACAAAGCTGAACAGTTTTGAGGTATCTTTATTTCTTATCAACTAAGTTGAGATCTTGGTTTCTTTAAAAGTATTTTTTAATTTTTGTTCAGACAAGAAGACGAATCATGACATCTAGAATTACATCGCACTAAATGCTTCTTACAGGCACATCTTTTAGTAGAACACTGTATATTCGATTTTTTACAGGAACATTTTAAATAACCTTGGCCACCAAAGCGCGACAATTTTGGCCGCCTGCGCCGCACACTCCGAAAGCTATTTCACTAAACATAATCTAGTAATATAAGTATATCACTAAACTTGGACCGTTTAATAACTATATTCCTAGTGAGATAGTAATTATCGCTTTCGTATAACTATGTTACGGTATATAATTATATCCCTAGGGATATAAATATATTACGGCTTCATCTATCTTACTGCGACACATACATACGGTAACTTTTAGTTTAGTTTTGACATTGGAAATATCTTTTGTTCGCTCCAGTCCAGTATAGGCTCCGATTTCACGAAAAAGTGTGATCCCCTTATATCTCGGAGAGTAATGAAGATGTGATATTCAAAAAAGTCTCAAAAGACGCTTATTTACAAGAGCTGTAAGGTGCAAAAAGAATTATTCGAGAAAGTCAAAAACGAAAAAAGTTATAGCCGAAATAGTGATAAAAAATTCATTTTTTTCTCAATTTTTGATTTTGGCGCTCGATATTTTGGAAACGAAAAATTATATCAAAAATTTGAGAAAAACTCCTCTGGATAATTGTGTCAGATACAATTTGAGCTTAAAACAAAGACGATTGGGCTAAGGATTTACCCAGTAGACCTTTTTGAAAAAAGTCAGAACGATTTTTTTTCGGATTCCGTAGATTCATTTCCAATAATATGCTCGATGATCGTGTGAGGCACGAAATCTGTGATAGTATTAATATCTTTCTTCTTCTTCACTTCATCAGCCCATATACGTCCCCACTGCTGGGGAACGGGCCTCGCTCAATAACATTAGGGGTAAATGCCATACTCACCACGCTTGGCAGACGGTTTGGCGAGAGTTTTGATATAATTGCAGAGTTTTCCTTCTCTGTGTGCAGAGATCGCCTTGTACGACACCTCGGTAAGAAAGAGGGTGGTCCTATTCTACTCTGCCGGGGACTCACACGGCTTAGTATTCATATCATGCAAAGATTATTTTTAATCGCCGACAAAAAAGAGGGGTGTTATAAGTTTGACGTGTATATCTGTGTGTCTGTGTATCTGTAGCATCGTAGGTCCTAAACATACGTTATAAGGTTTTTCACTACTCATGCTCGGAAAGTGCTTGTTTGTGCAGCTTATAGGCTTCACAAAATCGATTTTTGTGTTCTAGAGCACAAAACGATCTACTATAGGCTGCACAAAATCGCATTTTGTGCTCTAGTGTACAAAGTGATCTACTCATAAATGGGTCTATAGTAAGGCATAGAAAACTCCATACAGCCAAAATAATCAGAAGTTTAAAGATAAAATTTGTTAATATATGTTATTTTATTATTTCCTCGCAATCGAAGGGAAAAGCAGAGTTTATAACTCGTCCACAAAACCATTTTTATCGTCGTTTTGTGCACTTGTTGTAAAATCTTCTATTTTTGTTTGAAAGCTGACATAATCAAATTGGTTCTTTCTTAGCTAGGTTTGATCAAAATTGGTTAATCTTTTTTTATAGTAAGCAATTGATGTCGGGGGTGATAATTCATTTTAATTTTACATTTTTTGTGCAGAGATAGATAAGGACAAAAAGTGACATAGGATACTTTTTCAACGCAAACGAAGTCGGGGTCAGAAAGATAGTTATTACGCCTCTAGTGCAGAATACGTAAATGTCGCGTAGAATCTCCACATTTTGCAATTTGTTGTTTGACTGCTATTGCTGTTAACTCGTGATATGCCAAGTGTATTCGCTATGAAGTGTTTAGCATTGATGTTTCCTAGATTTAATATGGCATATAATTTTGTAGGACACAAAACTAGTTCTGCAGAAAGCTGCACAACACAATTACATACATACACACATATATACGCTCACGCCTATAATCCCTAACGGGGTAGGCAGAGCATCAGTGGTTCTAGCGAACTTCTTGATGCCACGTTTGACACAAATTGTGAGGGTTATCAGATGGAACAAGTTGTATAATGGTGAGAGATGGCCAGCCTTTCGCCCTTTATACAGCAAAACCCTCGTATCACACTCACGGACTTTTACTGTATACCTGGGAAGAGTAGGTAGCTGGCACATTCTAAGTAATTACGTTCGCCTTCTTGGATTGCTCCAATAATTTTTTTTCCAGAGATAAAGGATGATTCTAAGACTTCATTTCCGTGGGTTCCTGTCTACACAAAGGACAGGAACCCACAGGAAAGGTTTCAATTTTTGGGCTGAACTTTGAATGATTTTCGTGAGTGAGTCAAGATTTTTTATTTGACATTTTTGAATTATGTTCATGATATAACCGTACCCTACTTATGACATACAGAAAAAAAATTCAACATACCTCAAATTCAAAGATACAGCGTCGGTACCCTCTTCTGTGTCCCAAGCGACAATTTGTTTCCCAACTTCTTATAACTCTCATTCTTAGTCTTTACTTTTGGTTTTTCATTCGTCTCTATAGGACACCCTTTCAGCTCCCAAACCAAGTTAGTGAGCGACTTCGGCCTGCTTAACTTCCTTGATCTTTTCTCTGGTAACTTCGGCCCATTGCCAGAATCACCTGAAGTTCGACCACCAGAATGACTCGAGTCCAAAGTTCCATCCAGTTCCATCGCTTGGTGTATGTTTGATAAGCTTTTATACCTGATGTTGAATATTGGAGAATCTGCTTTTGTCAATGGCCTGATTGGACTAGCGACCGGACTAGGGGTTTCTTTAGTAGGGGAATGACTTTTCTGCCGAAATACCATCCGACTTTTGTTATTATTCACACTATTTTTAATATACAGTTTCGGAAGATTCGCTGCTGGAGCTATCGAACATTTTTCTTTGTAGACCGTCACAGGAATCTCTTTAGGTGTCAATGTGGCTTTTCTTGTTCGCTTCTCGGCTTTCTGGGCGCTTAGCTTCTTAGTTGGAATAGTTTCTATAGGAGGTGGTTCTGGTTTGATTTCTGTAATAAGAGGCATATGAATAGGTGTTGGCGCCGGTGAAGATGGTGCAGATTCGTGTTTCACACTCGGTTCATTCGAATATGATGCTTTTATGTTCTTAGGTAAGGGTGCAAATCCTCTGACGTAATCGTAGATCTGATCGATCTCGTCATATTCATCAGGGATGCTATTATCGTCTCTATGACTGCTATAAATATGGTTGTGTCTTGATATGTATTTGTGTTGGTTTGCTGTATCGGTTGACGCACTTCTTCTTAAGAAATATCCTGTTTTGACTATAGGAGGAGCGTGTAACGGAGCATTCAAAAGCCTTTTAGGATCACCCAATTTTCCGTCTAGGACATGTATCCGGTCTACTACATCTACAAGCAAGCGATTGCACTTTTCCACTAGCCTTGAGAACTCCATAAAGTTTTTGATGTGTTCCTCGTTTTTGCATCTCAACATTTTAAGGGGCGCTGCTAAAGGTAAGGCTATAAGGGCATTGCCTTCTTTCTGTAATGGCAAGGCGAAAACGTGTTCTTCTTCAAACATTGAAATCAGTCTCAACTCTGGCACGAAATGATTTGTGCTTTTCAAACCTCGTGGAGGAGTTCCATGAACTAATCTGACTGTTATGGGTAGTCGTTTAGTAAGCAACGTTTTCGCAGTGTGGACCCCACTAATATTCTCTTCTTTGGCGATCGCTGAAAACTTCCCTCGTTGATCTAAGCTTAGTAGTACCGTATCCCCTTTAGTATCAGTGCATTTGAGATATTTACTTTTACCTAAAAACGTTTCGCCTCTTGGCATGATAACTTCACCAGCTGGTAAATTTCTAGCTCCATCTGCTGTTATGTTTCCATCTAAGTCGGTTTTAGCACAGATAACTCTGATAGGCTCTCTTACTAAGCATCCGTCTTCTAGTTTTCTCCTTGCTACTTCAGAGACGGTTTCCATACATCTAACCGCTCGTCCTTCTTCACTTAGTAACTCAAAATATCCTTTGTAAGAATCAGGGATAGCGATTCTAGGACCGACAGTAACCATGCGTCTCCCTTCTTTAAGTTTGATGGCTTGGGCTATAATTTTCTTTCTTTTCCCAGCAGAGACGAGTAGGGCCGTGCTTTGCAGGCCAGGGCTGGGTAAGGTTGGGACACCAAGACCGCCATACTGGCCTTTGATGATCTTGGCGACACTTGGCAGGCGATGCTTAGCGGCAAACTCCCTGAGGTATACGCCCTCATCGGACCACCGCGACGCTGCCACCACAACTTGGCCGTCCGTAGCTGCCATGGCTTCACATCTGAAACAATTGAGATAAGGTATTAGATTTTTTTGTGACAATAAATACTTTTTTACTTTACTTTACTTTAGATGGATAAATTAAGACACGTGTTTCCTTTTAAGAAATGGAATACAGGATTATTACAGGATTTGAACCCAAAACATTCCGGTTACATGTTTTGCTAATTACCAACTGGACTATCAGAATTGGTTTACGTTTTCAAAATCGTACCGCTAAATATTCGGTGCTTGAGATAATGCACCGTTACAACGTAGACGTAGACGTGAGGTAATGCTAAAAACTAAAGAGTTTATGCGCGTAATGGTTAGGACTGTGATACACTGAGAGAAAGAATCGATAAAATGGTTAACGCTTAAATAACTTGAAAAAAAATATCTAAGGAAACAAGTTTTCATATTTGATTTTTTCGTACTACTCGTATCTTGATTGCGTGCACTAGGTACAGTTAGACTAATAAGGCCGCTGCATTTTAGATACAATTTTATGTGATCTTCTTGCATGTCATGTATAGTATTGCATAGTATTGGATTGAATTGAATTGTAATATGCTGTATTTTGTTGCACTACTTAAAAATGTAACTTTTTCTCCAGTTTCAGAAGTTTAATTAAATTAAATGCTCTTTGGAGCCAGTTTTATATTGTTGGCACCTAAAAGCCTGTAAATTTGGCACTTTAGTGTACTACTTTATTTGATTATACTATAAAATATCCATAACTTTTTTTCTTTTTTGTTTTTTTTTTTATCTCACTAGCGACCGTCTCTGCTTCGCACGGCTAATTAGAATGTACAATACTATACAAATAAACCTTCTGGATGAAATTATCTACTTACAAAATTATCTTATCTTATGATGGTGAAAACTACTTCAATATCCGTTGCGTGGTTTAGAAGGAGTTAGCAGATAACAGACAGACAGAGTTCTCGTCTTAATAAGGCACAGGTCTGTTGTCAAAATAAAAAATGGCGATAAAAATCGGGATACGGTTGTTATTGATGTGTTAGGGACTGGAGACAATAGGCAGAAACCACCACTGGCTTAGGTAAATAATGTATTTTAGTATTTTTATATGTATTAATTGTAAACGCGTAATTTTATATGTATTAATTGTACGGATAGTATAAAATTGATTAACAAGGCTAAATAAGTTATAACCATATTTAATGTACTAAGAGAAGGGCACGTACATCAAGTCTATGGGTGCACTAATATGTACTGTGTGAAATTTGAATAAACGTCTTCATTAATATTATGTTTGTCTTAATTCCTCGAATCACGGGCAATTACTTACGTCCCGGACCTTTGGAAGGCATGCGTGGGGCCGAAGCCAACACGTAGATGCCCACATTATTAATTGTTAAATAAAAAATATTCTTTCTCGCAGTGTGCCCCGTGCCTAGCTTGCTACCGAACCGTATCGCGGTGCTTTTGGTGTTACATAAACAAGCCATTGTCTGTGTACGTTGACCTTCACCGTGTTACCCTTGCGGGGTAGCTACGGCTTATGACATTGTAGATATTAACGCCAACTGACTTTTGAGGGTTATTGATGAAGTTATGTATTTGTATGTATGTATGTATGTATGTAAACACTTTATTGCACACTATCTTTCCGCCCGAGACTTCGTTCCCGTGGGAATTCGGGAAAATGATGTAGCCTATGTTACTCAGGGATAATGTAGGGTTCTAACTGTGAAAGAATTTTTCGAATCGGTCTAGTAGTTTCGGAGCCTATTCAATGCAAAAATCTTTCCTCTTTATAATATGAGTGTAGATAATAAAAAGTACAAAAAAGATATGGATGCAAAGAAAACTATAATTACAAAGGTGAGCTTATCCCTTAGAGGGATTCCTTCCAGCTAACCCTTGAGAGAAAAAAAATGAGAGGAGATTATTATTGTATCTTCTCCAATAGGACTTTGTACTCGAAAGAGGCTAACCCGCTAGCTATAGCATAATGATTTTTTTATTCCTTTCTTATCGAAGTGTCGTTGCCTGGGATGGATTACTAGGAGGCAGGTCTCATTTGTGTTTCCTTAGTCGCCTCTTACGACACCCACGGAAAGAGATGGGGTGGTGTTATTCTGAACCGATCACCACACGGTAAAAATGTGTGTATGAGTGTAGATCTGCTGTCTGTACGTTGCTTAACCTCATTGACCGATTCCGCCATAGGGCAACACCCGGAACAACCAAATCCATCAGGACTATAAAACAAGATCTCAATCAAACGAATCATGAATTCAAACAATTATATGGCAAGGGTATAAATATGACAGCACCAAATTAGGGTTGCGCAGGACAAATCAAGTAGTAATAAATCAGAGTTTCATGGGAACCCTGAATAGCGGACCATCAAACCGTTCTTGGACTTTGGGGCAATAAAACAGACGGGATGGAAATAAGCGTAGAGTGCTCAGAAGAATAGAATAGAAAGAATAGAATAGAATAGAAAATGTTTTATTCAGTAACATTACATGCTTACTATCACTAAACATACATCCAATTAGTTACATCCAAAGTAATGTACTAAAAGGGGTTGCCAGCTCAGCATACTGCCGTGGTGAACACGGCGCTGATTTTCAGCTGGTCCCGAAAAATAAACCTAGACTTAAAAATACTTAACCTAATTACATACTGTGCGCGTGTATGTGTATTTGTGTGTGTATGTGTGCGTGTGTATATGTGTGTGTGTATGTGTATGTTCTGTATGTTGGCCGCTCTTGCATGTATGAATTTGTGAGAATATTGTGCGTGGGGTGTTCATGTGTGTGAGTTTTTGTGCTGTATCAAGTCCATCCGCTGTATAAAACCATATAAAACTATGTTTGTACTTAAATATATTATCAAATATAATATATATATATATATAGAAATAGATAGAAAATACTTTACATAATACATTTATTTATATAAAAAAACTCCGCCGGTCTGTGCAACTGTCTGTCTAGTTCGATTTTCTTTACATTTCTTCGAAATGAGTTCAATGAAGGTAGTGGATTCAATTCCTGGGCGTCTATCCCATATCAATGGCGTCTTAATGGTTTTTTAAATGACATAGTGACCATTTTGCTGTAACTGAGGTGTGAAACTGAGAAGTATCGAAACCTTATACATTTGAGGACAGCCACCCCGACCAGCAGCTCTCGAAGAGGAGCGTCTCAGTTTGGACTAGCGTCTTAGTTGTTTTTCATGCTGTTTCGATGTCGACCACCCGCCTCATACTTGTGCGAAAGGGACAATTGCAGTTTTCCGGCGAAATGCCGAGTTTTATTTCCAAAATTATGAGTTTAGGCGTCAATGAATTCATACCCTAAAAACTTAATAAAATCGTACGTTTTTAGTCTCTATCGATTTGTAAGCGTATGAACGAGGTTCGTACGTTTTGTTTTTTTCAAAATTGTTCTTAGTTTTTCAACAGTCACCTCTTAAATGTTGATAATTTTTTTGGCGAAAAATGCTGAATTTTAGTCTCAAATATCTTTTTGTCTACTAAAAATATCAAAAAAATCAAAACGTACGGACCTAGTGTTTGGTGTTCCTGACACTATACCAAAATTTCACAGGGAAGTTTAGGGGATGGAATAAATTGACGCCGTTTGTATGGGGAAAAAACACTGAGACGATCCTCATAAGGACTGGAGACAATAGGCAGAAACCACCGCTGGCTTAGGTAAATGGTGTTTTTATTTTTGTAAAATAAAAACGCCAGTGTAGTTAGTTTGCTTTTGTTACTTGAATATGTGTTCAATTAAGATATTATATTTTACCATGCTAGTAATTTTGTTCCCCGTGTTGTACACTTTTGCCCGCTTCAAATAAATTTCTCTGTCACTTAGGTTAGCTGGAAGAGAACTCATTTTGAGTTAAGCTCGCCATTGTGTATCCTGTTCTCTGTAAAATGTTTGTTTTAATTTTTGTGTACAATAAAGTATAAATAATAATAGACTGTTTTAAAAAAATATTTATATTTTAGTATTTTAAGTGTATTAATTGTAAACTCGTATGGAGAGTAAATGTGTTAAAAAGGTTAAATATGTAATAATAATATTAAATGTAACAAGACAAGGGCACGGACAACACGTCTGTAGATGCAAAATTAAATGTATAGAAAAAAAAAGACCAGCAGCTCTAGCACGATAATGACAAACTCGCGCTCGGCTCACGCTGAAACTTCACTTTGATTGCGCGAGGGTCCTGCGCAAAGGCTTGCTCGCCCTATGGCATTAATAATGTTGACATTTTGACATAGGACCGCGGTGTTGTCGCGGCGCTGCGCTGTCACTATCATACTTATCCTGCAGCAGCGCCACCGCCAACCAAACGTTATGTTGCAAACTACTTAACAATTTAACCGAACATTCAGTTGGAGGTGGCGCCACCAGTCAAAGCAGTCGTCATTAGATGTACGAAATTTCATTAGATGTAAGGTTTTTTAAAATTTTACTTTGTTCCGCGTCAACGAAATCGAGAACAAAAAATGATGTACAGTCGGCCAAAAAATATGTTTACCACCTTAAGGTTAAATTCCCCTAGCAAATTATAAAACAACAAGGTTGATTTTCGCTTGAAGTAACAAACAATACCGTATTGAGAACCTCCTTTTTTGATGTTGGTTAAGAAACTCTTTCCGCTATTTTCCTACACGCGCTCGCTTCTCCTTATTTGTCTACGAGCGATCGAGTACAGTTATCCGCAATAATCTCAGCACAATAGGTTTAATCGTGCGATGAAGTCGTGATGTACAGTCAGCTAAGAAAAGATGAGCTTCGAAAGTATGGTTTTAGAACAAAAAATAATGAAAATTAGCGGTTTTCTTTGTGTATTATGATATGAGATTTTTTGCCCAACAGTGGTATAGAGGTATAAGAAATTTAATTTAAAAAAGTTAAATTAAGTATAAAAATGTTACCGTTCAAAACCAAATATTATTCGGTATTTTTTTAAATATCAAAAACAATATAAAATGAATTTGATATCCTTCTACACTAATCCTTACTAATATTATAAATGCGAAAGTAACTCTGTCTGTCTGTCCGTCTTTCACGCCTAAACTACTGAACCGATTTTGATGAAATTTGGTACAGAGATAGATTATAGCCTGTGAAAGGACATAGGGGCAGTTGGTCACGATATAACCTGTAGACCACGCGAGCGTAGCCGCGGGCGGAAAGCTAGTATACTTATAAATGAGAAAAGATTTGTATTTTTATATGTTTGTAACGAATAAGCTCAAAACTACTGCATCGATTTCAATCAAATTTTCAGCGAGTGACATAAGCTACATACTTTTCAAAATTTCCTAATAACGAGCTGCAGATGTATAAGGTATTATATAGTGTGGTGATGACAGGTTGTTAGCCTTACCATTAAAAAAGCATTTTTATATCTATTTGCCAAAATGTTCATTATTTTATATCTATTTTACTCAAACGCTTCCTTTATATAAATCGTTCTAAATGATATCATTATATCTCTTTTGTCAAAAAAACTGGTTTGATTGAAATTGATTCCAACTCTTACGTTTCAAATAAAACTACAAAATGACAGGTCGGGTAGACCTGCCAATGAAATCTATTGTAAAAGTATTTCTTGAAATCAAAGTCGTGACCACAAAACAGCACATTTTTTGACATTGTTTGCTTTGTCTGATGAAGTACTTAGATATCTTAGTATCTAGACGAAGATATCAGCTGGAAGAAGAGATTGCTACCTAAGCAATAAGGCCGCCTTTTTGTACATTATACTTCCCTGATTATTCATATCCATTTACTTTGTCTGTCCCTAGTGTGCAATAAAGAATATTTCATTCATTTTCATTCATATCAGAAAACTTTGTGCCTTTTTTAAATGCAGAAAGTTTTTTTTTCATTTAACTTATTTGTACAACGGTAAGTTACAATTTGTCTTAGGTACCTATTACTCCATCAAACTGTTTAGTTTAGGGACGCGCTTTTTTATTTAATATAGCTTTTCACCCGGAACTTTGTTCCCGTGCGAATTTTTTCGTAAATTTTCCAATGTTTTAATAGTTATTCTGCTATTCGGGACGGAGAGAAATACAACAAATCAAAAACCATGAAAATCGCTGCAATCTTTCTCGAGTTATAAGTGTTTGAACAAACCCGATATTAAAGATGAATAATGACCAAGTAAATATTATAAAAGATTTTTTAGATTTATTAAACATTTTTACCAAACACACTGCAAAAAACTGCTTCAAAAACGTTGATTTTTTTGATAGCTCGGAATAATCTGGTTAACGACATGAATGGGCCATTCTGAACCTTCAACAAACGATAAAGTCTTACGTCAAAAATGACAGCCGCAGAACCGCAGTTTTGTAAAAGAATTGGCCTGCTGGACTCCGAGATTTTATTTAAAAAGACACTGTCATTATTTTACCGAACACCGCCTGGGCGTCTTTTCCACTGATCAATAGCGTGTCAATAGCGGTCAAAAGATAATGGTGACTTCTTCATCCGTTGAGGTGGCTAAATTTAAAGGTAAACCTGACAGCTACAGCTTTGATGACAGCTACCTTCACTGGCGGCTCTACCGTCAACTAAATGTTAAGTTGCTAGGTAGTTTGCAACTTAACGTACAGTTGGCGGTGGCGCTGCGGGTCGGGGTGGTTGTCATCAGGTGTATGAGGTTTCGAAAGATTTGAATTTCGCCACCTGAACAGAGCCCCGATTTTGTAACTTAAGTTGTATGTCGATGAAATGGAGGCCATTTTATCTATTCAGGTGGCATAATTGAGAACTATTAATTTTCGTATACTTGCTGACAACCACCGCGACCAGCAGCGCCACCGCCAACCGAACGTAAAGTTGCATACTACCTAGCAACTGAAAATTCAGTTGGCGGTGGCGCCACCAGTCAAAGCAGCCGTCATTATGTATGAAATTTGGATAGTTCTCAATTTCGCCACCTGAACGGATAAAATGGTGTCCATTCCATCGGCATACAACTGAAGTTACAGAATCGGGGCCCAGATAAAGTAGTAACCATTGTCATTCAACCGCAATTGATGCGCCATTAGTTAGTAGAATAGACGTCCTGGTCTCTCACATACTTTGTTAAATAGCTAACTTTGTTTAAGAGTAAATATACCCACTGGCACTTCTCTAATTAACGTCTAAGATAAATGACCAGAGGTAAAACATCCGCTATTCCTTACAGTAATCTTCGCAAAACACGCCAAAAATGTTCATTATTTTATTTACCACTATTCACAGATGCTAATGATATAATGAACTAGCTCAGTTAAACAAGTAATGGTTCAGTATATCAGTTTTGGAATCCTTAGGTCTTCCTTGTAATGTTTTATCCCGTTTTTCAATGGGAGTACGCTTGAATATGGTCCAAGATTTAACAGGTAAGGTCATTAGAGTGGAGCGAATATCTGACCTCCTTGACCCCAGGGGAACCTATTCAGATTGATTTTTTCTCCGTTACACTTTGGTTGTGCAATTAGTTACATAAATAGGAAAAAAAAAATTTTTTGTATGATTGAAACGAATAAACTCAAAAACTATCGGACCGATTTAAAAATTCACCAATAGAAAGCTGTCTTATTCAGCGAGTGACATAAGCTGCATATTTTTAAAATCCTTTTTTTTCCAAAGAATACTCCTGAGGTTGTCCCATTGTCAACATGGCAAGATCTGATGGTGGAATCTCAGGGAAATCGAGGGCAAACTTCGAATTTAATAGGCATTTACAATGTTTCTCGTGTATTTTCCATTATACAGGGTTACTTTTTAATCGGTACACAAATTTTTCTTACGGTGTCAGTAACGTTGATAGAACGTAAATAAGACGGAAAAAAAATTTTTTTTCCAAAATTTTCAGATTTTGATACCCCTTTTTAACGACTTAGATAATTAATTTTGTAAAACGCAGAAACACGGGTGTCACAAATTGTGTTGAAGAGTACTATTACCAAGTTTCAAGTCAATTGGACGAAGTTATTTTTTTTTCCATACAAAATTTTTTATTTATTTTCATGCTTCAGACGATCTAGCTTAAAATTTTTATATGAAACGATATAAAACAAAAAAATAAGGGTCTGTTAAATTTTCATAAAGTTTACGTACAAAAAAATTGTGTACTGATTAAAAAATAACCCTGTATAAAAAAAAACTATGGCACCTTTGTCAATTCGTTTTGCCACTGTAAATTAATTTCCTCGCGACCAAAAAAACACAGAAATTGTTCCCAACCACTACTTAGTTATG
The DNA here is from genome assembly GCA_949987775.1 of Aproaerema taeniolella. Lineage (NCBI taxonomy): Eukaryota > Metazoa > Arthropoda > Insecta > Lepidoptera > Gelechiidae > Aproaerema > Aproaerema taeniolella. The sequence continues at coordinate 2,927,928 of OX465268.1, read as the reverse complement.
TTACTAAACTTATCGAAGAACTTAACCGCCTAACAATAAGGTTGAAAATTCTAACGATTTTTATCAAAAGGCGTCATTTTTAATTTTGCCTTAAAATTCTCAATGAATGAACAGTTTTTGTCTCGGTCTAATTAAAGAGAAGTCTCGGTTTAATGTTAAAACAGGACATACTTAAGACATACTTACCTAAATTACTTTAAATAATATCTTGATGCCTTGGATGGGGTAGGCTAGAGATTCTCGCGTTAAATTGCTTTATTTTTATAGTAATTTGATAAAAGTGGAGAGTTTTATAAAAATAACGAGTATGTACTCAACATAAACATTATTAGACAGTTCCTGAAGTAAAGTGCCAGTTAGTAGTCGATACAATACAATACAATACAATACAATATACTTTATTGCACAATTTGAAAAGAAATACAATGATGAGACAATTACAAGTAACTTTACAAAAGGTACAATATAGGCGACCTTATCGCTTCAAGTGATTTCTTCCAGGTAACCTTTGGGTATGAAAAGTCGCATAGTGAAATCAAGAGCGGGCGCAATATACAAACCTAAACAATATATATTAAACAAAATATAAACATATATATAATATAAATACATATATTTATTATAATAAAGTTTAATATAAATACAGTTTTATATGTAATTATTAATTATTACATTGTCGATCAATGAGGTTAAGCTATCCAGTTTAATATATGGGGTAACTTTAAAAACTAAATAACTTTTCCCTATATACGCCAGACATCTAACACTAGAAACTAAAATAACAAACTAACGGCTAGTTCTGATTTTTTAATATGTTGTTAGGACCACTACCAGTATTGTATAATCAAAGTTTGCAGCTTCGAAAAATCGCAAAATGTTTGCACTTTTTAGTTTTCTCAATACAACTCCTAAATTGTGCGTTTAAAATTTAATTATATACGTTTATAAAGTAGACCGAAATTGCAAGAACCAGCTCTGTACTGTACTAACTGAAAAAGTACAAAGAATTATTTTTTCCAAAAAAGTGAAATTAAAAAAAAATCTGATAAGACAAGATAGCTGTCAAATCTCATACGAACTTACGTTTCGTTTCACGCAATGTTTTTAATCAAAAAAACTGCGAAAATTTCGCGGTTTCCCGAGTACTTTACCTGAAATCTCAGAAAATTAGCACAGATCTTTCGAAGCTGCAAACTTGGATATATGATACTGGTAGTGGTCCTAACAACATATAAAAAAGTCAGAACTAGCCGTTTGTTTGTAAGTTTAATATTCGAAATGACTGGCGTAATAGGAACCTATATGAAGTTCTCAAAAACTTTTTTGAATTTTCTTACAAGGGCACAAAGGAAAATGAGCTGGGCCTATATTCCAAGAATCAATGGCGGTGGAATAACAATGGTGACTATTTTATTCGTTCATATGGCGAAATTCTAATACATGACAACCTCACCAACACTAAAGAAACTACTGAAGCTACCAGATAATAATAAAGCTATTGCCCATTAATAAATTTAAAAATGCACTAACTTAATAGTTGGGTGACAAGTGTTTCTACAGCGTCCAGGAGTATCTAAACTATAAGTGACATTTTGCACGTCTGCATGCAGACGGAATATATGGACATTATATTTATAAAACATCATGTAACTGTATTCTGGCAAATAATCGATATTTTATTCTATTCTAACTGATAGATTTATTCTTAGCCCTAATAATCTCTAATCCTATTAAATCTAAAAACAAGATGGCCGCGATCCTGATACAACGTCGTCCAATGGTAATTGATATTTTACCCGCGCTCAAGTTTCAAGTTTCGAACCTTGGGAAAGGAAGACATGACTTTTTTTGCAGGAAAAGAGCACCGGTCTCACCGTTATACAGCCAGAACATCTGTTCCGAGAGTACAAACAAGTACCTGTTTATGTAAGTGTAATAATGTCATTAAAAGGAACTTTTTTTATTAAAGGTAACAAATTATCCTTACTTATATTATAAAATGTGAATGTAAGTTTCCGGTGATATAAGCGGTGATAGCCCAGTTGGTAATGAGCCAGACTTATAATCCGAAGGTCGTGGGTTCAAATCCTGGTACGGGCCTGTACCACTAATTCGTTTTTTCGGATTTATGTACGGATTTCTAATTATCACTTACTCAACGGTGAAGGAAAACATCGTGATGAAACCCGCCCGTCCAAGAAAATTCATTTTCGAAACACGAGCGGTCCACCAACTCGCATTGGGCCAGCATGGACTATGGCCTAAATCTCCTTCGTGTTTCGAAGGGAGGCCCTTGCCCCTCGGTGGGGATGTATATGGGCTGATAAGAGAGAGAATGTAAGTTTATTTGTTTGTTACGCTTTCACGCCTAAACTACTGAACAAATTTTGATGAAATTTGGTATAGACCTTGAGGAATGCTGTAGGCTACATTTTATCTCACAGCTAGGTTCAATATAACCTGTAGTCCACGCGGGCGGGGCCTCGGGCGGAAAGCTAGTAAGTCTATTGTTTAGATAAATTCATTTAGTAGGTATTATAAGTTTTGATAATGCTGTACTGTTGACTTAAGAATAAAAATAAAATAAAATCAAGGTCTGGTGTTGGAATTTGAAGGAAGATAATTTTTTTCCCATATTTCGACCTATGGTTACTTAGGAAAAGTTATTCAGTTTTGTGGGCTGATACTTCATTTTTAACCCTTAACAAAAAAGAGGCATGTTAAAAGTTTGACGAGTGTATCTGTGTGTCTGACTATGACATCAGTGAGGTTAAGCAACGTATATAAACTTTGCCCTAACACTACTAATAAAAGACGAAAGGACATCGTTTGCAAAGTAAGCTCGTCTTCAAAATTCCTTTATAATAATAAGTTTTTCACCTTCCTCGGACCATTGTTGTATAACAAACTAAACAAATCAGTATGTATCTACGATAAGAATTTATTCGAATGTAAGAAGCTAGTCTATGATTATTTACAGCAGTTTTCCTATGACGAAACCGAAAATTGTATGTTAATTGTAAAATAGATAGTAAGTACTTAAATATTGTCATTAATTAATTAGTTATAATGTTATATTACTATTTTTGTTAGAATATAGACACATATGCACGCATCCTATTTGCATTAGTCATATAATAGGTATTTGTACTCAGAAATAAATTGGATTTAGCTTATGTACCAGCCCATCGTATATTGCCTGAAACACAGGTTTCACCTAGTTCAGGCTTAAACCTAATTAATTAGTTAAGTTTGCTTTTATTTAATTATATATATTTTTGTAGTCTCTAATGCTAATCATGTATGCCTTTTTGTAAATGAATAAACAATTTATTATTATTATTATAAAGACAGGGAACCTGATAGGTGACCAAAGTGGCAAGCGTTTTCGTACTCCGGAGGGCACGCTAGGCTCTCGGTCCCGATTGTTGTCGAATGTCTACACTCGTTGAAACCTAGTCAGAGGCCATTTGGCGGTTTAAAAACTCTGACACCAGGGTTAGCCAAGTTCGCCACACACTTTGACTATACCTACACGATAAGAAAAAGAAGAAGCAATGAATATCGGGGTGGAACCAAACGTTAAATTTTAGTGCTACTAATTTATAGTCACCCAATATAAACACGCTGAAACAATCACAAAGTCTGCCAAGAATACTGACAGAATGACGTCACCGCCCTCATTTCTCTCATTAATAGTCATGCGGCGATTACAAAGCATTCGTCAGATCGGCCGGAGAGAATACAAGAGATTGACCTCAAAACCTGACGCTTGTGGAGCTTGTTTTTAGGTGAAAAGGGTTCTGGACTATCTTAAGATTCTTCTTAGCGAATTGATGGCAAATAGTCATAAACTAAACCAATTGAGAATAACACCAGCCCATCTCTTTCCGTGGGTGTCGTAAGAGGCGACTAAGGAAACACAAATGAGACCTGCCTCCTAGTAATCCATCTCAGGCAACGACACTTCATTATTTTCTGAATCTGAGGTGTCGTCCTATGGTCTCATGCGGTGTGGTAGGCTCTGTAAAGGGCCGTCTGGTTCGCGACAACCCTCCTACCGAAGTCCGACGCAAAACAGCTTGCTGTGTTCCGTCGGTGCGTGGGAGTACCAGTGCCTTTATAGGCATTTTCTGGGTTAACTCGCTCCATCGTCGACCTCATCTTTGACCTTATGGTCAAGATTGAGGTCAAGAGTTAACCCATCTTATAATAAAAAAAAAATAATTCATTAAATGTAGCTAAGAACCTTCTCCAATTATATCAGCTTTCAAACAAATAAAACAGCATCGAAATCGGTCTACTTTGACGAGCTACGATGTTGCGGACAGACACACAGATTTACACGTCAAACTTTTAACAGCCTCTTTTGTCGAGTGTTAAAAAACATGAACTTGTTCAGTACAAAAGTTCAATATCTACTCAACCAAAATGTATGGAACAACTGATTTTTATTTTTTAGTAGGAAATTTGGTCCCATAGAAATTTGGTTGTTCGTACCTAACCATTCATCCCTCAAAGTTTGTCGAATGTTTTCAATTTCACCCTGTAGAGTACCTAGTTTTTGGGGTATTAATTATCTTTAGGGAATAGTAAAGTTACCTACACAGAGGTAACAACAGATACCATTAGACTGAATCTAAATATATAAAAGGAGAAACTGACTGACTGACTGACATATCAACGCACAGCCTAAACGGCTAAACGTAGGTACTTGAAATTTGGAAGGGACGTAGCTTAGGTACCGTAGAGGTGCACTAAGAAAAGAATTCCCGAAATTCCCACGGGAACGGAAATTAGCGGGAAAATCATTTTGTATGAAAAATCTAAACCGCTTAAGTTAGACGCTTGAAATTTGGCATGCAGGTACCTTAGTAAACTTAAAGCTTAGTTGCAACAGGATATTGCAAAATTCCCACGGGAACGGGAGTTAGCGGGAAAAAACTTTTGTATGTAAAAATCTAAATCACGTAAGATAGATGTTTTCAATCTGTGTACTCTGTACAAAAAAAATTAACACGCAAACGAAGTTGCGGGCATCAGCTAGTATAAAATTAAAGGTGCGGTTCGCAAAAGCATGTTAATAAAGTTAAGGTGGCCTGCAAACCGCTCTTCTTGATAGATTGTACAACGAGAACCTTATTAACCCCCGAAAAAAAGAAGGGTGTTAATAAGTTTGACGTGTGTTTCTGTGTATCACCATATCTGTATCTTTGTGTCTATCTGTAGCATCGAGTCTCCTAAAGTAATGGACCGATTTCAATGCGGTATTTTTGTTCGAAAGCTGACGTAATCGAGATGGCTCTAAGCTATATTAAAAGTTATAAGCCATCGACTATCAGGGATCATGCATTTTTATTTATTTTAGAGTTATTTCCCACTGTACCCTAAAAACCGGTCCATGTTTCAGATTAAGCGAAAAAGAGTCATACATAAAACAAAAGTAAACTCAGTGGAATTAGGTCTCGCAGGACGTTCACCCAAAAAGCCTTATAAGTTCCTTCACTCGACGTATGTGAAGGTATTGTCTTACTTTTGATCTTAACAGTTTCAATTTGGGCACATTTGTTGGAATCACCTGTCTTCACTTATCTATACATATTATAAAGAGGAAAGATTTGATTTGTTTGTTTGTTTGTTTGCATCGAATAGGCTCCGAAACTACTGGACCGATTTGAAAAATTCTTTCACCATTGGAATTCTACATTATCCGTGATGAACATAGGGTACAAGATTTTCCCGAATTCCCACGTGAATGAAGTCCCAAGCGGAAAGCTAGTATGTTATATTTCGACTAGCCTGCTTGCTTTGATTTGAGGGTTGTAGGTTTTATTCCCGATTTGTGAACAGCTGACGTAATCGGGATGGTTTTCAACTATTTAAGATACTTTTAAAATTATTACAGCCGTTAAAAATGTTTAAGTAATCAAATGTCAGCGATGGTACAACTTTTTTTAAAATTATAAAGCTGTAAGATAAAAAAATATACAATACTTATATCCAGATATTCCCCCCGGGAACTATGCAAGTGGTACGCTGGTTTATTATAAAAGGAAACCCAATTACCTACCACAAAAAGTCTTTTTCTTGACTTGCTATTTGACTTTATATTATTTTTGGAATTCTTATCGTGAGATCCCACGGTGCTCGTACTGATATGCCTAGTAAGGGGACCTTTTATGTAATTGCCTTAGAATCCCGAGTATTTGAACATTATATTTTTTTAACCCCTCAAAAAAGAGGGGTGTTATTTTCTACACCAGTTTATACTAATATCATCATATTATAAAGAGGAAACATTTAATTGTCTGTTTGCATCGAATAGGCTCCGAAATTACTGGACCGATTTCAACAATTCTTTCACCATTACAATGCTACACTATCCCTGAGCACAGATTAATAAATAGTTTTTTTTACCAGCCCGTATACGTCCCCACCAAAGGGCACGGGCCTCCCTTCGAAACACGAAGGGGATTTAGGCTATAGTCCACCACGGTGGCCCAATGCGGATTGGTGGACCGCTCGTCTTTCGAAAATGAATTTTCTTGGACGGACGGGTTTCATCACGACGATTTCCTTTACCGTTAAGCAAGTGATAATTGGAAATCCGTACATAAATCCGAAAAGACGAATTTAGTGGTACAGGCCCGCAGCAGGATTTGAACCCGCGAACTTCGGATTACAAGTTTGGCTCATTACCAACTGGGCTATGCCACCATACATGGGCTGTCTCAAAAATAGCTAGCGGAACTACAGTGGGTGATTTTCCTCATGAAACTTAACACCACCATGTGTGGTGATCGGTTGAGAATAACACCACCCCATTTCTTTCCGTGGATGTCGTAAGAGGCGACTAAGGAAACACAAATGAGACCTGCCTCCTAGGTAATCCATCCCAGGTAACGACACTTAATTTTTTTCTAAATCTGAGGTGTCGTCCTATGGTCTCATGCGGTGTGGTAGGCTCTATAAAGGGCCGTCTGGTTCGCGACCACCCTCCTACCGAAGTCCGACGCCAAACAGCTTGCTGTGTTCCAACGGTGCGTGGGAGTACCAGTGCCTTTATATGCATTTTTTTGGTTAACTCGCTCCATCGTCGACCTCATCTTTGACCTTTATGTTCAAGATGACCTTATGTTCAGGCTTGTATTCAGTATCCTCTGGAATTCCACAAGGGTCGATTTTAGGACCTTTCTTATTCGTCTCATACATTAACGATGTTTTCGAACACATTAAATACTCAAATTTTATCATTTACGCTGATGATTTAAAAATATTCAAAGAAATTAAGACCTTGGATGACTGTGAATTACTGCAACCGGACCTTATAACTTTCAACGACTACTGTCTTAAGAATAAACTCCAATTGAGCCACTCAAAGTGTAGTATGATAAGTTTTACAAAAAAGTTAACCCCACTTGTTTATCAATATACTATAAATGATGTTAATCTGACTAGAGTATCATGTATCCGTGACCTCGGTGTGTTGCTGGATAGCAAACTTACTCTGGATGTACATATTGAGCATATTATTTCTAAGGCCTTTAAGTTATTTGGTTTTATTTCCAGAATTGCACAGCCATTCAGGAAACCAGGGACGTATCTTTATTTGTTCTCTTCACTTATTAGACCCTTATTAGAGTATGCTGCTGTGGTTTGGGACCCTTTTTATAAAAAATACATCAACGACATTGAAAAAGTACAGATTTTTTTTTTGAAAATGACCAACTTCCGATGTCTTCGACGTCACACTTCAAATTACGAAGACCTTCTATCTAAATTTAATTGTATTAGTCTACAACAACGACGAACCAATTTAGGGTCCATATTTTTATATAAAATTATCAATGGTTTCATAAATTGTCCTGAACTGGTGGGTAAAATCAATTATAAAGTACCTTATCGTGGCACCGGTAGAAATAAAGGCCTCTTCTATATTCCTCTCTGTCGGACCAACGCTGGAATGCGTTCTCCGCTATATCGAATGTGTAAAACGTACAATGACCAATTTTTGGACATTGACATATTTGGATCTACGCTATATAAATACAAACGAGAGCTTGCACTAAAAAAACGTTAATTAGGTAATTGTTATTATATAATTAATATATATACAATATACATTTATTAAAATATATATTTTATTACATACTATATTATATTTATATATTTTAAATTATTTTTTTCCTTCTTAATTATCTACTTTTTTTTTCGCAGCACTCTGTGACGGCTGAATCTTGTTAAATTGTTGTGGAACATGTTGTTGGTATACACGTAACACACTCAACTTATTGATGTTATCAAAAAATCTGTGATTTGTCTTGTGTAATACTGTTTGTGTTCTTATTAATAAATAAATAAAAAATAAAAATAAAATAAGATTGAGGCCAAGAGTTAACCTATCTTATAATAAAAAATAAAAATAAAAACTTTTCCCAAAGGACCCCATATGAAACATCTTCTTTTAAGTAAGAGGTTATGTAAGTTTTAATATTTCTTATAAGCCAATAATTAACTTATTCCGTTTAATAATGATACTAACATTAATATTGGCGTTGCGTTATTTTAATTTCCTGTATAGACAAGGTAGTGAGTTCGAATCACGCCACCATCGTAAATTTTACCACCACACGCACAAACCGACCACTTTATATGTATAGAGTCTTAGGAAGTACGGCGGAATAGACAAACTATATTCAAATATACAAAAAAAGGAAAGGTATTATTATTATTATTATTATTATTTAACTCTTTATTTGCACACACATAAATATAAACTGACAAAAACAAACAAAAACAAGAAAGTGTACAGAAGGGCGGCCTTATTGCTAAAAAGCAATCTCTTCCAGGCAACCTTGGGGTAGAGGAGAAATAATAAATAGGTAAAACAGAAGCGGGTGGTGCAAATATTAATGATTAAATAAATAAATAAATAAAAATAAAAACTTAGTAACTATTTAAAATAAATAGATATACCTACCTATAACAATAAATATATATATATATATATATATATACATACATACATACATAGGTAATACCATAAGAAGAAAAATCAAGGTATTTTGCTACAAAACTTGACGGCCAGTTTGGTCGTGTGGTAGATTCCCAGTCGGGGCGAATATTTGTGTGAAAATCAGATGTTTGTTCTCGGGTTATGGGTTTGTATCTGGCTTTGTTGGTGTTCCAAGGGACCCTCGACAGAAAGGAATACCTTAATATGGGCCTTAGAGTGTGTGGCGTTTACTATTATTTTAACATTTATTTAGTACGCAGAGAGCAACTTTTAAAGATTCAGTGTTGCATTTTAATAGCACCTAATCTAGACTCTATAAAAAACCATGTTGCGTGTAATGGTCGTGTATCCGAACTAACTCGTAGACGGCATAGGACTTGTAGTTAGGGCTTAATCTCTTCCTGGATTGATCACAGGTGTCTTAAGTGATAAGATGACGACAATGGATGAGAGTTTATGGATTGGTTACTTGTATGACCATACACTAACTAATAAGAGAAGACAGGACCATATAGTTAATATAGGTCTGTGTAGGTCTGTATTTGCACAACGTCAATTTAATACACAGTCAAAACACTTTTATATTCAACTAAATGGCATACTTAACATCTACAGTTTAAATAACTACGACTGTAAGTCGATAATCAAGGAGTGGCTAAAAACTAGGGACTATGTTGATACTGAAAATATTCTAAAGTATATTACTTAACATTACTTACCGGGACTTTATAATCTAATCTCATAAAATAATGTGTATATATATATATATATATATATATATATATATATATATATATATATATATATAATCAACCTTTCACGGTAAAAGTTGATCCAGTACTGATTTAGAACAAATGTTGATCCACCTATTTTGTGTGTACATTAAGCTCCGGATTCAGATATAGCTGTATAGCTCGAATATATGAATTCAGCGTGTGACGTCAGTGGATGTGCATTTACCCGTTTTCGATAAACTCGTCATAAAATTTTAAGGTAATTGTTGATCCACTAACGGTCAAAAAAATCATACGCAAGCGCATAATGTGGCTCCGATTTTTATCCGACTTAGTGGTAAATGTGGCTCCGGAGCCACATATGCGGTGAATATGAAGGGTAAGTACGGCAACGTCGCGCTATTGTGCAAATGAAACAAACATTGCGTTCTTACTTCAAGTTAAAGTGAGATAACATGCTGTCGCGTTTGTATTTTACTTTACTTGAGTCAGTCTGGTCCGAGCTGTCAAGTAAGTTAGTCTGTGTTCTGTGTTCACGATGGCAACAGATTCTTCAGGATTGTATAGTGGTGAGTACCGAGTTTATTGTTTTTTAGGTGCCGCTACGTACCTACTTTATCTACAAACACTTAGATTTAAGTAATTAATTTCAAATGAATTCGAATTAGGCATCAAATTAAACTTTGAGTCGTATCGTATTAGAATTTTGTATAGTTATTCATGTAAAGTCATACTTTAATGTTATGTATGTATTTTGTAATGAAAGTGTAAAAACTAATCTGTGTCGGTAAACCAGGGCTCATGATGACAGTAGGTGATTTATGTAGGTAGGTATCTTAAACTACACTTCTTCTATTATAAATAAAAATCCTTATAATATTAAATGCGAAAGTAACTCTGTCTGTCTGTCTGTCCGTCTTTCACGCCTAAACTACTGAACCGATTTTGATGAAATTTGGTACAAAGACAGATTAGAGCCTGGGAAAGGACATAGGCTACATTTTATCCCACAATTGGGCACGATATAAACTGTAGTGCACGCGGTCGGAGACGCGGGCGGAAAGCTAGTTAGTTATAAACTCTATCACTTCAGTCTGTAGGTATTGCAACGGTGTCTCTTGAGGGCAATTAATTTAAACAGCTTGATTCCTTTTCAATATATGGTTATAATCAAAAAACTGTACTTCCGTTACAATAATATTTTACTTTCCGTTACATCCACAGCTGTAGAGTTAGACACCGCTTATTAAGTGCTATTGCACGCCTACGAACGTTTTTTACAACTTATTCCGCGAGCTCACTACAACGAATTCACAATAATCAATGAATGGCGCAAGACCAGATCTTCAATCATTTCGAATCATGACATCGAATACCATTTCAAACCTTTTAAATTGATATTCGAATTATCTTCTTCGAAATGACCGAATGAGAAAGAAGTTGCGTTATGCCCGATCCTCCGTGAAGGTCTGCATACCACAACTGCCTCCCCCCCATTGAAAAATTTTCGATCGGTCGAAAATTTTTTTTCAACAGGCCTACCTAACTTCCTATACGATGGCCCTAAGTTTTTAATCCATCGATGGCCTTGAAGTAGCATCTCCCTGGGCTGCATTGGATCAGGTGGTCGGGTCGGTCTTCTTTCTTCCATCAGGATAAAGATCTTCTTTGTTTGGATGATGGGGAAATATGACCAAATATTATAGCTCCTATCAAACCCGCACCTGTCCCTAACTAAAAATTAAAATGAGTAATAAGTGTTAGCTCGACGCTGCACACCCGGGTACTGCCTTTATGAACATGAAGCCAAAAGTCACCAGGTGCTGGTGGACCCTGACCCCAAGTCAAAGACGCGGACTTAAAAAATTCAAAACCGCACTTTAACACACGCGCCTATCATCGAAACTACAGGTGTCTTCAGCGTCCTTGCTCAAAGTCCATATGACATGAAAAAAAGTAAAACAGATCAGAACACAATAACAAAAATCTGAAAACAGAGCATTAGTGAAACTTGAATAACATTTATATGCATGTGCACTTCCTTACATTGCACCTTTACATGCATTCCCATAATGCCCTATATTACCATAATGTCCCTATATTACCATAACGTCCCTATATTACCATAATGTCCTTATACCATAATGCCCTTATCACTGTATGCCCAAAAGATATAACATGTGAGTGCACAAAATTGCATTGACCTCTCCCTCACATGCATATTTTGTCGGAGTGCCCAAGTTATGGCCTCAGAGACGGAGGACCACTGAGTATGAGGGCCAATATTAACCCTCTGGGGGGGAGGCAGTTGTGTAAATAAGATTATTAATCATAATATATGATCTATAGGAAGAGCTATTCCCATTATTTATTTTAGCTCTAATATTAATGCAAAATTCATCATTTTCTTGAGCGTTCACATGCATGGATACATCTCATGGAAAAATTTCCAAATCATCAGGCACAGCCTGAACCTCCGAAGTGATAGATCTTTCCTTTTCCAATGGATTTCGGCTTAAGAAATCTGCCACCACATTTTCACGTCCCGGGCAGTGTACAACTTCGAAATCCCATTCTTGGATGGCTAATGCCCATCTGGCCAGTCTACCAGCCAAATAGAAACTCTTCAATAGAATCGTTTGTGCCCGTGAATTTGGTCGACACATCCATATTAGAGTAGGTTAATTTTTAATTAATAAAATAAAAAAATTAGGTTTACTTAGCTTATATTCCTGAGATCGGTTTAAGCGCCTGACACCACTTGTAACGGTGTCTCTTGGGGGCGATTAATTTAAACAGCTTGATTCCTTTTCAATATATGGTTATAATCAAAAAACTGTACTTCCGTTACAATAATATTTTACTTTCCGTTACATCCACAGCTATAGAGTTAGACACCGCTTAGTTTTTTACAACTTATTCCCCGAGCTCACTACAACGAATTCACAATAATCAATGAATGGCGCAAGACCAGATCTTCAATCATTTCGAATCATGACATCGAATACCATTTCAAACCTTTTAAATTGATATTCGAATTATCTTCTTCGAAATGACCGAATGAGAAAAAAGTTGCGTTATGCCCGATCCTCCGTGAAGGTCTGCATACCACAGTGAGTAGGTATGGTTTCTTGCATCTTTCTTGATATGGCTGAGGTAAAAACGCACAACTCTAACCACAAACTTTGTTTTAAAAAGAATTGCACCTATCAAGCTTTTATGCGATTCAAAAACTTGTTAGGTATCTCGTACAGAATCTGACACGACTTTACAAGTAGACATTGTAAAAACAGAAAGACTCATTGTCCTTAGTCCGTGTGGGTCCGGTAAAGAATAGATCTACCCCATATCTTCCCGTGGGTGTCGTAAAAGGCGACTAAGGAAACAAATTAGAGAACGGGTAGCAGCGTTCTACTTAATACCACTACCATCTTACTGCGATCTCCAATCCGCCTGCCACACGTGGAGATTATGGCATAACCCCAAGAGGCCCGGTCAGTACCTGGACCAGACGAAAGGAGAGGAAACCATGCGACCGCTCGAGCCAACCTTATGGGACTGGCTCGAGCGCGTTCAACGTCCCGCGACCGAAGGAGGCGAGGTCATCCGTCCAGTGACGGACAATTGCGGTCCTCGCCCCCTGCCGAATGGCCTCCCGCTCCTCTAGGGCAGGGCGCTCCCCGAGCGCTCTCCGCTCCGCCGTCCACTCGTACAATGTCCACGCCTCGAGCTCCCAAGACGGGGTGCCGGCCAGAGCGCACGCAGCCGCGAAACTCACGGACAGGTAGGCCAGCGCTACCGGCTGTGCAATGGCTCTTGCATTCTCCCTTCTATGGAGGGAGTCCGCCCAGATTGGGAGCCCGTAAAGGGCCATGCTCCCCAGATTCGGGAGGAGCCAGGAGAGAGCGTCTGCAGCCCGCTAAATTCAGGGCTGAAGCGCCACCTGCTGTCTAGTATGAGGCCTAGATATTTCACCTGGGCCTTTACTTCGATCCTGACGCCCTCCACAAACATGTGGAAACCTCTCCTAACCAACGACACGCCAAACAACCAACTATCCAATAACTCGTTTCGCCGAATCCCACCCATCTAATAATCGCATTTCATTTTCAAATTCAAACTAATGCATTCTTATATTAATTAAAAGTTCGATTTTCAATTCACAATTTTATGCTCCATGTTCACAACGGTACAACAACTGTAGTAAGTGGAACGGCAACGTTGTATTGACTTCCATCGGCCAATAACGGAGGAAGTAATAAAGTGCTTCATCCTGATTGGTCCGTTTGAATCGGATCAACATTTATCGGAGCGGATTTGTATATCAGATCAACATTTGACAATGTCAAATATTGATCCGACAATGTCAAATGTTGATCCGATCGGAGTCACATCAGTATGAGAAAAAGCGTAATGGATCAACATTAGGCCTCCGGATCAACAATTGTTTTCGGATCAACAATTAACTGATTGTACGTCTCGAAAGATCAACATTTACCGTGTTGGTATATCTATATATATATATATATATATATATATATATATATATATATATATAATTATATATATATGTATATATATAATAAATTCATACACCCACGCACATCCACACAAATACTACACAACACATCATTACACACACACACACACCATAAAATTAAGTTATATTATATTAATTTAAGTTGTTTACCTATGTTGTTTAGTTGTTTTGAATCTTGAATCTATCTCAACTGTTTCTCCGAGCCATCACATTTACACTATTTTGTTATGTACTTCATTTACTGGAACCTCCCAACACAAGTAAAACTTTAATTTGCTTAATGGTGAGTTTTCCTTAGACTAGGAATTAATGTATAAGCTGTTTGAGAAATAAAGTTTTTTTTATTTTTTTATTATTATGACTGGCCTGATAGCTCAGTTGGTAATGGGCTATGTGCAAGATTTTTAAAATAATTTGATTTTTTTATTTTAAGCAGGCTTAAGGTCCCATATTCAAACAAAAAATATATCAAATAATTTTGATCATAGATATAAAAATAATTAATTTTTAAAATTTTGGTTACGATTTGTTGCTTATTACAGCATTCTACAGATTAACTCCTTTGCCAAAGTAAAAAAAAAACGATTGACAGATGGATGACATTTAACCTATACCGTTGCGTTTTTGAGTTTAAGTTCAACATTTAAGTTTCAATCACAGACTAACTAGAGATACGTTTCAATGTACTTACGTTTAAATGATCCTCACAGCATTTTACACCAACTTTCTTTCAATTCCTTTGGAATGGTAACAAACGTCAAATCTAGTGAGTTAATGTCAGTGTTTGAACAAAAAGGTATAAAACATTTTTTGGTTCTCTCCACCGCTGTAACTTGTCAGATGCCATGTTGAGTAGCAAAGCCTGCTGCGCTGTCGTTATTAGTGTTATTCCACAAATCCGAAGAGTATTAATCACTATCGTTGAAGCAGTTCTCGGAGTCCGGTATGAATAAGGTGTAGTCGTGAGAAAATCAGTCAAAATCTAGCACTACAAGTCTGTGCAAAGTTAAATCGTAATCCGGTATGCGGTAGCAGTAAAAGACTTCAGAAAAAATTAACCAAAAGCAAAAATAAAACTCAAAAATAAACAACCAAATATAAAATGAAATAGGTTATGTTTTTTTTTTATTGACATGACAGCTTGGCAAAGACACGATTGTATAATGCCGTATTGATGATTAGTTTACCCTACTGAGAAACTTTTAATTATTATATTTTTATTTCACAAGATAGATTTTTTATATATTTTTTTTAGGAAACGGGACCTTATTCCTTTGTGTTAAATAAAAAATTAAACGAAATTAAAAATATTTTTAAAATGTCGTACATAGCCCATTCCCTTGCTCACTGATGTGTAGGTGAAAATTTCGAAACCCGATCACCACAAATATTTCAATCCATAAATCCATACACTCACGCCTATAATCCCTTTTGGGGTAGGCAGAGCGTCATATAGTTCTAGAACCACTTGACGCCACATATGAGCTGGGAAATTCAGACGCAGGTAAAGAATTCCAGTACATCTAAATTTTCTATTCCTCTTATCAGCCCATATACGTCCCCACTGAGGGGCAAGGGCCTCCCTTCGAAACACGAAGGGGATTTAGGCCATAGTCCACCACGCTGGCCCAATGCGGGTTGGTGGACCGCTCATCTTTCGAAAATGAATTTTCTTGGACAGGCGGGTTTCATCACGATGTTTTCCTTCATTGTTAAGCAAGTGATAATTAGAAATCCGTACATAAATCCGAAAAGACGAATTTAGTGGTACAGGCCCGCACCAGGATTTGAACCTACGACCTTCGGATTACAAGTCTGGCTCATTACCAACTGGACTATCACCGCATCTATTAATTTGATAAAAAAAAACTATTTTTTATCACCCCTGACATTTGATTGCTTACAACTTTGAAACGACTGAACTAGTTTTTATTAAATATAGCTAAAAAACATCTGATTACGTCAAGTTTCAAACAAAAAAAACCGCATCGATATCCGTCCATTTGCTTAGGACCTAAGATGCCACAGAAAGACGCTCAGATACACACGTCAAACTTATAACAATCCTTTTTTTGTGAGGGTTTAAAAAGATGATGAGGAACGCTTCTCCTCTTGCCTTCTAGACCAACACCAGAAATACTCAGAATTGATTGAGATGAGGCACTAATTTGAGTTAATTGTGGCTCGTTTAACGGTGCCCCGTGATCACGGGTAGCGGGTTCGAGGCACTTAAATTGTCTCCGCACACGGTCAGGTATGGTTGTTTGGCCTGGTATTAAAATTGTACTTAAGTGCGTTTACTATTTTTAGACTAGGACCCCGATTCTGTAACTTGAGTAGTGTGTCGATGCAATGGTCGCCATTTTATCCGTTCAGGTGGCGAAATTGAGAATTATCCAAATTTCATACATCTAATGACGGCTGCTTTGACTGGTGGTGCCACCGCCCACTGAATTTTCAGTTGCAGGTAGTTTGCAACTTTACGTTCGGTTTGCGGTGGCGCTACTGGTCGGGGTGGTTGTCAGCAAGTATATGGAAATTTAATAGTTCTCAATTTTGCCACCAGAACAGATAAAATTACGTCTATTCCAAAAAAAATAATATTTATATTATTTTTTATATAAATTTTTTTTTATAATAAAATATTTAATAATCATTATTAAATGTTATATATTTACACACTACTTAAGTTACAGAATTGGGGCCCAGTGGTTTTTAACAGTTGTTCGCGGACCACTGATGGTCCCTGGAAGCACCTGAAGTGGTCCGCGAAGCCATCCCAAAAACATGAATCGTGACAAGCCGACACAAGCACTGAAATCGGTTGGCTGCCAGAGCCGACAGGTGTTTAGGTTTGGCTAGCACTGAACAAAGGATTCATAAGTTAGCAACCATGGAAATAAATTGCTCAGCTCCAGAGTTATTCAGACATGAAGTCAATTAAAATTAAAAGTAAGAAAATTTATATGATTGATTTAAAAAGAGCGACCCTCGGAGTTTCTTGCCTATTCTTCTCCTTAGGAAAACTGCACCTTTGCGAATAGGCGCAAAGTCAAAGTGCTAATGTAATTCATAATAATATTGACGTGTTAAAGTATCATTTTATATGTTCAATGAAATAAACACTTTTGACTTTTGACTTGACTTTTGAGTAAGTAAAGAGTAATCTCACATTAAAATAATAATAATATGTTTGGAATGTAATGTTTTCATAAAAACCAAAAAAAAACTGTTGACTATGAATACTGTACTATGCGTATTTTATGTAATTGCTATAAATAGAACAACCCTTTCATCAGTTTTACCTCCAAATAGTTGGTGGTCCATTGCAAGACAGTTATTTCATAAAATGGTCTCTTGTTACCAAGAGGTTGTAACGAGGCGCCTCGTCTCCATCCTCCTTCTCCATTCCCTTTTTGCGACATTTTTACTCTTCAGTTTTGGTATTCCTAATCTAAATTCGAAATTGAACGCTTCCAGCTGTCATTTGCTGGGATGACATACCCAACTGAATTTCCGTCGCAGGCGCACGCCCGCTTAAATTATACTGTTTTTATACATTTGTGAGTTACCGTTAAAAGTTTAAGTGTGTAATTTAATAAATGTAATCCTGCTTAAATATTTATTCCTTATTCCTTCATCGTGCTCCGAGTCTCCGGCTCCCGCCGCCAGCTAGCGCAAGGTTATAACGATTTCCAACTGGAAGCATCTTAAAGTGCAGAATATGCTCATATAAGTAAGTGTTATGTAAGAGAATTCGTTCTCGCAAGGTCACCTACTTACCGCAGTGCATTCATATTCGATAAATTTGGTGAAGCACGAATCTATTCTACAGTTTCTTAGTTTAGTTTAAGTAGAGTTTAGTTTAAATGCCACAAACGTAGTATTATGTACAAGAGCGTTTGGTGATCGGCTGAAAATAACACCACCCCATCTATTTCCATGGGTGTCTTATGTCTTAAGACTTTTATTATTTTAATAATTAACTCCTATTTACAAGATATGAAATTGTACAAAGTCACTTGTATGTTATCCAGTGTCAATTTTAACGGCAGCATTTTAACATTTATGTATAAATAGAAATACTTTACTGCAAACACTAAAATGCATGAAAATAAATATTTAAACTTAAGAGGAGGTAAATGATTACTACAACGTAATCATTACTTGCTTTTACTACTCATAACAATATTAAATACTAAATGGCATTTATCAATTAGTGCTATGCATGTAAATATTTACATTAGTAAAAAATATATTTTTATAAACACAGAGAAAAGTAAAAGTCCCAATTCACTTCCCTGTGGAATGTAAAATTTATTTTGTAAGCTAATACTCGTACATAACAATTGTGGTAAAAACTTTAAAGGAAATCATAAGGAAATCCATGTGGATTTCTACAATGAGACTTAGGAATGCGCACGTCTAATAACACACAAGAAAGGTTAACATACAACCAATAAAACCTTCTCAGAAGCATAATAAGGTACCAAATATGAACGTAAAATACACTTAGGTCATAAATTCATAACTTATTCCCAACTTATAGCTAAGACCACCCAGGTACAAAAGCTAGTCTTGCTTAGCTGACAATTCGTATAAAGATTGGAATGGTGGGGTGTATATTTACACTTTACGATGTACCGGAGTTTTGAAGGCAGGGACAGTGGTTCTAAATATATTTCCTTTGTTCGGTAAATCGAGCTTTCAAAATTAATTTGTATTTATTGAGTAAAGGAATATTTTATTTGATTTGTTGTACACTACTTGACGTTGGAAGTCAGCTTCCGTCTGAAATTGCCTATCTCCCGCCAAACGGAATAGACAGTCACTTGGACACTAGGCTGGGGTTAACCACTCAGCTCAGTTAGTGTGCAACTATAGAATCAATATTTTTCTTTCATTTACATTTGAGCGAAGTGCTGCCTAGCGGAGCTACCTAGCCTAGCACCTAATCTGCCACTCTATAGTTAGTTGGTCTTCTTCAATTTCATTTGAAAAATAATAAACTACATTCATGTTATGCAACGTTTTGATTAGACTCCAATACCTTTCTTATTGTTCCACTTCATTGGAGTTCGTTTTCTAATGTATAGCCATTATCATAACAAAATGCATTGCAATTACAAACAAAAGTATGTTCCACTTCCAGTTTGACAATCTCTGGTCACGAACGATATAAAACATGTAATTTATGCGGTAGTAAAAGTGTCTGGAGGGGTGGCAGATGTTTGACAACTTTTATCGGATAGAAAATAACACTAGCTGAGTCTTGCGGCTTTCCTTAGTTCCAATTGTTCAGAGATTCTTTTATACTAAATGCAATAGATGACCAAAGAGGCCCTATGATTGGTCATTTAGACTTTATGGTTTCTTCAAAGCTATTGTGGGAGGAAGAAGAGGAAGAGGGCGACTGAGAAGACGATTCAATAACCAGTTTAAAGTAACAGTGTAAAGTAACGTAAAAAGTAAAGTAACAGTTACAATTTATAGATAACTTAACTCGTTTTAAGAGCGCGACTCTTTAAGTAAAAGAAAGGAAGTAAAGGTCACTAAAATACTAACTAACAGTTAACTATTTTTAACATTTATAAACAACAAACATGCCATAAAGACAAGAAAAATGCTTGTTAATTAACTAAAAAAATATTCAATAAATTTTGACCTGCTCAAATTGAAATGTATTGAAAATTACTTCTGATGGGAAAAGAAAATAGTCATACCGGTATTGCGGATGCATAATAAAATAAATAAGTTTCATAAACTGCAATGAATCAAAAGATTCATTACACTAAATAAACGGGAAAGTTTACGACTGTGCTAGATGACGGATGATATAATTATGCCAATACCACTGATTTTTTGTAAACAAACTTTGCAGTATGTAACTATGTAGAGCTGCATTTTTCAAAGTTACTAGCAAAAAGTTAAAATGTGATGTTAAACAAATTACTAAGAGAGATTGCTCAAAAAGTAACACACAACGAAAAATAAACAAACGCAGTCAACTAGAAAGCAGAACAAAGCATTCAAAATGATGTCAAACATAACCTCAAACAAGTCAAAACGCAGCGTGATTTCATAACTTGAACCTTAGTTGTGTAAACAAATAAACTTATTGACAAGGCCTTTGACCTCCGATGTATGGTCTAAGTTAGGAGATTAAATTGTTTAAGTTTCTTGCGGTTATTTTCACAAAAAACATATTATTCAACATGTTTTTTTTTTAAAACGAGTGTCCGATATTTCGGCGCTGTTGCAAGCACCGTGATCACGGATGAACTGGAGAACTGCGGGTAGTGTTAAGAGCAGACACAGCGGTCTTCCCTCTTTCTTGTTCTTTTCTTCTGAATACTCTCCGAAGACTCAGAACTCAAAGGCATGGACTAAGAACGTAGTGTACAAGGCTAGCAATAAGAAGAAGAATAAAATACGCTTTCGACTACTAGAAGTTTTACCAAGCGTCAAGCTGCTTGTGCATCTACAGACTTGATATCCGTGCCCTTGTCTATTACATCTAATATTGCTATTACTTATTTAGCATTGTTAACCAACTTTATATGATATTGAACATTGATTATCCTGTAGACGTCCACTGTTGAACTTAGACCTCTCCTATTGAATGAGGGGTACTTATTCTTCCGCTAGAGGTACTTACCAATTTTGGCAAGTAGGATGGTGATACACTATCTGTGTGATTGCAAGCGTATTTTCACATGCGTCGGTCAGAACAAGAAAATTCCGTTTTACTCTTTCAGAAACCACAAAGTACCATGCAAAAATCAGTAAGTATAGAGGTAATTGATTGTCTTTCCTTCGGATGCGGCATAAACCTTAAATCTATTTATTTTGGCAAGAGATGAAACTAGGATGTTTTCTTTTTCATGTAATGCCAATCCAGCATCTGTTCAAAACAAATCTAACGTTTATAGATTCCGTTGTTAATGTCGTCATTTTACATACCTTACATCAATTATGAAGATAATAAGATGTGTTTCCTCTAATTGCGATATAGAAATCAGAAAAGATTCTATCTCAACGTCTACATCTTTATTATGATGATATCTGTCTAGATCCTTTATATTCAAATTAACGTTTAACGAAACTTCAGCGCAGTTTCTGAGAAATCGGCTCCAAATCTTTATCATTTCTACGATTTTAATAGTATGGTATTAAAACCACCATAAGTACACCATAAAAATATTCTCGTCTCCCTATTAGACACAACTGTTATTCAGATAAGATCACCTAGTGTTGTGAGTCTGCAATTTGAGTCGAGCATACTCTGACCGACCGTTAATGAGAATTGTCGATATGTAGGTGAGAGGTCAGCTCTTGACTTTGCTTCGGACAACTAGGGATGGGACTTCATTCACTAAATGAGTTTGTATTTTTATTAATTTTAGATGATCTAATACGATCTAAGCTGGACTGGGAGGGAAAGAAAAACTTAGAATGTGCCAGCTGTCAACTCTTGCCAGGCATACTGTAGGAGCCAGTAAGTGGGATGCGAGGGATTTGCTGTATCGTGGGTGAAAGGCTGATAACTTATCACCATTATACTGTCAACCTATAAGTAGTCATCGAACTACAGGACGTTCTGCTTACACCAAAAGGGATTATAAGTGTGAGTGTAAGGATTGAAGATGATCGATAACAAGATTAGTTCAATAAAAATAAAGAATTCATTAGAAGTAGAACAATAAGTATTTCAGGTCAGGTCATCAAAATAGAAATGTTTCTTAAAAAAGGTATATTATAAGGTCCACAACAAATGTTCAATAAATTAAATTAATTAAAATTAAATAATATGTTTAAAATATTAAAAAATGTTTAACAAAATGTTCTGAGTTGAGATGCGATGTTAATGCGCGATTGTTC
The DNA here is from genome assembly GCA_949987775.1 of Aproaerema taeniolella. Lineage (NCBI taxonomy): Eukaryota > Metazoa > Arthropoda > Insecta > Lepidoptera > Gelechiidae > Aproaerema > Aproaerema taeniolella. Next base: position 2,905,757 of record OX465268.1, on the reverse strand, counting down.
CCAACTGGTGAGCGGGTGGGCCCGGGTCACCTATGTTAGAATTATGCATTTTTGCATTTAATAATTTAGGCCACTTTGAGATCCAAAGTTCACAGTGCGGTTGTTGACCGTACACAAATGATTCAACAATTTTGTAAACTGAGTCAACTCACAACACCGATACACATATCCCAACACTACAGACGATTGTAACAGTACGTATGTATAGGATGATTGCAATGATTCGCGATACTAGCCGTAGTGTGGTGGCGAATGTGTCGAGGAACTATCTTATTATGTTTAGTAGATTGTTTGAGAACCACGAGCTGAGATATCAAGGTCGCAGGGTCAGTTCCCGCTCTGGGTCAATTGAGCGAAATAATTTAAGCCGTTATGTGATTTTAGGAAACGGTGCCTTTCCGAAACTTGCACCTTTGTCTTTCGGGATAGACAAAACATCGTCTGATTCTAAAGTCCGTATTAGAAACCGCGACTCAGACTCTGATTTATACTTAAGTAGCAGTCGTCTTTGTCATTTTTATATTGAGAGAAAGAGACAATCAATACTTAATTACGGGCCTAAAACAAATAATGTAAAGGCTATTTGACGGCCGGTTTGGTCGAGTGGTAGTGACGCTGCCTCTTGATCGGCGGGTTCGATCCCCAGATTCCCCAGTCGGGGCAAACATTTGTGTGAAAAGCAGATGTTTGTTCTCGGGTCATGGGTGTTTGTGTTTGTCTTTATGTGTGTTCCGAGGGACCCACGACACAAGGGAAAACCTTAGTGTGGGCCTTTGAGTGTGTAGCGTTTTTTTTTTATTTGATGCAACAACTCTTGCCAAAATGCCTATCTTTATAAACCTAAAGAAATATCACTGCTCCTAGGCACTCTTCTAAAACAGGAGGACATGTTTGTCTTACGCTTCTACTCTGGACTGGATGTCAAAGAAAAACTTAAAATGCGCAAGCTGTTAACTCTTTCTAGGCATACTTTGAGAGTCAATCCATGAAAGTTAGTGGCACAGTCGCACATTAATTTTGTTGTCATCTTTTACGATTATAGGAAGAACCCTCGACAAAAAGAGAGGGGTGTTATAAGTTTGACGTGTGTATATACGTATCTATGTGTCTGTTTGTGGCATCGTAGCTCCTAAGCGAATGAACCAATTTCGATGTTTTTTTGTTTGTTTGAAAGCTGACGTAATCGACATGGTTCTTAGCTGTATTCAATCAAAATTGGTTCAGCCGTGTAACAGCTATAAGCAATCGAATGTCGGGGATACCATTTTTATAATTTTAGAGTAAAAAAAAAAAAAAAAACGAAATTAATTTAAAAATGGATGAAGCTAAGATTTGGTTTCGTCTATTTACTCGTTGGTTTAGGCAACTCCATTATGTTTGATATTGTACAAGCTCAGCAGGACTGAAGCATCGATGCATGACGCACTTTAATTTGAATCAACACCTTAGCGACCTTTGAAATTCTCAAAAAATAGAAGTCCATTGTCATCGTTACGAAACATCTGACAATCGGCTTTAAAAAGTGACGAAAGTGACAACTTGACTGTAATGTGGCAACTCTATTCAAACACACTATACGTAGACGACATCATTTTTGGCAGTCGCTAACTAAAAAGTTTGGGTTTGTTTTCAGTGGTTTGAAATAGTAGAATAGTTTTGAAAGGTGAATTGACAGTGGCATGTTAATTGGTTAAGACTATTTGTGAAACTGTATTTTTTTCTTAATCAACATATTATTTCGGAAGTAGAAAAAGTTGTTGATTGCTTGATTGTTTTTTTTTTAATATAAGTTTACAAAAAATATATACAATTTAATTTTAAAAAGAATGATCTATGCTCCTTATTCTATTTGTCAGCTCTGCTTAAACATACTAGAATACAATAGAAAAGAAAAAATCTTTATTTTATAGGACATTCAGGATGCCACTTAAAACAAGTCAAGATTACAATGAAATACATACAAATATACATTAAACGATTTAAATACATACATACGCATTTGTTATTTTGACCTACTAACTTTAAGCCTATATACTGTAAAAAACAACCTACTACCATTATTATGTTTCATGTAATAACCTTTACAACATTTATTTGGAAGAGAGTAGTAATCATATTTTTTTATAAAGAATGAGTGTTACGCTCTTGAACACAATATAGCTGAGGGCCAAGATGCAGCCAGGGATGTAGCGAGCTCACCCAGAAGATGTTTTCTTATGTGTGACAAATTTTATGTGTCAAAGTAGTAAATAAGAAAAGAATTTCGATTTAAAAGAGCAACCTCAGAGTTTCTTGCCTGTTCTTCTCTGAGAAAGACTGCACCTTTGCGAATAGGCGTAGAGTCAGCAGGGTCAAAAGAACGAATGCGAATATAAGTATTTAAATCGTTTAATGTATGTTTGTATGTATTTCATTGTAATCTTGACTTGTTTTAAGTGGCATACTGAATGTCCTATAAAATAAAGATGTTTTCTATTCTATTCTCTATTCTATTCTGTTCTAATAAAAAAGTATAATAAAATAAATAATAATATTAAACCTGTAAGAAATATAACAAACTTTTAATGGGTGAGCCTCACTACTTCTCTTCTCACCTTATTTTTTTTCTTGGATGGTATAAGTATCTATTAACATTCGACTAAATCCGACAGGAATGTTATTTCAATCGCGATGTAATATTTGTTAAACTATCAAGTATTATCTTCTCAATCAGAACCAAGGCTGCTCAAAGCAAAGTTGTCAACTTATACAAAGTATATTTGCGTTAGTAATTTTCAGAGACACATTGCTAAGGTCAAGAGTTGAATGAGAATTGGTTGAAATGGGAAAGAATAAATGATTTTTGTAAAGCATATTGGGTAATATTATGAATTTATGAGGGCAGGGGAAAACGTGGCGTTTCGAGATACTTAGCTGACTGAATGGATAAAAATATTAACGCAACACACTTCAAGGCCCAAACTTTAGATTTCCCTGGAATTACTGGCCTCTTAGGTCACAAAATATTTAGTCAAATTAATTATGATTTTTATCTTGTGTTACATATGTCCAGTTTTATAAACTTAATGTACCTTGTAAGTTTAAAAAGCAATTAAAAAATACTGGTTTCTACAAACAAATTTATTCTTTATAATTCTTTGCAAACACAAAAAAATATGAAAAAATACGACACAAAAATTCTCTCTTAACAGAAATTTCTTCCTGTGATCCCGAATAGTTGAGTAAGTTAATTTTAATTTTGTATTCAGTCGAACATGGTCTTTAAAATTTAAGAACTGAAAAAATCCAATATGAAAATCACAAAAATTACCATGAAACGGCCCAATTTGAAAGGGTTATATAAATTCTTTAAAGCCATGTTAGTACTAGGATCACATAAGCTATAAAGAGTACACCGCATTCGCAGTTAATCTTCAAATTAAAAGGAAAGCCAAGACAAAACCTATAGATATGTTGTCGTGCTTTATCTAGCTAGAGTCAATTCCTTTTTTACGACGTGTCGTAAAACTGTCGCGTAGTCGTGTCGTAATTTACTCGTACATGTAGTAGAGGTCATTATCACATAGGAGCTTTTGTTATGACTGTTGGTGATACATACACATCATCATCAGCCTATTTGCGTCCACATTAAGTCTTAAATGTCTTAGTGTGGACGCCTAACTTCGAAATAGTAAAGGCGTTTTTGGCCATAGTCCACCACGCTGGTCTAGTGCTGCTTGGTGCACTATGGCCTAAATCCCCTTCGTGTTTCACCTAAGGAATGTAATGTATGTTCACCGATTTCTCCGCCATTTATGGACCGATTTTCAAAATTCTTTTTTTTTTCGAAAGAGTATACTCCAGAGGTGGTCTAATTGTAACTAGGTCAGGATCTGATGATGGAATCCCAGGAAAATCGAGAGAAATTCTCGAATTTAATGGGCACTTAAATTGTTGATTTATACTAAAAATATAAAAATAAATTAATTTTTCTTCAAACAGATCAGTAGGTAAGTAGCACACTAAATGCTACGTTTTTTTTACGCTTTTTGAAGTCGGTTTTTCTTTTTTGTAAATAGTTAATTAATTGTAGAAGTTTAGATTTCCTTTGTCTCTAAAAGAATAAGAAAATGTTTAGAAATACAGTTCATGCCCCTTCGAATGCGTTTAGTAAAATATGCCACATATACCATCTTTCTACATAATCTTTGCGGTCATTTCTGACCCTCAGGCTTCGTTTAAAGTTATCGTGCGTTTGCAAATCGACAAACATTATACGGGCCACCTTAGGTCAGGTCAAAGAGCCTACGGCGGCCATTCTGACAACCAATGGCAGTGGAATGACAATAGTGATCATTTTTAACCCCTGACGCACCGTGTGTATTGTGATACCTCAGCTGGGGGCAAATGAGTAAAAGACGTAATTCTTCTTCAGATACCACAAATATAATCAAATTTATGCACTTTTGTTACACTTTATTACACTTTCCGACACGTGCACGGTTAACAGAATTCAGCAACGCATAGTAAGTGATATTTGCACGCCTACGAACGCATACAAGAACTTATTCCGCGAGCTCACTACAATGAATTCACAATAATGAATGGCGCAAGACCAGATCTTCAATCATTTCGAATCTTGACATCGAATACCATTTCAAACCTTTTAAATTGATATTCGAATTATCTTCTTCGAAATGACCGAATGAGGAAGAAGTTGCGTTATGCCCGATCCTTCATGAAGGTCTGCATACCACAGTATCTATGTTGTCTCTTGGCACAACCAGCAGGCCGAGTATGATAGTGACAGCGCCGCGACAACACCGCGGTCTTTTGTCAAAATGTCAACATTGACAACGCCATAGGGCGAGCAAGCCTTTGCGCGGGACCCTCGCGCAATCAAAGTGAAGTTTTAGCGTGAGCCGAGTGCGAGTTTGTAGTTATCGTGCTAGTTAGTCCAATGGGAAACGGCGGTTTTTGACAACGTAGTTCTTAAACTGAAAAACTGATTTTGATATGATTTTTTTAATTTGAAATCTACGTTCTTTTATTTAAAATTGTACCGCCCCGGACATTTGTTTCTTATTAGTTTATTTTATTATTATAAGATGGGTTAACTCTTGACCTCAATCTTGATCAAAGTCATAGATGAGGTCGACGATAGAGCGGGTTAACCCAGAAAATTTAGGCACTCTGATACTCCTGCGCACCAACGAAACACAGCAAGATTTGAATGGCTGAACTAATTTTGACCAAATATAGTTAAAAATAATCGATTACATCAGCTTTTAAACTAAAAAACTGCATCAAAATAGGTCCATTCGTTTTGGAGCTAATGCCACAGACAGACACACATAAAACAGATACTCCTGTCAAACTTATAAATTCCCTCTTTTTAACGGGGTTTAAAATATTTTTGTCATGTGATAAAATAAAATGACAAGTCGTTTATAGTTGCAGTTTTTTAGAGGAATTGGCCTGCAGGTCATATAGCCTAGGCTAAGCCTAAAGTACAGTACTATTATATTCTATGCTTGGAGTGGAATTCTTGTAACGGGATTTTGAAAGGACAGGATGTGAGTTAGTGTTTTGTTTGTTAACTAGGAACAGCTTATTTGATTTCTTAATAAACGTCTTACCTAAATGAAAATATAGGCAGACATAATACTGAGTGTGATAGCCATTGAAGCGGTGATATCCCTAGACCGTGTTGATGTGTGTACTTAGGTTTCTTAGGAAAAGTTAGTTCAGTTTCATGAAGAACACCTTAAAATTTCGCTAACTAATTAAAAGTTACCCCATATGTTGTACACTAGCTTTTGCGCCTGGGACTTCAAGAAATTATGTTGCATACATTATTCTTATGGTGAAAGAATTTTTGAAATTTATCCTGTAGTTTTTGAGATTATTTGTTACTACATGCATATGAAAATAAAAATGTTTCCTCTTCGTGATATAAGTGTAGATGTTGAATGTAGATATAAATATAAAAATACGGTTTTACCACTCACTACAGTCTGTCAGAAACTTCCCGAGCCTTGTCAAAACTTACCTGAAAGAAAAAAGAAAAATTAATGACTCTACTATTTAAAAAAAATGTATCAACCGATTGCTCATAACTTTTAAACAACTAAACCAATTTTGATCAAATGTATCGAAGAACCATCTTGATTACGTCAGTTTTCAAACAAAATAAACCGCATCGAAATCAGTCCACTGGTTTAGGAATTACGATGCCAGAGATAGACACACACAGAATAGAATAAACGTTTTTATCTTTCTATTTATTTATCGAAATTCCTATAGGTTAAAAACTATGTAAGTATTAAGCTTCGTTTCCGTGGGAATTCAGGAAAATTATGTAGCTCTGTCAGCTACCTCCATACCAAATTTGATCGAAATTGGTCCAGCCATTTGAGCGTGAAAGAGTACCTAACAAACATCCATTAAAACTTTCGCGTGTATAATATTAGTAAGGTTATGGATAGTAACAATAAGATGTAAATGTATGTAAGAAATAGTACCTCAATATATACGTATAGGTGGCTATAAAATTACCTACAATTTCAAAGCCTTTAGGGTTCCGTACGATAGGTCAAAGATGTTCCAAGTACTCCAAGGGACGACAATTTTTGATTTTCTGTGTCATTCCTTGGGGCTGTGTCGGTTCGTTCACCTTTTGACACCGTTCCTTGGTTGTTATGTTAGTGAGTACTAGCTTCAGGCTCGCTACTTCGTTAGCCTGGAAAAGTTAACTACTCCTCATCCCTAGAAATATTCCTGTGCAAGGAATCTTGATTATTTATTGCTCTCTCTCGACGTTAAGGAAGGGTTTGTTAACATTTTTAATGTTGGTAAGGATGTTATAGTCAAACCTCGAAGTTCCAGCGCTCTAAGTTTGACTAGTCAATCCTCAGGCTAATCTAACCTAAACTACTTTAGTTAAAAGCTAAAATTTGAATTTATTTCGGGGTTTGCCCGAAAACTTCGTTCAAACTTAGGATAAATTAGTCATTCTGGGAAAAGACTGCATATCAACTTTAATCTATGACAAGGATATTATACTACTCCAGTAACATTATAAACGCATTGGTCAATGCCTAGTCTATTTAAACTAGGATCTAGATTTAATAAAGATGTATTTCATGGACTAACGAGTCCTTGTTTTATGATCTTTACTGATTACAGATGGCTTAATTCTTGTACATTTATTTATAAAACACTTAATTCACTGAGATTTAGATTTTTTTTATAATGATCATATAAACTACAATTAAATAGTAAGTAACGCAGTGAAAGGGCGCTGACTCAGCATACGTACTGTGGGTAAACCACTTCGGATTTACCACAGCACTAATCTTCCGCTAAGACCAAAAAAGGTGACAGAGAGAGCGCTTATCCAATTACGCTAACTTTCATGAATTAAAAAAGTCAAAAATAAAACTAACGTATATTTAATAAAGCTATCTTATATCACCCGTCATTCTTATATCAGGCTCGCGGCTCACTAACTTTTTGTAATAACTCTAGTTTTATAAAAGCACATTGCTTTAAATTTTACGCACATTCCTCACATTGCTAGAACATTGCTTTCATGTGTGTAGAATCACTGTTTTTTGACATACACCCGTCATTCTTATGTACACCGCTTATCCAACGGCATGAATTTAAAAAATGAAAAATAAAACTAACGTATTGAGAGCTTTCGCGAAATCAAAATGCTTAGCTCGAGAGCTACTTCAGATTTAAGTCAGTTAAACTCTAAACCCCGATTCTGAAACGAAACAAGGCACTACAACTTGTTAAATGGCTACGGAACTCTACATGCAGTGCCCATCTCACACTTAACCTTTTTTTTATATTTTAAAAGACATTCCTTTCGAATTACCTCATCTTGAGTCTTTTTTTTGTGGCACAGGATAAGAATTATACAGCCAACTTTTTATTTTTAGAACTGCATGTGTCATCCTTGTGTCATCTCAATTAATAGCAGAATGCAGATATTCACGTTATGCCTTGATAAAGAATATTTATCCTCAGCATACAAGCATGTTTACTTCAACTTTTAAATTATTAGGCAATTTCGCCTCACGGTCCATCTGTTTTTCATATACTCACGCCTATAATCCCTGACGGGGTAGAAAGAGCATCATATGATGTCACATGACGGCACATTTGACATACATTCTGAAGGTAATTAGATGAAAATGAGTATAGAGGTCATAGGTTGTCAGCCTTTCGCCCGAGATACAGCAAACAATCATGTACCTACAACTTACTGGCTTTTACAATATGCCTGGGAAGAAATGGCAGCTGGGACATTCCAAATTATTTTTTACGATGAGTACAGCATGGTAGGAACAAAATTAATTTTATAATAAGAAATTCGCTTTTCCAAATGGCCTAAAGTTTTTGCTAAATACCTCTATTTCATTAATAAGTAAGTTGTTAGTTGTGTTTGTATTTTTTTTTTCTCAAACAAAATTCGACATTGCAATTGCACGAAGGTCGTTAAAAAAGTTAGTCACGTTCAAAATTCGAATTTTGAATACAAGTAGCCATATTTGAAAGCTTGAGTAACTGTCAATATTAATTTGAACTGTTCATGAAATGTTTGCGGATGCCTATCTATTGCGTGCCTACCCACATATTTTATTAGTCGACAGTTTTATTTAGATTCTGTGCTGAATACCTTATTGTTTACTATGAATTTGCGCGCCTTGAGGTATGAAGCGCAGGGTTATCAAATATTTTAGTAAAGTTTATTAAAAGCTAAGAACTTAGAATAATTATGTATGTCTAGAATGAGCATCAGCTTACAAGCTGCCAACGTCCCACATGGGACGTTAAAACTCTACACTTTGATATACATAGTTCAAAAACTGGCAACATTCGTTACGCACACAGTGACAGAAATTATGACAGATGGAGTGTGTATGACGTATTTGTCACGCACACATTCCTAAGAATCTAGGCCCGTTTTACATTGGCAGCTTGTAAGCTGATGCTCATTCTAGACATATAATTATTCTAAGCTAAGAACTTAGAATAATTATACCCCCCCATCTCTTTCCGTGGGTGTCGTAAGAGGCGACTAAGGAAACACAAATGAGACCTGCCTCCTAGTAATCCATCCCAGGCAACGACACTTCATTTTTTTCTGAATCTGAGGTGTCGTCCTATGGTCTCATGCGGTGTGGTAGGCTCTGTAAAGGGCCGTCTGGTTCGCGACCACCCTCCTACCGAAGTCCGACGCCAAACAGCTTGCTGTGTTCCGTCGGTGCGTGGGAATACCAGTGCCTTTATAGGCATTTTCTGGGTTAACTCGCTCCATCGTCGACCTCATCTTTGACCTTTATGGTCAAGATTGAGGTCAAGAGTTAACCCATCTTATAATTAAAAAAAAACGCCCTGTATAATTATTAGTTCTCAATTTCGCCACCTTAACATATAAAATGGCCACCATTATTGTCTCATCCTTCGAAGACAGAGACATACAGGTTGAAAAAGAACCTCCTAGCTTTATTGAAAATCCTGAACCAGTATCACTTACTGAACACTTTTTTTTTTTAGGTGTGGGGATTTTTTTTTTCCTAAATGTAGACACCACTCGAGCGCACCACCCGAGCGCTACCCGCACCCCTCGCGTGCCTGGTGTAGGAGTAATGTCTACGTTTAGGAAAAAAAAGAATTATTCCCATGGAAAAATTTTTTTTTTTCATAAATGTGTTCTTTGAGTGATACTGGTTCAGGATTTTGAATATAGCTAGGAGGTTTGTTTTCACCCAGTATACATAAAAATTTATTGTTTGTCATTCAATCGCCATTAAGACGCCATTGATCAGTGAAATAAACTGAAGGGAAGTGTATCTCATTATTAGTATAACTGTTAACCTATCCGAATCTATTTCGTGTTATTTAACGAATCCATATTTGTTCAAATTGTATGTTACGGTATGGGTACAATTGCAGATAATTCTTAGAGCTTTACCTTTTAATGAAATGTCATATTCTCATGAATGTGAACTTTTGGCATTCATCTTGTTACAGTAGACTATACATCAAGCTTAACTCTGGTTGTGGAAAATAAATCTTGTTAATTTAAAATTACGAAATAGGTTTAAACATAATAAAACTGATTGTTAACACGATTTTTGTTTTAGATGAGTATCCGATATTTCAGCGTGGGGCTTACTTATAATAATAACTGATCATTTGGCGATTAAATCGCATAAAATTGAAAGCATAACGCATAACGATATGTTGTCATAACAATATACTTATTGATATTGATGCCTTCTATTCGGTGACTTTAAACTATTTGTAATGCCCTCTATTATGTAATGCCTTCTATTCGGTGACTTTAAACTATTTGTAATGCCCTCTATTATGTGATGCCTTCTATTCAGTGACTTTAAACTATTTGTAATGCCCTCTATTATGTGATGCCTTCTATTCGGTGACTTTAAACTATTTGTAATGCCCTCTATTATGTGATGCCTTCTATTCGGTGACTTTAAACTATTTGTAATGCCCTCTATTATGTGATGCCTTCTATTCAGTGACTTTAAACTATTTGTAATGCCCTCTATTATGTGATGCCTTCTATTCGGTGACTTTAAACTATTTGTAATGCCCTCTATTATGTGATGCCTTCTATTCGGTGACTTTAAACTATTTGTAATGCCCTCTATTATGTGATGCCTTCTATTCAGTGACTTTAAACTATTTGTAATGCCCTCTATTATGTGATGCCTTCTATTCGGTGACTTTAAACTATTTGTAATGCCCTCTATTATGTGATGCCTTCTATTCGGTGAATCTTCATCTTTTATATTGCGCACCGCAAGGAATGGAATTCTTTATTTCCGGGCTCATATAACCCGAGTCTCTTTAAAGTTCGAGTGATTAGGCATCTTCTGGATGAGCTTGCTACATAGTCGACCGCATCTTTGCCCCTGGGCTACATTTGTAAATTTTATACATTTCAAGAATATTGTTTAGAACAATTCGCGCCGACACGATGACGACAAAAAAGTTGCTTACTTTATTTTTATTTTATTAATCGGACCGGTTCTGTGAGTAATTTCTACAGACTTTATAAAATAATAAAACGGGAAAGTGCGAGTCAGACTCGCGCACGAAGGGTTCCGTTCCGTACCATTACCTATAAAACCGGCCAAGTGCGAGTCGGACTATAAAAACCATTACCTCTATAAAAGCGTAAAGAAATCAAGTTTGTTGTATGGGAGCCCCCTTAAATATTTAATTTATTCCACTTTTTAGTAACTTTTGTTATAGCAGAAACCGAAATACATCATCTGTGAAAATTTCAACTGTCTAACTATCACGGTTCATGAGATACAGCCTGGTGACAGACGGACGGACGGACAGCGGAGCCTTAGTAATAGAGTCCCGTTTTTTCCCTTTGGGAACGGAACCCTAAAAAGAGGTTATTTAATGTGGTAATGTTTGCAATAACTTTTAACATGTAATTGAAATGAATTTCATTATTTAATTTTAATTATAACGGGATAAATTATTGTCTATCATTCTATCTGTAGTTAAAATGATTGTGAAAATTATAGATTACTAGCTTTTCGCCCGTGGGAATTTTCCCGTCAATTTTCCAATGTTTTTAATAGTTATTCTGCTATTCGGGACGGAGCGAAATACAACAAATCAAAAACCATGGAAATCGGTCCAGCCGATCTTGAGTTATAAGTGGTGTAACTAACACAACTTTGTTTTATATATTTAGATTTTATCGTCTTACTGCCGTACTCAGAGACGTCAATTAAAGTTAAGAAGTAATTAAATGTCATGCTATCCTTGTTTATATCAACAAGACTGAAAGGGACAACATCAGAGTTTAACAGTACTTAACTTTAATTGACGTCTCTGAGTACGGCAGTTAAACATTTAATCTTATGTTTATTTAACACCTAACTTATAGATTTTTATCGAAATATAAACGTGGGAAAAACGATGCCCCCATTTAATATTAATCACTTTTTAATTACTACCATTTTCGCGAAATCCATATCCTTAACTAGTTGATAATTTGACACTTCCTCTCTAAAAGTTAGTTAATATCCATCATTAGTGCCTATTACTATAATCAGTAAAAAAAAACTTGTAATTTTTTTTTAACTTTAAAATTAATTCGATTGCTTATCACTTTTAAAAATCTGAACTAATTTTAATTAAATATAGCTAAGAACAGAAAACCAAAAAACAATAAAAAAAGAAAAAAAAACCGCATCAAAATAGGTCTATTTGTTTAGAAGCTACGAGGCCACAGACAAACACACAGATACACACGTCAAATTTATAACACCCCTCTTTATTGTCAGGGATTAAAAACACAAACACCCATTCTGAAAAAAAACCCCAGCTCATACAAATATTTTCATAGTACGGAGTTTGCTTTAATTTACCCTTTTACAATTTTATAAACTTCGTTCCCGTAGGAATTCGAGAAAATTATGTAGCCTATGTTAGGTACTCAGGGATAATGTAGCATTCTAATGTCGAAAGAATTTTTCAAATCAAGTTTATTCGTTACATACAAAAATACAAATCTTTCGTCTTTATAATATTATTGTAGATTTCCTACTTATTTTCTTCTTTAGTCTTTTACTTTAAATAATAAAAGTTACGAGGGATTAAAAAAAAGTAAATAAACTTGAATTTAAAATCGAACTATCTTAACGACGATATAAAACTTGATACTCAAAATAACTGTAACTAACTAATAAATTTAAATATTTTAAGCTAACCAATTAATTTAAAAACAAGTGCTCAGTTCACACGCTCGGATTAAAGTCTTCATTTAAAAAAGTGATATAAAAATGTTAAGCAAGTTTTTCTGTTATATTCGATTACAACCACTTAATTTTAAACGAATTGATTAGTGAAACATTAATAACTAATCAGGTTTGGCGTTTATCGTTTGTTTTTAACCCTCGACAAAAGAGATCACACGGCACATCAAAAAAGATGTGCCGTGTGGTGATCGGTCGGAAATAACACCATCCCATTTCTTTCCGTGGGTGTCGTAAGAGGCGACTAAGGAGACACAAATGAGACACAAATGAGACCAGCAGCTCTAGCACGATATCGACAAACTCGCGCTCGGCTCACGCTGAAACATCACTTTGATTGCGCGAGGGTCCCGCGCAAAGGCTTGCTCGCCCTATAGCGTTGTCAATGTTGACATTTTGACATAGGACCGCGGTGTTGTTACGGCGCTGTCACCACCGTACTCAGCCTGCTGCTTCCTACTTCATCCACTCCAGGCGACGACACCTCAGTTTGTTTTGAATCTGAGGTGGTGTCCTATGGTCTCATGCGGTGTGGTAGGCTTTGTGAAGGGCCGTTTGGTTCGCAACCACCCTCCTACCGAAGTCCGACGCTAAACAGCTTGCTGTGTTCCGTCAGTGCGTAGGAGTACCAGTGCCTAATAGGCATTTTCTGGGTTAACTCGCTCCATTGTCTATCTCGTCTATGTCCTTGGTCAAGATTGAGGTCAAGAGTTAACCCATCTTGTAATAAAAAAAAAAAAAGTTTGACGTGTGTAAATGTTTTGGTATTTGAGATGTTTTAGATCTAGCTATTAATTTTACAACATACCACGCTTTTACTCATACTACTAAAAGTCGACGTTAGGCCGACAGTTTAGATAATACACAGGCAGGTCATGCCTCATTTCGTGGCTTGCCATAGACGGTAAAACCGTGTTCCACTGATAATCATATTCATTTAAAACCTCTTCATTTGAAGACCTGTCAATGTTTCTCGATTCTAAAGTAAGCCGTAACTAGTTGATTACTGACATTTCAAGTTGGATGAGTATCACCTCTTTATAATTATAGCATAAAATGTCTACGGAACATAGAGTTAGAAAGATAGAAGGACAAGGGAAATTGTGTCCCGAAAAAGGGGTGATGTCGCGAGTAGGATGTTGTGATATTGAGATTGCTCATTATGCATTATAAAAAAAGCACATAATGTAGAAAACTCTAGACTCGGTGGATCGCAGAGCCAGGAGGCTTATTGGTGATAAAAAGCTGGTTAAGGATAAGCTACAAAGCCTAGCTCATAGACGCAAAGTAGCTTGCCTTTGTGTTTTTTATAGGATGTACTTCGGAGAGTGTGCTCAGAGGCTACATGAGCTCATTCCGCCTGCCCCTTTTTTCCATCGGACGTCCAGACGCACTGCGGGGTACCATTCTTATCTTGTCGAGATCCCTCGGATACGTACTGAGCGCTATTCTTCATCTTTTACATTGCGCACTGCCAGGGAGTGTAATTCCCTGCCGGCGTCTGTATTTCCGAGTTCATACAACCCAAATATTTTTAAAGTACGACTGAATAGGCTTCTTCTGGGTGAGCTCGCTACATCCTCGACCACATCTTTGCCCTAAGATAGATTGTGGTCAAGAGCGAACCCATTATTTAATAAAATAAAAAAAAACTTTGAATATTCCGATGCTGGCCTGGAGCGTAAGGTTTACTGCAATAACATCTGTATGTGGCATAGTAGTTCCTAAACAAATGAACCGATTTCGATGCATTTTTTTTTGTTGGAAAGCAGACGTAATCGAGATGGTGCTTAACTATTTTTGATCACAATGAGGATCAGTAATGTTATAGCAAATTCAATAGAAATAGTATCCACGTTATTCTCTATGACATTAGAATGATATTTCTTTTTGAATTATCCAAATCGGACCATTACTTACGAAGATATTAAGTTATAAACATTATGCCGTTCCTGCCGCTAAAAGTTGGTGTACGCGGGTGCGTGTGACGTCACAGTGACGGTCCGAGCGCAGTCGATAGTTCTCAGAGCGGCGGCGGCGACGCGCTTATGGAAATGCTACCCGATCTCAGCTACGGCACCGGTCTGAGATGCGGGAGGTTTTACGAGCAAGATTTCTAAAAATGATCACTAAAATCCTTCCACAATTCAGATTAGTGAACGCGCTGGAATCAGGTATGGATCCCGTAGTGTAGTTCAGGAAATTATAACGGAAACCCTTCCGCTATTTAGAATCATACACTTTCGAAAGTAGGCGCGATCTGAGCCGCGGGAGGATTTTCATATCTTATGCTCTCTGAACTCAGAGATTTTATTTGATACATTTTCTAGGAAATCTATACATTTCCTAAATAACAATCGGAAATATATTACATAAAAATAGGTGAGTAAAAACCAAACATTTATAAATAAATTCACGCGCATACACACACACGCATACGCACGAGCAGACACACACGCCTTATACACACGCACATGTGCATATTGTGCATTACTATTATTAAGTTTTTTTTTTATATATCTTATATTTAATTTAATTAATTTTGGTCAAATTCTATCGAAATAAAACTGTTTACTTAGATAACATAATGTTCAGTAGAAGAGCGGGGCTTCTAACACAAGTAAAATTTTTACTTAAATGTAAAATTGTTCTCTAGGCTAGGAAATAAACAATTTTATTTTTTATTTATTTATTTATTACATGCTTGATTTTGTCTGTTTATAAGTCATTCGTTGTTCGATTACGTCAGACGGAACTGCGACAAGTAGGTTTATTAGTAGCTTAACCCAACCAACCTTAACGGGTTAGGTTAGGTTACAACTGCGACCCTCAACGCACGAGCCGAGCGAGCGAAGCGAGCGTGCCGCGGCAGCGGCCGGCGAAGTGCCAGAAACGACTGTGTACATACCTAATGATTCTGTATCTCTACCTACTTTTTCGATTTTTCTAATATAAATTCAAAAACAACTGACTTTTTTATTAATTTATGTAAAATACATATTTTTCACATTTTTTCTTCAGTTATGTAACCAGATTGTAACTTAGAAGCAGATGCGGTTTATCTGAAAATTGCTTTCTGAATACTAGTAGGGATTCATGTCTAAAATGGTTCATTATGCTTAAGTAAACCCTACCGCAGTACAGAACCCAAACCCGGGTAGCATTTACAACACCTAAACGTCGTTTCGGGCGCCGTAAACCCTACCGCATCTCAAAAGTATGGGGGGGATCTGAGTACTGGAAGCATTTCTATATACGCGGCGGCGATGCGATTGGTCATTTTATTTGCAATTTATTTAAATACCATTTTTTTTTATTTAAAACCATTTTTTGTATAGTTACCATTTTTTGCGTAGTTTTGGGTCTTTCGGCACGTTAAAAAAGAGTTTTTCAGCCGTTTTAAAAGAAGTATTTATATATTTCGGCACTATACAATATTTATACATAGTTAGAAGATTGAATTAGATACAAATTGGTAACTTAATTTGTTTCAAATACACAATTAACCAATGAAAACACCTGGGCGCCTTAACGCTACCAACGGCTAACTGGCGTGGACAGTCACAGTGACGTCACAGCCTACCGCGCCGGCCGGTCAGTGAACTCCGCTAGTAATTTAATCATAACTTCGTCAATTTTTATCGTAGAACAAAAATTTTTGCACTGTATGTTATGGATTTCGTAGCTCTATAAATCTGCATTCTCAACTAAAAACGTTACGGATCCTCATTGGTTAGCTACGAGTAAACCAAAAGTTATAAGCAATTGGATGTCGGGGGTGATAAATGTTATTTGATTTTAGGGTTATTAAGGGCGTATGAGATTACTGTCGTAAAGCTCTCTTTTATTATTTTAAAAAAAGGATATTTATTTATGTTAAGTTCTAGTTTACGTATGAGATACTTCAACACGCATTAAAAGGATATTTAATCCTACAGTGACCTCCACCATCCCCATAGTCACACCTCAGCCTTTCAAAAATGAATATTGAGGCATCTCCATGCAATCATGCTAATTAATAAGTTAATAACTCACCAAATGAACTCCTCACTGCGGATTTATTTTTACCTGGGTATTCTGCTTCCACCTTTTCGGATCCACGCGCTCTCTTGGTGCAACTAGCTCGTGGCGCCCTCTTCAGTGCCTTTCTTATTAGTTCTTTTATAATGTTGCTAATAGTAATAAATAATTACCTTATGCTGCCTTCAGAATTCACTCGTCGCGACAATTACCACATCCATCCCTTCCTACTCTATGTTGTAGAACGAAAGACCAGTTTTTTCTTTTTTCCATACAAGTTTCAAAAGCACCTACTTATACAGGCTGGTCATGTTACAGAATTCTGGATCCTTCCCACGATAGATGGCAGAATTTATAAAATAAACAAAAAGGCACAGCTAATGATATCGCGTTTCATATGAGGGTAGTCTTGAGGCCATCAGTGGAGATTATTAAGGTAGCTAAAGATAATAATTAGGTATAATAAAGTGAGATTTGCCTCGATAAAAACATAAACGTTAAAGGGGTGAAGTCATAGGGATGTTCGAAATGCTTTTTATCGATAATAGTTGAAATATCTAGGTATAAAAGTCCGCACAGCAGGACACAATATGCGTGTACTCTGTTTTGTTGTAATAAGGGTGGGTTTGCAAAGAAAATTGAGTAACCTGATGCGCTGGCCTCCATACTTTTTATTGTGCGAAACAGTCGTTCGTTTTCCTTCCTTTTTTCTTTTTTTTAACAAATGGGTTCGCTCTTGACCACAATCTTGCTCAAGGGGGAAGATGGTCGAGGATGTAGCGAGCTTACTAAAAAGGATAAAACGGTTACCACCGTCATTGAAATACCATCGATTAGCGGAATAGCCTCCCTGAGTAGGCTACTCCCTTCCCTAGTTATGCCTTAGATATGCCTTAGTTATGCCTATACACGTCGGTCAAGGTTGTTTACTATGACAAAGCGATAGGAATCCGCGTGGGCGCAATCATGTTGTTAGTGAGACGTGGCCACCTAATGTCTAGTGTTTGGCACGCTTTAGATAAGGATATCGATAGTTTTTCTCTACAAGATTGCGTCTTCAACTTTGCTCAGAGAGAAAAGCATTAAAATCTGAACATCTTCAATCTTTCTGTACATGTGTGGGTGCATTGTATACAGTAGATCAAGCAGGTGTCTTAACTCCAACTCAATTTACCCTAAGCAATCAATTTAAAAAAATAAAAGAAATTAGTGTAACAATTGAACTGCTAATAGGTTATCGTACTTACAGGCTTAATCGATAAGCAATCGCAATTTTGCAGTCGAACAATACTGTCGATAAACTTGTTGATCATTTTAATTGAGCGCATTTCGTCATCTTATAAATTGCGCACTGATAGGGAATGGAATTCTCTGCCTGCGTCTGCATTTCCGAACTCATATAACCCGAACCTGTTTAAATTTTGAAAGAATAGGCTCCTTCTGGGTGAGTTTGCTACATCCTCAACCGCATCTTCGCCCTTGAGCTAGATTGTGGTCAAGAGCTAACCCCTTTGCACTAAATAGCCTGACTTGCCCAAGACTTAGTCATAGCAAGAGTACTCCAAAAGAAAAATTCAATCAATTCTTTGAAAAATGGCTTCTACAATATCGTGATTTTACCAATGTCGAAATAAATTTTATTATAAGGTATCTGAACATATCTGTAGAATTAAAAAAATAAATATTTAATGTTGCTTAAATAATAATTAATTTCTTAATAGTAGATAAAATACATAATGTATAATTTTCTGCCATTTATAATTTGTTGATAACAGATATTTAAAAAAAAATGTTTCTGTGATTTTCTTAGGTTATCGATTTTGTGTTAATATTTGTCAATTTAATTGCATGGATTTATAATGATTACTAACTGTTATTTTTTTCGTATTTTATTTGTATGTGTGGTCGAACGTTGCGACTAAAAATATTGTACGCCGTAACTGGCATATCGAGTATGTTTCTGTCACAAAATAACAATCCATATTGTACTTCCGATACACAATAAAGATATTTGATTTGATTTGATTTGTCTGAGTATTTTAATCAAAATTAAAATATAGAATGGCAAAGTCGTCAATTTCATGTAGTGAAACCCTTTACGGGTTGTAGTACGTCAGAGCCTCGTCTGTTGATCAGCAGGGTGCACAGCTAGCAGGTGAGGGTGACGGTTTTGGGGCACTAAGATGTTATTACCCCACACACCCCAGTGCGGTTCTCGATAGAATAGAATAGAATAGAATAGAAAAATATTTATTTTATAGGACATTCAGGATGTCACTTAAAACAAGTCAAGATTACAATGAAATACATACAAACATACATTAAACGATTTAAATACATACATATACATACGCATTCGTACCTCTGATCCTACTGACTCTACGCCTATTCGCAAAGGTGCAGTCTTCCTCAGAGAAGAACAGGCAAGAAACTCTGAGGTTGCTCTTTTAAATCGCATTACAAATTTTCTTATTTACTAATTTTAACTAAATCTGAAATAACTCTAGAGCTGAGCAGTTCATTCCCATGGCTGCCTGTCTGATAGATAATCAGAAATTTTGTAATAGCCCTTTTTGCAAAGTTTTTGTTTAACCACTGTCTTTTTATCCAAAGGTAAATTTTGAATACATCGATAAAGCAACTATCGACTTTTGTCAACACTTGTCATCGGTTTATGGTTTGGTCTGATCATATGTAAATGTGGGTAATTTAACGGTAATTTTTTCATCGTTATTATGTAGTTAGTGTTTAGATATAGTAACGTTATGAGGCAGGTCTAGGTTTCTTACAAATGGGTCCTGTTTGTCACTTTGTAAATAAATTGTCGGTATATTGGGTGTAATAATTTTCCACGTTAAAAACGTATTAGTCACTGACTTTAATCCCTACAACAGTTCGCACAAAGTAGATAATTAGTATTTTTTGCACACTACAATGCCTTTTAGCAGATAACCACAAACGAAAATGTCACTGATTTACTTAGATGATTGTCTGGTTTGTAGTATTTTTTTGTTTTTGTTGATTTTTTTAAAAGCGCTAAGTAAATTATTTTCGTTAAAATGTATATGGGACCACCTCTGGAGTAAACTATTTCGAACAAAAAGAATTTTGAAAATCGGTCTATAATTGGCGGAAGAATCGGTGAACATAAAAAAAAATACATACAGTCGGACATATAACCTCCTCCTTTTTTAAAGTATTTCTCAGTAAAAAATATTGGGTGACTTTGAATTTGCGAAAATTAAGGTTGTTCAGCCAACGCAACTGAACAACTTGAAGAGAACATAGATCGGACTATGAAAAAAAATTCACTTTTCCAAATAACTTGTACGATCGGTTGCTTTGCCTTGTATGGGTAGTCGATTTTTTTTGGGAATCTCTTATAGGTTCCCAGGGGAAAGTTATTCAATTTCTTGAGGAGAATCAGTCCCTCAGCTTCTTGAACTAATTTAAAGTTACTTTATATTATGTTACAAGAACGTTGGACATAATATATATATATATATATATACACACTAATATTATAAAGAGGAAAGATTTGTATGTAACGAGTATACTCCGAAACTATTGGCATTCTAATGGTCAAAGAATCTTTGAAAGATTATTTGACCATTAGAATGCTACATTATCATAGAGTAACATTGGCTACATAATAACCGCGGGAACGAAGTCCCGGGCGGAATGATAGTAGTTTATACAAGGGACCGACATCAATCCAATCTATACTAATATTAAAAAGAGGAAAGATTTGATTGTTTGTTTGCATTGAAGGCTCCGAAACTACTGGACCGATTTGAAAAATTCTTTCACCATTAGAATGCTACATTATCATAGAGTAACAACATAGGCTACATAATTTTCCCGAAGTCCCGGGCGGAATGCTTGTAGTTTATACAAGGGACCGACATGAATCCAACACTTTTGATGGTGTATAGTTTATATGACTTAAACCTTCGCGTGCTTTTTGAAAACATGGTGTACGAGATTTGTATAGCAAGCGGCGTAAACAAGAACCTGCAGCTCAAGCACAACGTGAAAATAACGCGGTCAAATGTCGAAGAAGTTTTAAAATGACAATGCTAGAGGGCGAGCAATCCTTTGCGCGGTGCCCTCGCGCAATCAAAGTGAAGATCTACCGTCATCGGTGTGGCGCGACACTCAAGTTTGTCGCGGGCTGTGTTAGCTATGCATGTGTTAGTGCCTGCGTTTATTAGTCAGTTAGTGGTATTTCACTTTTACGCAAATAGTTTTATTTACTTCCCAGTGTAATTTTATGCGGTAAAACCATTGTTTTCAATAATTTTCTTGTTTTCATTTCCTCTTAGGTTATTCAAGTTCAAAACCCTTGAATCATCATTATTGACCATAATTATTACCCCACTGTGTAGTAAAATATGTTTATTGCTTGTTATGTTATCAACAAGCTATAATATTAGCCCGTATACGTCCCCACCGAGAGGCATGGGCCTCCCTTCGAAACATGAAAGGGATTTAGGCCATAGTCCACCACGCTGCCTGGCACAATGCGGGTTGGTGGACCGCACGCCTTCGAATACGAATTTTCTTAGACGTGGCTTTCATCACGAGAAATCTGTACATAAATCCGAAACAACGATTTAATCCACCGCGTGCGATACAAATCTCGTACACCATGTGTTCAAAAAGCACGCGAAGGTTTAATGGTATAGGCCCGCACCAGGATTTGAACCCGCAACCTATGATTACAACCCGCACCTACGATATAAATATATATATATATATATATATATAATATATACATATAATGTATATATTACATATATTTGTATTAAGTATATATATTTATGCACCACCTACTACTTACTTACTTCTTCTTACTTTATCTTACTTCTGTCCTACCCTAAGGTTGCCTGGAAGAAATTGCTACCTAGCAATAAGGCCGCCTTGTTGTACACTATGTTTTATGTTCTGTTGATTGTGCTGTATGTCCTTGTGTGCAAATAAAGTATATTGTATTGTATTGTATTGTACAAGTCTGGATCATTACTAACTGGGTTATCACTGCATTTATGTAACACCGGAAACAGGATAATCCAACTTTTCTATTTCAAACATTACAATAAGCATGGGTAATTACAACATTTTAATTAACTACTCTTACTCTGGAAAACAAGGAAAATCTGACTTGTATATAAATGAATTTGTCAATTATATTTTCTTAATTAAAACAGCACACTTACGGCAGTTAGGTGTGCTTAAGTTAAACTTAAAAATGGATTTAAAATTAGGTGGCGTTGTATTATGGTGTCTGTGTTTTGGGTTAGCATTGGGGAAATTTCCCAAAGGAAGTACGTTTCTCTTTTGTTTCTGTTTTTACATCAATGTAATGCCTGTGTTTGAGAAGTCCAAAATTAAAAAAAAAATTACTATAGGTTTGAAGTAGTACCTATACAGGGTGTAACAGAAAGGTGTAGTCATATTTCAGGATGGTGACCAGCCAATAAAACTGAATAAATTTCCCCAAGGAACCTATTTAAAATCTCAAAAAAAAAAATTTGCCTCTCCATACAACTTGTGCGATCAGCTGATAGGTTTAGTATGAAAGGCCGAACTTTTTTTTTGAAATTTCAATTAGTTTCTTTCGGGAAAGTTGTTTAGTTTCATTGGCTGGTCACTATCCTGAAATATGACTACACCTTTCTGTTACACCCGGTAGAGGGGCAAGTTTTTTTTTCCTATTTCGCCCTTGTTCCATAAAGAAAGCTTTTCAGTTTCGTGGATTGATTAACATCCTTGTGAATGCTAGCTGACAACTCTTCTAAGATTTTTTATGGATTATACAAGTTTAAAAATATTTTTTTTGCCAACATAGGTGAACATTAGAGAAAGAATTGATCTAATTAAAGGAATTTTAATAAAATGGACGTTAAATGAATTCCACACTAGAACTAGAAATTCACTTGACTGTTGACGAAAATAACATTAAATATTTTTTTTTCAGTATTCGAGGATTGGTTCGGGAATCACACAGAACTGTTTAACTGTAAGTACAAAAAGTAAAAAAAAAAAATTGTGTGACTCCTGCGGCTCGGGCTTACAAGCGTCGCTCGTCTGCAATAACTTCCTTCCAACCCTTATATCAAAAATAACTATTTCTTTTACTGACGTAATGTTTTCTATTTCAGTTGACGAAAATGATATCTATGATCGTAAAAATAATAATTTCTACGACGATAACTATAACACAGTTGAAGGTAAGTCACTCTGCATATTCACATGACGTAGATATTTTTTAACCGACTTCAAAAAAGGTGGAAGTATTCTTATTTATACAATACAAAAATAAAGTTTTTTTTATTTTATTAATCGATGTTGTTCGTTTTCGAAAGGCGAGCGGTCCACCAATTCGTATTGGGCTAGCGTGGTGGACTGTTTTTAGGTAACAAACTAAATAACATAGATTTCAATTTGGACAACTTGAGCGGCTGGGTAACGGTTTTCTTGCCTGTGCACATTTTGTCCGATGAATCCATTGAATATTAAGCGCATCTTTATTTTACACTAGCTTTCCACCCGGGACTTCGTTCCAGTGGAAGTTTGGGTAAATGATGTTGCCTATGTGTTAATCCAGAGTGTCAGCTACCTCCATACAAATTTTATCAAAATTGCTCCAGACGTTTGTGCGTGAAAGAGTATAACAATCATCCATACATACAAACTTTTGCATTTATAATATTTGTAAGGATTTTAATTTTCGATTAAAAAAATCGTTAACTAATAACTGTTCTTATAGAACCCGCTTGCCAACCGTCTACTCTACCCCCCCGCCCTGACAGTCAGTGCTGTGGTGTTGACATTACATCAAGCAACAGGATCATTGGTAAATACCTAATATTCCTTTTTTATTATTTTTATTATGAGATGGGTTAATTTTTGACCTCGATCTTAACCAATCAATGACAGAGTGAGTTAACCCAGATAATGCCATTAAGGCACTGGTACTCCCACGTATCGATGAAACACAGCTAGCTGTTTGGCGTTGGCCTTTGGTAGAAGGGTGGTCGCGAACCAGACAGCCCTTTACAGAGTCTACTACCGCATGGGACCACAGGACGCCACCCCAAAACAAATCAAGTTGTCGTTGCCTAGGATGGATTGTTAGGAAGCAGGTCTCCTTGCATTTTCTTAGTCGCCTCTTGCGACACCTATGCTATGAGATGGGGTGATGTTATTCTCAACCGAACACAACATGGCATTTCCTTGCTCTACAATCAGCCTACATCACATCATAGAAATTGTTAGTAATATAGGTATTTCGCCCTGTCATTAATGCGCTTAATGAACATGGATGAAGAAGTGAATCATCAGGACAACGTATCAGCTTATACATGTGACTGGGGCACTCTAGACTGTTATCCAGAATGTCTGACTAGAAACACGAAGTATCAGATCAGGTTTTTATAAAGTCAGATCAAGTCAAGGTCAAAAAAAGAAAGATAAGGTCACAAATCTCATATTAGGACAATGTTAGACCAGGTCCTCAGAATGTCAGATCATGTCAGATTTCTAATCCGACCACTGTTTTTTAGGAGGAGAACCAACACTATTGAACCAGTACCCATGGTTGGCTCTTCTGGAGTACAAGCTTAAAAAGAAAGACCTCGTCTTCCCAAGATGTGGAGGTTCCCTCATCAGCTCCAGATTTGTTCTTACTGCTGCTCATTGCGCTACTGGAGATATATTGGAGGATAGCGTACCGTGAGTTTTTGATTCGAAAGAAATAAAAGGCTGAAACAATTTTGTGGATAAAGAATTAAAATTAAATCTAGGCTGATTTTGCCAAAAACATTTGGGTACCAGAGCCAACTTATTGACATCGTCCTGTGGTATTATAAAGTCCATAAAAAATACTTCTTCATACCACACTGCTGCTCTATAAGGCTTACTTCTTTGGGAAATTCCAACACTTTAGGGCAGAATCAAAGATAATGTTGATGAGAACAATACCGTCTAGGACTTGGCAGAAACTACACCCTTAAATTGATGTTATGACCTCCAAAATCGTAATTAACTAAACAAAAATAATTTAAAAATTTCTTTTCAGCTACAACGTGGTCCTGGGAGAGCATAATAAATACAACGATGGTCCAGATTGCGTCACAGTCGAAGGCCGCAAGGAATGCACAGCTGGAGCTATAAAGATTCGTATACTGAAAACTGTGGCTCATCCAAAGTTCAATGCAAAGTTGATGGTTTACGATATTGCTTTGATTTTGATGCAAAAAGCTGCTCCTTATACAGGTTAGTTAAAAAGAAATCAATTGCTATTAAGTGGAAAACAGAAAAGTTAATCATCTTTATCTTATTTAGAGAATTTGCTCCCATTCTATAGTAGGAGAACGGTAGACTTTGATTGAAGATTTGGCAGATCATTATGCCAATGAGACTTCTCTCTCATACACGTAAGAGTATAGTATAATAATACTGTCATTATATTTTTAGTCATCCAACTATTTAGAGAATAGAAATTTCTTGAAACAGCTCCTGAAGACAGTAATCTTCTTCCATCGATCGTGTCCTATACAATTCTTTTAAAAATGGCGTCCACGATGTCATGATTATATCAAGTAGCCAAAATCGAAGAAACCCTTTATTGGTTGTAGTAAGCCAGAGCCTCGCACACAGATCAGTAGGGTGCATCGCTAGCGGGCAAGGTTAATGATTTTGGAGTACTAAGATGTTATAACCCTGCACATCCCATCGATCGTGTCAATGACATACCAAAATTTTACTTGCCCAATACCTTGTAATATTGATCAATTTTAAGTGTGAACAATTGACTATTCAGAAGCAATTCGTCCCATCTGCTTGCCGAACTACGATCTTGGAGCCGCGACACACAAAAACCTTTGGCTGTACTCCGCTGGTTGGGGAACGATGAAGCAGAAGCTGTTGTGGAATGGTGACTACCATGACACGACTAGCAGTATCAAGCGACATCTTGCATTGCCTTTTGTACCTATCAAGGTAAGTTTCTTGTGTTAGGTTCTAGTCTGTCTATCTCGTCATCAATTGGATGATTGAATGTGTTTAAGTTTGTTTATAACCCCCGACAAAAAAGAGTGGTGTTATAAGTTTAACGTATCTGTCTGTGGTATCGTAGCTCCCAAACGGATGAACCGATTTTCGTTTTGTTTTTTTGTGTCATAGATAATTTTATCCCGAGTGTTCTTAGCCATGTTTCATGAAAATCTGTTCAGCCGTTTAAAAGTTATAAGCGGTCGCATGTCGGGGGTGATTCAAGATTTTTAATTTTAGTGTTATGTTATATATATATGTATATATAAATGAATCCCTATTTCTCTTGGTTAAGGCATCACGCGTGAACTGTTGGACCGATTTAGATAATTCTTTTTTTGTTGTGTTCCTTATTGTCAGGAGAAGGTTCTTATGAAAGAAAAACTAGGAAAGTTAAAAAAAATAGGACAACGTCTATCGGGTCAGCTAGTTGACTATATAAAATCACTATACAAAGATAATCAATAGCCTGTGCCCCTAAGTAGACGTATATGGGCTGATAAGAAGAAGAAAAACCAACAGCATAATGTTGAAAGTGTAAAATGTAACGTCTTAGGTAATATACATAGCCAATTATAGATTACCCTGGATTAGCTAATGAGCGTTGACGTGAAAAGATATTTTTACCAGCCCATATACGTCCCTACCGAAGCATGAAGGGGATTTAATCCACCACGCTTGCCCAATGCACCTCCCTTCGAAACATGAAGGGGATTTAGGCCATAATCCACCACGCTTGCCCAATGCGGGTTGGTGGACCGCTCGTTTTGAAAACGAATTTTCTTAGACGTGCGAGTTTCATCACGATGTTTTCCTTCACCACTGAGCAAGTGACAATCAATTAGAAAGAAATTTTTTTGAGTCTTTTATTCTTTCTTCCAGAGATGCCAAAAGATATGGGGAAAAGATGTTGGCAAGAACAATATCTGCGCTGGAGGAATAAAGGACCAGGACGTCTGCATGGGTGACTCAGGGGGCCCATTGATGTATGAGAACGATGGCCAATTCGAAGTAGTTGGAGTCGTCAGCTACGGAGCTGGTGATCCTTGCGGGAAGGAGAACGTACCTGGAGTGTATACTAATGTCTATCAATATCGAGAGTGGCTTGACACTCAAATGAGGAAAATGTTGCAATAAATGAAAAATTATAATGATTACTCTGACTTATTTTATTAAGTCTTCAAATATGAATTTTAACCCTTTTTTGTGGGATGGTTTAACAACAATAAGCTAATTACAGGCATATTTGACGGCTGGTTTGGTCGAGTGGTAGTGGCGCTGCCTCTTGATCGGCGGGTCCTGGGTTCGATCCCCAGTCGGGGCAAACATTTGTGTAAAAAGCAGATGTTTGTTCTCGGGTCATGGGTGTTTGTGTTTGTCTTTGTGTGTTCCAAGGGACCCACGACACAAGGGAAAACCTTAGTGTGGGCCTTTGAGTGTGTAGCGTTTATTTTTTATTTTATTTTTATTATTTTTTTATTATTTAGTTTTATGAAAGTGGCAAGTGTTAAAATGGTAGAGCAAAAATATGCATTGAGATTGGCGACAGATGAAACAAGTTATATGTGAAAATAACTAAATAAAGCTTTTACATAAATATTTGCTCCGACTGGGAATCGAACCCAGGACCCGTCGATCAAGAGGCAGCACCGCTACCACTCGACCAAACCGGCCGTCAAAATGTTTTATTTTTTAATGAAATCTCCGTAATATGGCCAAATTTTCAAATAAAAACAATTGACTACAGTCTTTAAAACCCAGTCAAAGGCCATTTGGTGGTTTAAAAACTTTGAAACCAGGTTTAGTCAAGTTCGCCACATACTTGACTATACCTATACGATAAGAAGAAGAATCAAGATAGAAACGCACTGAAATCAGATAATTTGAAAAAGAGGTGATACCAAATAAATTCCCCATTTTACATTTTGCGCTCAGAGCCACGAAAGAAAAAATCTTCCACAAAAGAGAACAGTTATGTAATCTCAGATACAGTTAGATATTTAAATAACACTTTCATATTTCGTAAAAGGATTTACAACTAAAAATCCACCTTCAAATATGTATGGCGTTTTAATAGCACTCTTAAATATCAATAAATTGTATAGCGTATAGTGCACAGATCAGTTTTGGTATAGATGCTTAATCCTGAGACTGCTGCTTGATGCGTAAAACATAAACCAAGCTCCATACATTTTTGCCCATTCTCCTTAGCAAATGAAGTAGTTCTAAAATCAATTTCACAATATTTCTGTTGCAAAAATGAATGAAGAGTGGTCTACAACCAGCAAATAGCCATCATTTCATTACTACCATAGCGTGTTGATTTTAGCGGGTGAGAAATAGATTATCATGAAGCTTTACCCACATGCCAATCTTAGAATAAAACTTAAGCGACAGAAATCCTCCGGTTAGATTAAGGCCAGTTAGGATGGACTTTAGGTCACCCTTAATTTTAAGGCTAAATTGAAATATACTCGGTTCATAATAAGCTGAGCTGATGATTGAATGTAATAAGTGCTGTTATCTCGTTTAACTATTGTTTTACAAGTGGTCTGGTATTGTAATGTTAAACAACACCCATTTTTTTAACCGAGCGGTCCATACTGTTCTGCAATTTTGTACCTGATTTTGACCCTTGTCTTTTGTTAACAGTGATTGCCGCCTCAAGTGGCATCAGCTCAGCTTATTATGAACCGAGTATATATATAAGTCGTACCTATCTTCAATCCTGAATCAATTCGAGATAAGCTTCTATTGAAATATTAGTAAAAAAAGTTTAAAAAAAATAAAAAATAAAGTATTTTGCCGCTGTTTATGTGGTTAGAGTCTTTGTCTACCCAGTACCTGATCTATATGTCCCGTTTTTATTCCTCAAAACCCGTACAGTAACAAGCAATTCGAATAATTGCTTCAAGCAAAAGGATCGTTTTGATATTTCTTTTAAATATTTATATCTGATACTGTTATAGTGATTATCTTTTATAGAGGACGTAAAGTTGGGTAGTTCTTGTAGTACTTATCTTGTAACTCTAAAATAAAAAAAAATTGTACCCTCGACCTTCATTGCTTACTAGCATTCTGCTTGGGACTTCGTTCCCGTGGGAATTCGGGAAAATTATGTCGCCTATGTTACTCAAGAATAATGTAGCATTCTAATAGTGATTTTTTTTTTATCGGTTCAGTAGTTTTTAAGTTCATTCGTTACATACAAAAATACAAATCTTTCCTCCTTATAATATTAGCACAGATAACTTATGAAGGGCTGTACCAATTTTGTTCAAATATAGCTAAGAACTATCTGGATTATTGATTCCCAAAGTGGTCCAGGTGGACCCCCAGGGGTCCACAGGAGACTCGACGGGGGTCTACGTTAACGTGACAATAAATAGGGGTTCACAATTCGTAAGGGTACACGAAAATTTATCTGGTTTCGATAGTGAAGAACTAATATGTTGGCTTAACTTCTAAATAATATAAGTGAAAATTGATTGGTTCCTTGTGCTGTGAGTAAATGTCAAAAAATGGAATCACTGTTTTGATTGGCCAACTTTACTTTTTAGTTTTAGACATCCCACTCACAGCAGAGTCAATTAATTAATTAATCAATCAGTTGTTTATTCGTGGTTGGAACTCATCCGCAACGCAAATTTCCATAGTTAGATCTAATCTTCACATTTTTGGTCGAGTTTTGAGAATATGTTAGAAATGTATCTGCAGGGGGTCTACCGGAACCAGCTAAATTTTGAAAGTGGTCTATGAGAAAAAAAAGTTTGGGAACCTCTGATCTGGTTTGATTGGAAACTTTTTATTTTGTCGGGAGGGAGTTAATAAAAAAACTTTTTAGATGAAATTTTGTAACATAGATCAGGCACTAGAAAAACACATAGTTTATTCCACGAGAACGAAGTCAGGAGCGAAAAGCTAGTATAACATAAACATCATCATCCATCACCCATCGTCATACGCTCCCATAAAAATAAATGCCATAACAACAAGTGCTCTGGGAGGCAATTCTGCTAATGAAAGAAAAATGACGATTACTACTTTTTATCCGTTCAAGTGGCGAAATCAAGAACTAACGAAATGCTGCCTTAGCGTTTTATGTCTTGATATATTCAAACTCGCTGGTAAATTAACATTTACCTTCTCTTACCAGGCATACTGTAGGACGAGTGTTTTAATTGCTGCAATATGGGCTAAAAGCACAGAACCATTAAAAAAAAAGATGTAATGAGTTTGCTCTTACCACAATCTAGCCCAGGAGCGGAGATGTGGTCGAGAATGTAGCCAGCTCACCCAGAAAATGTCTATTACTAGAACTTTAAAGAGATTCGGTTTTATATGAGTTCGGAAATACAGACGCAGGTACAGAATTCCATTCCTATTAGCAGTGCGCAATATAAAAGACTAACTTTCCGTCCGGGACTTCGTTACCGTGGGAATTCGGGAAAATTATGTAGCCTATGTTCATCAGGGATAATGTAGGATTCTAACTATGAGAGAGTTTTTAAAATCGGTCCAGTAGTTTTGGAGCCTTTTCAGTGCAAACAAACAATCAAATCTTTCCTCTTCATAATATAGTGTAGATGAAGAGAAGCACTCAGCACAGACCATTTTACTGATGTTCCATCTATTATATTAAACCTTAGAAGCCAGGAGACTCTGAGCCTGGAGACTCATCGGTGACAGGAAGCTAGTAAAAGATAAGCTCCAAACCCTGGCTCATAGACGCAAAGTAGCTTGCCTATGTATTTTTTATAAGATGTACTTCGGGGAGTGTGCTCAGGAGCTGCATGAGCTCATTCCGCCTGCCCCATTCTTCTATCGGACGTCCAGACGCACCGCGGGGTACCATCCCTATCTTGTTGATATCCCACGGATTCGCACTGAGCGCTTTTCATCATCTTTCGTATTGCGCACTGCTAGGGAATGGAATTCCCTGCCTGCGTCTGTATTTCCGAGTTCATATAACCCGAATCTCTTTAAAGTTCGAGTGAATAGGCTTCTTCTGGGTGAGCTTGCTACATCCTCGACCGCATCTTTGCCCTTGGGCTAGATTGTAGTCAAGAGCGAACCCTTCATTAATAATAAAAAAAAAGAATGGTATTCAACCAGGTGTCATCAAGTTCATTAGCTCTCAGTTACGAACAGACAAAATGGTAACCATCGTAATTCCATTGTCATTAAAACGCCATTGATAATCAGAATAGCCGCCCTGGCAACTTTTTTGCCTAGTTGTCAGGCACGCCTATAAGATGCATAGACAGGCAAGTTGATGAGCCTGCTAGGCAAGTTTTACTAGTATAGCCAGGCGGAGACAGGATGCCTAGGTAGTATACTGTTAGGTAAGTCCAGTAAGCTTACGATTTGTCAAGCTATGTCATGCTATGGTTAATATTTACGCACAAGTGATACAAGCGTATAAGGTATATGTTATGTATAGTATATATATTATATGTATTTATTGGTGTTAGGTATACTGTATGTGTGTAATGTAGTTTATGTAAGTATATTTATGTATGTATTTTTGCACCCATACTTATATGGTGTAATTTCATCTTCTCCATATCCAAAGGTTGCCGATAAGATATTGCTTCTTAGCAATGGGGCCGCCTTTTGTACCCTAACTTTATTACTGTTCATAATGTAACTTTTACTCTGTCTCATGTTCTGTAATGTTGGTGTGCAATAAAGTATATTTGTATTGTATTGTATCTACCATCTACTTACCAATCTACCTATTACAAAGTAATCTAATAATATATACTTATATTGACATAATTTCCATTCTTTCTTACCTTTTTACCCATTAAATATTATAATATCATTCTTATACAACATACCTACTTACTCTACATCACCTTACACTCTCTTCTATTTCAAATTTTCACCTTCACTGCCAGTCTTGCTAAAACTACATCTAGGTCCTGACGGAAGATCAGCGCTGTAGTCTTTGTCTGCAGCATAATGCTGAGTCAGCGCCTCTTCACTCCTGTGACACTCAGTGTCGACTGATTCTTACTATTTAAAAAAAAAACTTTTTCTTATTGCTTTGTTTATGTGTTTTGATGTGTGTTATTGGAGTGAATAAAGCTGTTATCTATCTATCTATCTTTTCTCATTTCTCTTAAAATTAATTTATTGTTATTGATTATTGTAATCGCATGACTAACCGAAATTGACATTTAATATAATTGGCAATTGTATATTTTGACTGATTATTTTATTTTATTTATACTTGTTGGAATGTTTAGATTTATGTACGGATTTCTAATTATCACTTGCTCAACGGTGAAGGAAAAAATCATCATGAAACCCGCCCGTCCAAGAAAATTCATTTTCGAAAGACGAGCGGTCCACCAACTCGCATTGGGCCAGCGTGGTGGACTATGGCCTAAATCCCCTTCGTGTTTCGAAGCCATGCTTTCTGTTAGGATTAACTTTACAATCATTAATAAATCTAATAAAATGAATACAAAAATAGCATACTGGTTACAAGTGTATGTATGTTTAAAGCTATAAAAAAAACTCATAAAATTATTCAGAGTCCTGCCTAGACAGTCTTGAGAGAGGAAAAAAAACCATTGCCGCAGTTTAAACCTATATTTTAGCAATTCAATAGGCAGTTTTGTAAAAAAACTCAATTTTATATTCACTAAGTACTAAAAATAGGTTTTAAAACTTATAAAATACCGTCATTTACATTTTTATAGTCGAAACGGCGAAGATAGCTCGAAATACTTTTATCAAGACGGTACAAAGTATGGAAAAATGTGGTTTTTAATGTATTTTCACCTTAAATGGAGATGTTTTTTTTGTATTGCTTATGAAGAAGATTGTGGGCTAAGATGTTCCTTTGTCAATTCATTCTGTAGTTTGTGAAATAAATAAAAATGTCTATACACTAAAATGTTATGTTCGGAGATTAAACATCACATAGAAAGTTCAGAGATTAAATCCTTACTAATACACACATCAACACGGTCTAGGGATATTGCACGATTATTTCATACAAAAGAGGTCTGTTTGAGAAACTATAAAAGCATACTCAAGATACATGAAGGGCTATAAATTTCAGAAGAGCAAGTGCTACACCTGAATTTTCTATTCTAGTCAATAAAATTTGTTTTACTTGAAATTTGTGAAAACGTGACGGAAATGAAAACGAAAATGCACTTTTTGCCTGTTTTTTGTATGAAAATAGTCGAATGTATGCAATTTTTTTTTTCATTTTCGTCACGTTTTAACAAATTTCAAGTAAAACAAAATCTATTGATTAGAATTGAAAATTCAAGTTTACCACTTGCTCGTCTGAAAATTATAGCGCTCCATGTATCTCGAGTATGCTTTTGTAGCTTCTCAAACAGACCTCTTTTGTATGAAAAATCGTGCAATATCCCTAGACCGTGTTGATGTGTATATTATAAATTCGAAAGTAACTCTGTCTGTCTGTCCGTCTTTCACGCCTAAACTATACTGAATTGATTTTGATGAAATTTGGTACAGAGATAGATTCTGGAAAGGACATAGGCTACATTTTATCCCACAGTTGGGCACGATATAACATGTAGTCCACGCGGGCGGAGCCGCGGGCGGAAAACTAGTAAGAAAATAAATGTCAAACTTACTAATATAGTGAAAAAATTCACTTACTTTCAATCAAATCCCCTTCAAAACCTGCGAAACAAAAGAATAACAGTATTAGTAAAAAAAACAATTGCACAGTTTTCCTAAACCGAGTTCAATGTCCTATGTGAGTTTATGACTTATCATATGTTCCGTAATGACGTTTTGGTTGGTTAACCACCCTATGCGAAAAAATAACAAACAATTTTCCACTTTACTCACTTGACACACATCTCAATTTACTTTGACAGATATGTTTTTATTAAAAATATATTTTTAGGGATTATAGACTTTATTTGTACTAAAAAAGGTTGAAAATTAAATGTTGAATCGGTGTTAACTGTACTAGAACGAATTGTCGGTCTTAATAGTATAAGTTATTTTGCGAAGAAAAATTATTTGTATTGTTAATAAAAATTAGCGATGGTTAATTTTATATCATTTTATAACATCGTTAATTTTATAACATTAGGAAAACGTGATGAAAACGGAAAAGATAATGCACTTTGGTATGAAAACAGTGTAATCTGCACATTTTTTTTTCATTTTCATCACTGTTTCACAAATTTCAAGCACTACAAAATTCGTTGATTAGAATAAAAAAATTAGGTTTAGCACTAGCTCGTCTGAAAATTATATCCTTCCATGAAAATAAATAAATAAATAAATAATAAACGCTACACACTCAAAGGCCCACACTAAGGTTTTCCCTTGTGTCGTGGGTCCCTCGGAACACACATAAAGACAAACACAAACACCCATGACCCGAGAACAAACATCTGCTTTTCACACAAATGTTTGCCCCGACTGGGGATCGAACCCAGGACCCGCCGATCAAGAGGCAGCGTCACTACCACTCCACCAAACCGGCCGTCAAGAATGTTCAAGAATGCTTTTATAGCTTCTCAAATAGACTTCTTTTGTATGAAAAATTGTGTAATATCCCTAAACAGTGTTGACAAGGGTGGATCCAGCTTTGGTGCCAGGGGGAGGTCACATAGTAGTGGTCCAGTCGCAAGAAGTTATAATTTAATTTTGATGATATAATAATAGATACATATTCGTGGTCTGGATCATTATTGAAATCGCCGCATAGAACGATTGGAGTCTCCTCTAAATCTGTTTGAGAGGCGTTTGACGTCAAAATATATAAAAACATTTTCTTAAATAATTTTAATTAGTCGTTCGCCTAGGTCCTCACCCCCGTGACCCACCCCCCCTGGATCCGCCCTTGAGTGTTGATCTGTTAAAGCAAAACTTTAGAAAGGCTTAAACAAAGGCAAAGGCTTTTTAGGAATCTCGAAAATTTTAATACGTAATGATAGTAATCTTTGATAGACCAACAACAAAATTATTAGTTAGAAAAAATAATACAACAAACCTAGGTATTAAAGTTCGTTCGGGCAATTAGTGTGCAGTACAGGCGCACGGTATATTGGGACCATTCTTTAACTTAAATGTGACTAAAAATTAAAATTAAATAGCCATCTTACAACTTAAACATATATGCTATTTTTGTAGCATAAGTATAAAAAATCAATCTAGCTATTCCGAATCAGAGTCATCTGTATCACTTTGTGTGTTTATTATGAAAGTGCCTCCGTTAACATCAACATGCTGGTCTACATTATTATTATTATTTTATTTATTTTATTTTTACATTATTATTTTCGTATTATAACTAGTAGAAAGAGATAGAAGATATGAATTACCATTCAAGTTTTCTTGCTCCCTGTACCGCCATACATTTCGAGATGACAGCTGACAGCTACCCATGCACACTAATTGAGCGAACAAACAGTATCTAAGCTCTAGGTCAGGACAAAAGCTCGGCGTTATTACAGATTGTTATCTTTTTAATCTAGACTGCCCTAGTAGTCAACAATGAGCTAGGAATTCGGCGCTATGCTTAGTCATATTTTGCGCAAGATCTAGTGCTTGGTTTAAGATGAGAGTGTTTAGCGTTTTTGGACGTTAAAAACATCTTCAGGCCAAGTACGATAATGACAACACCGCGGTCCTATGTAAAAATGTCAACATTGACAACGCCATAGGGCGAGCAAGCCTTTGCGCGGGACCCTCGCGCAATCAAAGTGAAGTTTCGGCGTGAGCCGAGCGCGAGTTTGTCGTTATCGTGCTAGAGCTGCTGATGGGGCTAGCATGGTCGCGTGAAATAATTTTGTCATGTTGTTGTCGTTCTGCCTATACCGTACTGAGACGTGACGATATACGCAGATTCCAAACAGATTCACATTCTTAATTTTTTTTAAATAATTTTTGATGTTAGTACAGTGCTTCTGTTTTGTTAATGTTTCTTGTCATTTGAAAATCAACTAACTTCTTTGAAATTCATTTAGGACCTTACCTCAACAATAAAACTAAAACTTAGAGATAATGTTTAAAAATGGCTGTATATTCATAAATTCCTTTGCCTTTCACGAAAGGGATAAATTAAACAACAAAACGATGACATAAGTCAGTCTAAGTGGTGTTTTGATGTTTTGTGGTAAAGCTAAAGCAGTTATTGCATAGATTAATCACTTAAATTCTGAGAAGTTATTGCTTATAACTTTTAAATGGCTGAACCAATTTTGATGAAATATAGCTACCTCATTATTACGTCAGCTTTAAAAAAAACCCGCATCGAAATCGGTCCATTCGTTTAGGAGCTACGATGCCACAGACAGATACACAGACATACAGATACATAGATACACACATACATACCTACATACATAAACTCTTGCCTGTAATCCCTAACGGGAAAGGCAGAGCGTCAGTGGTTCTAGAAAACCACTTAATACCACGTTTGACACAAATGGTGAGGGTTATTAAATGGAACATGTTGTGTAATGGTGAGAGGTGGTCAGCCTTTATCCCATGATACAGCAAGACCCTCACGTCGCACTTACTGACTTTTACAGTATGCTTGGGAAGAGTAGGCAGCTGGCACATTCTACGTTTTTCTTTCACTCACAGTCCAGCGTGGAAGGATACTAAACACGTCAACATTATAAGACACGTCACCTTTATAGCACATTTTTTTTTCGGGAAGGTTGTTTTTGCTTCTAAATTAAGACATAGCCTAGTACACAGTGTCCGTTGATGTCGACATCTGCTGACTCGAACTAAACTCCTGACCCATGTCAAGTGACAAGAGATAGATTACTCGCTAAAAGCGGGCTACAAGCATCTTGAAATTGCCTGTCGAGATTTCTTTCCGTAAATCTAAAAAAGAAAAAAAAATCGCCTCTCGAACCTTTCTGTCCGACCATTAAGGCGACTACAGCACCTAAATTACGATTTTATGATGCGTAGATAAGCACGTCGCACTGCATTACATAGAAGAAAAAAAAATACTACGGTATTATTCAGGCATAAGCTAGATAAGTAGTTTGCTAAAACATGATTCAGCACTTTTGGCTCGATAGAAAAAGCTCACAAAGTCACCTCTAAATACCAATATTGTGTGTCTTTTAAGCTATTAAAACGATAGTAAAATGCACACAGGAACTTGAATTTGCTATCAAAATGTTCGTGATTGCACACTCTCGATAAGTAGTTAACGCATTTTTCGATTTAAGCCGTTACCTTTCCATAAATCTCATTTTTCTAACTTACGAACATGTTTTTACGCACGCACGCTTTCATAGTCTGTAAACTTCGTGTATCGACACTGTTCGCACTGCCGGCCCAGGCCTGTTGAGAGACGGAGATGGCACTATTCCTATGTGTGCTGCCTTAATCGGGTGCTGTAGTCGCCTTAACTGATTACGTTATATTTAACACAAGGCTTTTTGATATAAAAAAATACTTTTTCTGATGGCTAGAACATCTATTTCATTTTACATTAGAATAAATCATACCCAGTATATTGAAAAAGAAAATATATATGCAAGTTGCCGTAACGCACAAATACAGTTGATTTCATTTTGGAGTGCCTGATTTCAACTCGCTTCCCTCAGCAAGGGCAAAGAGACTCAGCTAAAAGTAACTTGAAAGTGCTCGACTCCTCTTCATCCCACCTTCAACAAGCCTTGAAGACATGAGAGGTGACGTCAAAGAGTCAAGGGCCCAGACGCTAACGTCAATTGTTTTTTGAAAGAAAACCTTGAAGTGCACTTTTGTAGGGACTTGGGGAAGATGAGAGGTTTGGCTCGGGTAAAAATAGGTTTAGATGATATGCATATTTAGTTTTTTTTATCGGTCCAAGTACATACAGCCGCATGTTATTTTACCTGTTTGCAATACGAAAGCCGGTGTTATTACGAGTGAGATGGGGTGACTTCATGGTCAATATGTTTAGCCAGATGTGGTGCC
Organism: Aproaerema taeniolella; assembly: GCA_949987775.1. NCBI lineage: Eukaryota > Metazoa > Arthropoda > Insecta > Lepidoptera > Gelechiidae > Aproaerema > Aproaerema taeniolella. The sequence goes on along the minus strand of OX465268.1, from coordinate 2,867,928 downwards.
GTATGTACAGAGGCCAGCGCATCAGGTTTTTTTTTAATATTTTTTTATTATAAGATGGGTAAACTCTTGACCTCAATCTTGACCGTAAGGTCAAAGATGAGGTCGACGATGGAGCGAGTTAACCCAGAAAATGCCTATAAAGGCACTGGTACTCCCACGCACCGACGGAACACAGCAAGCTGTTTGGCGTCGGACTTCGGTAGGAGGGTGGTCGCGAACCAGACGGCCCTTTACAGAGCCTACCACACCGCATGAGACCAAAGGACGACACCTCAGATTCAGAAAAAAATGAAGTGTCGTTGCCTGGGATGGATTACTAGGAGGCAGGTCTTATTTGTGTTTCCTTAGTCGCCTCTTACGACACCCATGGATAGAGATGGGGTGGTGTTATTCTCAACCGATCACCACACGGTTAGGTTACTCTATTTTCATTGCAAAACCGCTCTTATCACAACAGCACAGAGGCACACGTGTGGTAACCTGAGTTGCGGCCGTCCGTACATACAGCCGCATGTCAGGCTACCCTTTTACACTACGAAAGTTGGCGCTATTACGTTACGAGTTAGATAAGGGCGACGTCAAGGTGTTTTTTTTAAGCCTGATGTGCTGCTGTGTGTACGTTCCTACCAAGGGGCACGGGCATTTGGAATACATAGAAAAATTGGATTAGATAGATAGATATAACTTTATTTAACTGCTTCCAAACAATACAAACAAGTAGAACAACATAAAAGTTATCTAAAGCAGTCAAAATGGCGCTGACTCAGCATGTGCTGTAGCACTAGACTAAAGCGCTGATTTTCAGTCAGTACCACAGTGTGTTGTTGCGTAGAGCGCGATTTCAAGACAGCTAGACATATACAATACCATACACATGAAAGACATAAAACACATGCAAAATAAACAAAACGAAACAAAATTAAGTCAAAACGTTAATCACAACTGACACGTGCAAACAACCAAAGTGTAGCAATAATACAACCATATGTATGTGTGTGTGTGTGTGTGTGTGTGTGTGTGTGTGTGTGTGTGTGTGTGAGTGTGTGTGTGTGTGTGTGGTTTGTGTCAGTGTGTATGGGTTGTGTGTGGTGTATGTGCGGGTGCGTGTTGGTGTGTGTGTAATAATTTAGCCTTAGATTAGAGCTAATAGATTAGAGCCTTTACGTTTAATTCGGTGTAATATTAGCTTATCTAATAATGTAAAGAAAAAAGAAACTGGCCAAGAGCGTATCAGGCAACGCACAGTGTAGGGTTTTGCAGTTGAAAAATACATTTTATTTTTAAACAGGTATCCAATGCCACTCTATATGGTGAAATTGGCTTCCTGCGTCTGTATTTCCGGGCTTATATAACCCAAGTCTCTTTAAGGTTCGAGTGAATAGGCATCTTCTGGGTGAGCTTGCTACATCCTCGCCCCTGAGCTAGATTTTGGTCATTCTCTATTTTTTTTAAATCGCTGTATCTTGGTCAGCGCACCCTGAATGAGAAACGGGAAAAGCGAAGAAGTCAACAATAATAAATACCTAACTGTCATCTAAATGTCACTAAGGTCAACTACATTATAATGTCATCCATCTCTTTCCCTCTTAGGAAAAAAAACAATAGCGTAGAAAGTTTTGTTTTCGATGACCTAGATAAAGGCCCGGGCACACAGAAGCGGTGAAATTGTGCAACTATTATGAGCGATTAGCTTTAAGCCACTTTCTACTGACACCCTCGCCAGTGTGACGTGGACTTTATTTGTAGATTTAATTAGTTTAGGATGTCACTCGCTTTCCGTTTGCAACTACGTTCTTTAGGTAATTTAGGAAGATATACTATAATGTACTAGTTGTTATTATGGTGAATCATGTTACAATAATTTCGTATACCATACTGCTAAAGCGGTGATAGCTCAGTTGGTAATGAGCCGGACTTGTAAATTCGTCTTTTCGGATTTATGTATTGATTTGCTTAGCGGTGAAGGAAAACATCCTGATGAAACCCGTACGTCCTAAGAACATTTTCGTTTTCGCTTGGCGCGCCGTCCACCAACCCGCATTGTGCCAAAGTGGTGGACTGTGGCCTAATTCCCCTTCGTGTTTCGAAGGGACAGGCCCGTGCCCATATATGGTCTGATTAAAAAGAAAATAAATCAAAATTCTGTAAGGTTGTAGTTTTAACGTAAATGGGCTACTAAAGAAAAGGGTTGTAGTTTTACAAATACAAAAAAAAGAAATTAAAATCTAGGTTAAGACATCGCTCAAGATTGAGGTCAAGAATTAACCCATCTCATTAAAAACAAAGGCCTGCAAAAATTATTAAAATCATTTGCTGTAAGAGAGTGCATTTGATAGTGTGTGAATAAAGTTGAAACTATGTTTATTCATTTGTTAAAGTCCCACCAATCTCAATTAAATTGCGTATGTGTTCGCTCTTATAAAAAAAAAATGATAGAATTCAAACAATATCAATTGGTATGCATAGAGTGAGGGCTATAGCTCATAAAATACCTTGAGGCAGTGGCACCAACAGTGGTACTGCAACGAAATATCAGTGGTATGTTGTACTGGGCCCTGATTCTGTAACTTCAGTTGTATGTCGATGAAATGGAGGCCGTTTTCAACCGACTTCAAAAAAGGATGAGGTTCTCAATTCGACGGTTTTTTTTTTGTATATTTGTTACGCGATTACTCCGGCAACATGATTCAGCGCTTTTAAAAAAAAACAACAAAAACAAAATATACTACAAACTAGAACATCATCTAAATAAATGAATGACATTTCTGTTTGTAGTTATTTGCTAATAGGCATTGTAGTCCGCAAAAAACTAGATATCTACTTTGTGCGAACTGTTGTTGGGATTGAAGTCGGTGACTCATACGTTTTTAACGTGGAAAAATATTATTATATCTGTTCAAGTGGGGAAATTGAGAACTATTTAATTTTCATATACTTGTTGACTATCACCCCGACCAGCAGCGCCACCGTTAACTGAACGTTAAGTTGCAAACTACTTAGCAACTGAAAATTCAGATGGCGTTGGTGCCAACAGTCAAAGCAGCCGTCATTAGATTTATGAAATTTGGATAGTTTTCAATTTGATAAAATGGCGACCATTTCATCGACACACGACTGAAGTTACAGAATCGGGGCCCTGTATACTAAACTATCGTTACACATTACATATCGAAAATGGGACATACACAATACTTGTTCTTTGTTTTGTGTATTATTTAAGGGGAATACTACATGAGTAAATGTAATTTATAATCCCACCAACAACATTTTTGTATAAAAGGTTGCCAAGACGAGACCATCAAGTTAGAGTGAATAGGCATTTTATGGAAGAGCAAACCCATTATTTAAACAAAAATAAAAAAAACTGGCTCGCACTGTCAAAAAGTTATCAGATCTCATGTAGAGCTAAGCTTCTAACTCTACAAACTCTAACTTCACAAACTCTACATCTTAGTCAAAATATTTAATTTCATTTTAGTTTAACTCCATTCATACAAACACCGATAGCCCAGTTGGTAATGAGTCAGACTTGTAATCCGAAGGTCGTGGGTTCAAATTCTTGAACCTGTACCACTAAATTCGTCTTTTCGGATTTATATACGGATTTCTAATAATCACTTGCTCAACGGTGAAGGAAAACATCGTGATGAAACCCGCTCGTCCAAGAAAATTCATTTTCGAAAGACGAGCAGTCCACCAACCCGCATTGTGCCAGCGTGGTGGACTATGGCCTAAGTCCCCTTCGTCTTTCGAAGGGAGGACCGTGCCTCTCGGTGGGGACATATATGGGCTGATAAGAGAATACAAACAGTTCATACTAAACATTTAAACTGCTAAATTAAGGTTTTCCCTTGTGTCGTGGGTTCCTCGGAACACACACAAAGACAGACATGAACACCTATGACTCGATAACTAACATCAGGGCCCCGATTCTGTAACTTGTGTGTCGATGGAATGGTCGCCATTTTATCCGTTCAGGTGGCGAAATTGAGAACTATCCAAATTTCATACATCTAATGACTGCTGCCTTCACTAGTGGCGCCACTGCCAACTAAATTTTCAGTTGCTAGATAGTTTTCAACTTTACGTTCGGTTGGCGGTGGCGCTGCTGGTCGGGGTGGTTGTAAGCAAGCATATGAAAATTAAATAGTTCTCAATTTCGCCACCTGAACTGATAAAATGTCCTCCATCCCATCGACACGCAACTGAAGTTACAAAATTACAACTGAGACCCGTCGATCAAGACACAATGCAACTATTCGAAGAAACCGGCCGTCAAATTACTGCAACAATGAAAGAGCTTTCCCTTAACAAAGTATGCGGTGGCGTTCGGGTGTTAATTTCAAAACCTCACATATTATTTATAGCCTGTATTAAATCTAAACAGTTCCAAGCCAATGAATTGTAAACAGAACACTCTGATAGTGTTGTCCCTCGTCCCATTTAAATGCGGGACCGAAAAGAAAATCGGGATAAGAGTTTTGGTGATGGAAAGTTTGGTTGTCTTCCTAATCACATTTTATTAATGCCCATTTTTCAACCCCGGCAAAAAAAGAAGGGTGTGTATTTGTTCTTCTTAATATTATCATGTAAGTATAGTCAAGTGTGTGGCGAACTTGGCTAACCCTGGTGTCAGAGTTTTCAAACTGCACAATGGCCTCTGACTTGGTTTTAACGACTGTAGTCAATCGACAACAGCCGGGACCGACAGCTTAACGTGCCCTCCGAAGCACGGAAACGCTCGTGATAAATTGCCACTTTGGTCACCCATTAGGTTCCCTGCCTCTGTGTACGTTGCTTGACCTCACTGACCGGATGAGATCAGCGAGCGCCACTGGGCTACGAGCGCTATAATATGTGTATTTGTATGACTGTATTTCTGTGTGTCTGTCTGTGGCTACGTAGTTCCTAATCGAATGGATTGATTCCGATGCGGTTTTTTTGTTTGAAAGCTGACGTACTTAATCGAAATGGTTCTCTATATTTGATCAAAATTGCTGCTGTTTAAAGTTATAAGCAATCGATATTTATTCATACATTCATTCATGTCGGGAGTGATTTTTTTTTTCATCGTAACATCTTCGTTGTGTAAGAGTCTGTTGGAAGGCTATCGCTATTCATCGCTATTCAATGGCAGTGGAAAGACGATGGTGATCATTTTATCTATTCAGGTGGCGAAATTAAGAACTATAGAATCCTCATATATTTGATAACAGCTACCTTGACTAGCAGCGCCACCACCAATTAAATGTTGAATAGCAAACTAGAGACCCTACCTTATTCTCAATTTCGTAAACTACGCCTGTAGTCTTCTTCTTATCGTGTAGGTGTAGTCAAGAGTGTGGCGAACTTGACTAACTCTGGTGTCAGAGTTTTCAAACTGCACAATGACCTCTGACTTGGTTTAAACGACTGTAGTCAATCGACAACCGACAGCTTAAACGTGGCTTCCAAAGCACAGAAATGCTCGTGATAAATTACCACTTTGGTCACCTATCAGGTTCCCTTCCTACGAGCGCTTCACGCAAGTAGTGAAGGCTACTTTTTATGCTAGTTCTAGAATAAATTCCTTCGCCATGGATCATCAGAAACCTGCTCATGTTATGTCACTAAAAGGCACATTTGCATACATATCTAAATATATACTTGTACAAAACCGCCCAAACCGTTAGATCTTTATAAATTGGTATGTGTGTTTTTTTTCTGTTTGACATTTTGTGGTAGTAATTAATATGTGCATACTATAAGTTAATCATTTTTGTTTACTATATTTGCAAATACTTGTTTAACTTAATTGTTTTATTATGTCATGACATTTAAAAGATTGTAAACATTTACTTGAAATAAGTATAAAAACAATGATAGTGAAGTGCGATATTCTTCCTTCCTTAATCTAAATATATAAACTGACTGACTGACTAACTGACTGACATATCAACGCACAGCCTAAACGGCTAAACGTAGGCACTTAAAATTTGAAAGGGTCGTAGGTTAGGTACCGCAGAGGTGCACAAAGAAAGGAATTCCCGAAATTCCTACGGGAACGGGATTTAGCGGGAAAATCCTTTTGTATGAAAAATCTAAACCGCTTAAGTTATACGCTTGAAATTTGGCATGCAGGTACCTTAGTAAACTTAAAGCTGAGTTGCAACAGGATATTGCAAAATTCCCACGGGAACGGGAGTTAGCGGAAAAAAACTTCACGCGGTTCCCGAAGTTCACGCGGGCGAAGCCGCGGGTTGAAAGCTAGTTTAATACAAACATGAGTCAAAATGCCCGTATATATTAGCTTTCCACCCGGGACTTTGTTCTCGTGGGTATTTGAGAAAATTATGTAGCCTATGTGTTAATCTATGGTGTCAGCTACCTCGATACCAAATTTTTTATCAAAATTAGTCTAACCGTTTGAGCATGAAAGAGTAACAAACATCCATCCATACTTTTGCGTTAATAATATTACGTAGTAAGGATGATCAAAACTTAGTTATCAAATTTTTAAGTTAGGCCCATGTCGTTCTGAAGGTGGGATATGAGGACTCACTAGTCCCACTTTTTACACGACTGCGCGACGCAAAAGAGGATAATGTGTTTATCAGCCTATGTATGTATGTATGTTTGTATGTATATATATTCTTTATTGCACTTAGATAACATAGGATACAAAATAAAAGAAAAAAAGTTTACAAAGGCGGACTTATCACTAATAGTGATCTCTTCCAGCCAGCCTGGTGCAGTAATAAATATTGTTTTAAAAACGCGGGACAAAAGTAGGTATGTATGTATGTTTGTACCTTTGTGACACTATTTACGCGCCACAAAAAAACGCTTGGGCCGATTTTGATAAATGATACGTCGTTGAATTCGTCATGACGGCGCGAGTGTCACAAAAAGTGTAAAAAATTTAAAAAATCAAAATGGCCGATTTTGGACATCATAACGTGAAAAAGAAAAAAATGAAAATTAACAAATTATGTCAAGTGGGGTATCGTTGAATAGGTATTTAAAAATCATTGTTAGGTTTCTCATATCGTTTTTCAACAAAAATTACCGTTTAGGATCTATGACGATTTAAAGTTGTTTAAAAAAATCACGCCATCCAAAGATGCGCTCTCAAAATATGGTATCCGGGATATATGTGATTTTTATTGTTACAACATACATCACTATTTCTTTCTTTTCTCTTGTTGTCAGTGAGGTGTGTAACTCCACACCTTTATTATGGACAATTCTCATACATCAGTCAGTTAAACAGAATACATTTCGATGTTTGTACGATAGTTCAGTGCAGTGTATGCTAGAAATGCGATTTAAAACGAAAAGATTTACAAAAAACACAAAAGGAAAATGTACAAAGGCAGGCTTGGCTGGAGGATTTCTTCCAGCCAAAGGTATTGTGTGTTTGTAATGTTAATTAAAAACTCGAAAAAAAATTGTTAGAAAGTACTGACTTCTATGTCTAGGAAGAGTTGGCAGCTGGAAGATTTCAAGTTTTTTTTTCCATTGTGGCAGGGAATCCTATATACCTATTACCTTAGATAGGCATACACATATACATACATATATGTTTTACGAGTTTAAAGAGACTGTGCCAATTTAAACTCTGAAACAATCAAAAATGAACTTTATTATCGGGTCATAAACGTGAAATTGACAATCTTTCTTTTTACGACAGTTTTACGTGACATCGAACAGCCTTGTTTTGCTGCGATATCACTTTTTGACGGCTTTAAAATTTTAATACGATTCTCCTTTTATATGTGACTAGAATTCCGTTCGGGACTTCGTTCCCGTGGGAATTCTGGAAAATTATGTAGCCTATGTTACTCAGGGATTATGTAGCATCCAAATGGTGAAAGAATTTTTGAAATCGGTCCAGCAGTTTTTAAGTTTATTCGTTACATACAAAAATACACACATCAACGCGGTCTAGGGATATTGCACGATTTTTAATACAAAAGAGGTATGTTTGAGAAGCTTAAAAAGAATACTGGGGATACATGGAGGGCTATAATTTTTCAGAAAAGCAAGTACTAAACCTAAATTTTGAATTATAGTCAATAAATTTTGTTTTACTTGAAATTTGTGAAAACGTGATGGAAACGAAAACTAAAATGCATTTTTGACTGCTTTTTGTATGAAAATGGTCGAATTTACGCAATTTTTTTTCCTTTTCGTCACGTTTTCGCAAATTCCAAGTAAAACAAAATTTATTGACTAAAATCAAAAATTCAGGTTTAGCACTTGCTTGTCTGAAAATTATAGTGCTCCATGTATCTCGAGTATGATTTTGTAGCTTCTCAAACAGACCTCTTTTGTATGAAAAATCGTGCAATATCCCTAGACCGCGTTGATGTGTATACAAATCTTTACATACATACATCTTTACATACATCATACATTAGTATTTAATATGTGTTCAAATTGCGAAAGTTTAAAGTAACCTACACGACAACTATTCTAGAAGCAGAATTGATTTATATCACCTTAATTTAAGATCTGGCATCCCCATCAATCATATCCAGACATTCAACTCAAAAAAAAACTAAAAAGTGACAGTTGACTAATACTGGCCATAATAGGCATGAAAAGAATTCAAAAAGAGAACAAAAACTGGTCCCCTTACATTCCAGAAAATATGAGTAACTTTGACATGGTAATTCATTCGAGATGCTGCAGGTAATTAAGTTAATGTCTACTTAGAAACTATAAAGAGGACATTCACAATTTCTTTGTTCATATTTGCATACACTTTTTCCTTCTACCGATTCTGTGGAAGAGATATGTTTAGCATTTTTCTGCCGTGTGGTGATCGGTAGAGAATAACACCATCCCATCTCTTTCCGTGGGTGTCGTAAGAGGCGATTAAGGAAACACAAATAGTAATCCATCCCAAGCAACGACACTTAATTTTTTCTGAATCTGAGGTGTCGTCCTATGGTCTCATGCGGTGTGGTAGGCTCTGGAAAAGGGCCATCTGGTTCGCGACCACCCTCCTACCGAAGTCCGACGCCAAACTGCTTGCTGTGTTCCATATTGCATATTCTGGGTTAACTCGCTCCATCGTCGACCTCATCTTTGACTTTTATGGTCAAGATTGAGGTCAAGAGTTAACCCATCTTATAAAAAAAAAGCTTCTATAAGTTTTACAAAAATAAATAGCTGTATTTCCCTTTGAGACTGAAAAATTAGACAAAAGATAAAAACGGCCAAGCCAAGTTTGACCAAGCTGTAGAGTTTGTGAAGTTAGGGCGTGCAGACTTAGAAGCTTGTTTCTACATGAGATTTGATAACTTTTTGACAGTGCGAGACATAAATGTGACTGTGAAAATGGAAAGGTACAACTTTTGTAATAGTCGTTAAGGTTCACAATTAGTGTGATGCTATTGTAAATAGATCTTATTGACTAGGTACCCAGAAAGTACCTTTTACTAAACACAGTCACATATGGTCTCGTCTTGGCAACATTTTATATGAAAATGTTTTTGGTGGGATTAAATTTTCTTCAAATGTAGTGCTATCTTCATTTACGTCAACAAGACGGAACTTAACATTACAATACAATAAAATCACAGACCTATATCGAGATAGACGGTAAAAATTTACCTACCTTGCGTGTAAAAAATGTGAGGTTTTGTCACAGTTTTGTCCGACTTTAAGTCAGTCCGCTTGAGGCCTATGCCGTAAATGATAATCGATTTTAAGCGGATTTACATTATTGTTTTACTTAATTAAGCGCCTTTGAATCATTTCCACGCGGTCTTGATTTCTCATCATTTTAGGTTCATTTTAGGTACGAAAAATTAGACACGCTAGTTTAACATGCAGTTTGAAGCAATCTTTTCGTCTATCTCGATATAGGTCTGTGAATACAATACAATACAATACAATACTCTTTATTGCACACAAAAATATAAACAAAAACAAATGTTCATCATGTAGTTACAATGCGGCGACCTTATTGCTAGAGCAATTTCTTCCAGGCAACCGGGGGTGAAGGAAACAGAAAGTGAAGCGGTAGACGTGCAAAGAGTTATACATAAGTTAATTAAAAGTAGCATTATTCGTTTCTTCGCGTACCTTTAAGTATGTACCTTCGCGCGATTCATGCATACCCGTGCGTGCAAGATTTGTATCGCACGCGCCGAAAACATAGCGTGCGACGGGTTAAAGTTTTTGCAACTGATGGGCGAAAAAAACCGATCAGTGAGGTTAAGCGACGTACACAGAGGCAGGGAACTGGATGGGTGACCAAAGTGGCAATTTATCACGAGCGTTTCCGTGCTTCGGAGCGCACGTTAAGCTGTGTCCCGGCTGTTGTCGATTGACTACAGTCGTTAAAACCAAGTCAGAGGTCATCGTGCGGTTTGAAAACTCGGTCACCAGGGTTAGCCAAGTTCGCCACATACTTGACTATACATACCTACACAATAAGAAAAAGATGGGCGAAAAGTAACCACAAAAAATGGAATGTTTTCAATTCGTGACTAACACGTCACAAAAGGTATTATTTAAATGAAAACTAATCGACCATAAGTTACTTATTTCACTGCCCATTGAACATGTTAACAGATGAAACAGTTAAAACATACGTTAAGATACAAACTAATGAACAAAACCTAGTTAACCACCAGAGCTTGAAAACGGCCGGCTGAGAGCTGTGTTTTTTTTTAATTTCCAATATTTTACAGAGGGGTGTTATAAAGTTTAACGTGTGTATCTGTGTGCCTGGGTATTTGGGTATCTGTCTGTGGAATTGTAACTCCTAAACGAATGGACAAATTTAGATGCAGTTTTTTTTTCGAAAGTTTTTTCCGTGTGGTGATCGGTTGAGAATAACACCACCCCATCTCTTTCCGTGGGTGTCGTAAGAGGCGACTAAGGAAACACAAATGAGACCTGCCTCCTAGTAATCCATCCCAGGCTACGACACTTCATTTTTTTTCTGAATCTGATGTGTCGTCCTATGGTCTCATGCGGTGTGGTAGGCTCTGTAAAGGGCCGTCTGGTTCGCGACCACCCTCCTACCGAAGTCCGACGCCAAACAGCTTGCTGTGTTCCGTCGGTGCGTGGGAGTACCAGTGTCTGTATAGGCATTTTCTGGGTTAACTCGCTCCATCGTCGACCTCATCTTTGACCTTTATGGTCAAGATGGAGGTCAAGAGTTAACCCATCTTATAATAATAATAAAAAAACGTAATCGAGATAGCTTTTAGACATATTTGATCAAAATTGGTTCAGCCGTTTAAATTTTATAAGCAATCGAATGTCGAGGGTGATATTTATTTTTTAATTTATGAGTTATACTAACTTTCTGCCCGGGACTTCGTTCCCGAGGGAGTTTGAGAAAATTATATAGCCTATGTGTGTCCAGGGTGTTAGCTACCTCAACACCAAATTTTATTAAAATTGTTGCAGTCGTCTGAGCGTGAAAGAGAAACATCTATACATCCATCTACAGGGCTTTAGGTATCTCTCTTTCAACCTCTCGGGTGGTTAATCAGTCCATGACACTGAACAACTTTCTCAAGGAACATAGGTCAAAATACGAAAAAAAAAATTTGAGTTCCCATACAAACTTCATCAGCATATAGCGCATTTTGTATGGGAGATCAAATTTTTTTTTCGTATTTTGACCTGTGTTCCTTAGGGAAGTTGTTCAGTTTCATGGACTGATTAACCCATGAACTGAACAACTGATTAACCACCCGAGAGGTTGAAAGAGAGATACCTAAAGCCCTGTATAGGTACATACTAGTTCGGGCATATTATTAGTATAGTTAGCACTTAACAATTTAAGTTAACAGCTTATTTTTATATGTATGAATTTTTTGCTAAATAAACAATTTTTATTTTTATTTTTTATTTTTTTTATTATACTACCTTTCGCGTGTATAATATTTATGAGTAAGGGTAAGGATATTTTTGTAGTTTATGGAACCAATCATAAGTCTAAGGATTACACCCATACATCGTCGACTAAGCCAAGTGTAGCTGCGCGTACGCACTAACTTAGTTTAATGTTCATAATTTACATGGAAGGGATTATCATGAGCATAGGATGCTTGACTGCGAATTTTTCTATCTTCACGGTATCGGTTTTGAGGGGTAAACTGAGACTCATTTTTTTTTAATAAGAAATATGAATTCCTAAATGTTATTTGTATTGTATAGCTTATAGTTTTTATGAAGTTAACTGTACTGTATTAGGCGATTCACATTTATTTAAAAAAATGTATATATATGTAAACAGAAGTTAAAAGGCATTTTATGACTTTTTAAAATTTCCCCCGACTTCGATTTTTTCCTCTTTCTTTTGAAGATTTATGAATATGGTATTTGGCGGTAGTCCACTATCTTAATCTTAAAAAGAGCAGCGTTTTTGTTGGTAAAGTAAACACCATACACCTCTATCCTTCGCTAGTGATTTGACCTCTCGATTGTCCATCAGGCATGTATCCAAAGCCATGATGTCGTGTGCAGATTACGTTTTCTCGTTTCCCGGTCTTTTCCGGGATTCTCATATACCTATAAAAATCCATTTGATATATATAAAAGACATACCAGGGATTATCGCTTACGAATTCTCCACTCATATGTCTGTTTGTATGTCCTAACATCCTCCTAATGGTTCGCATTACGAGGTAATACGTTTAACAAGAGTTAATTCGCATATAGATTTGCGCTGTAATGTGTTACCTTAGTAGTTTGCAATACATTACGCGTTTACAACTCAGAATAGCTAGCTAAAGTAATGATGGAGTAATGTAACTAATTTGTACTTTTGTATGTGTTTATATCTTGTTAAAACTACAGCGTTAAGGATTAATGTTGCAGTTTGAATGTTAAACATACTCGTAAAAATTCTCAATGTTAATTTATAGCTTTCCGCCCGGGACTTCGTTCCAGTGGGAATTCTGGAAAATTATGTACTCAATGTTCATCACGGATAATGTAGGATTGTAATGGTGAAATAATTTTTCAAATCGGTCCAGTAGTTTCGGAGCCTATTCAATCCAAACAAACAAACAATCAAATCTTTTCTCTTTTTAACATTAGCATAGAAGAACACCGAGCATGGGAATTTGTTCCCGTAGAAATTTCAGAATACTCAATCCCTACTAATATTATAAATGCGAAAGCAACTCAATCTCTTGTCTCTAACGCTTTTACGCCTGAACTACTGAACTGATTTAAGGCGACTACAGCACCCGATAAAGGCAGCACACATAGTGCCATCTCCATCTTTCAACAGGCCTGGGCCGGCAGTGCGAACAGTGTCGATACACGAAGTTTACGGACTATGAAAGCATGCGTGCGTAAAAACATGTTCGAAAGTTAGAAAAATGAGATTTATGGAAAGGTAACAGCTTAAATAGAAAAATGCGTTAACTACTTATCGAGAATGTTCAATCACGAACATTTTGATAGCAAATTCAAGTTCCTGTGTGCATTTTACTATCGTTTTTACAGCTTAAAATATACACAATATTGGTATTTAGAGGTGACTTTGTGAACTTTTTCTATCGAACCAAAAGTGCTGAATCATGTTTTCAGCAAACTACTTATCTAGTTTATGTCCTGAATATTACCGTAGTATTTTTTTCTTCGATTTAATGCAGTGCGTCATGCTTATCTACGCATCATAAAATCGTAATTTAGGTGCTGTAGTCGCCTTAAATGAAATTTGGTACAGAGATAGATTAGACCTTGGGAAAGAACTTGGGCACATTTAATCTTACAGCTGGAGCCGTGGACGGAAAGCTAGTCTTATTTAATTCTCGTCTAATTACTCAAAAAAAAAAATATAACCCCCGACATTTAAGGTCTTACCACAAAAAATTAAACTTAGACAATGTTTAAAACCGGTTTATGTGAAAAGACATACTAAAATAAACGCTACACACTCAAAGGCCCACATTATGGTTTTACCTTGTGTCGTGGGTCCCTCGGAACACACATAAAGACAAACACAAACACCCATGACCCGAGAACAAACATCTGCTTTTTACACAAATATTTGCCCCAGCTGGGCATCGAACCCAGGACCCGTTGATCAAGAGGCAGCGCTACTACCACTCGACCAAACCGGCCGTCCAAACCTATACAAAGTCAGGTTTTTCGTAACGTATACGTAGTCAGGTTATTCGTAACGTATACTAAGTCAGGTTTTTCGTAACGTGTACTAAGTCAGGTTTTTCGTAACGTTTACTAAGTCAGGTTTTAGCCCCTGATAAAAATAGAGGGGTGTTATAGTGTGTATCTGCGTGTTGGTGACTTGAAGACTGACACCAGGGTACAATAAAGTATGTGGAAACAAGAAAAATAGATACACAATCTTATCTTATCTTATCTTATGTAGCCATTATAAGAAAGATACACAATAAGAAAGATATAAAAAAAGAAGAGTAATATAAAAGAAAACCATTGTCTAGAAGAAATAAAACATTTTATTATTATTATTAAACCAATCAATTTGTTACGCAAATGAAGACAGAGGTGAAACGCTAGCAATAATAATAATAATTAAAAAAAAATTATTCACCCCGACATTCATCGCTTATAACTTTTATTATAAAGAGGATGGTCTCAGTGTTTTTCCCCATACAAACGGCGTCAATGGATTCCATCCCCTAAACTTCAACGGATCCCTGTGACATTTTGGTATAGTGTCAGGAACACCAAAAACTAGGTCCGTACGTTTTGATTTTTTTGATATTTTTAGTAGACAAAAAGATATTTGAATTATCAACATTTAAGAGGTGACTGTTGAAAAACTAAGAACAGTTTTGGAAAAAACAAAACGTACAAACCTCGTTCATACGCTTACAAATCGATAGAGACTAAAAACGTACGATTTCATTAAGTTTTTAGGGTAGGAATCCATTGACGCTTAAACTCATAAAATTTTGGAAATAAAACTCGGCATTTCGCCGGAAAACTGCAATTGTCCCTTTCGCACAAGTCTGAGGCGGGTGGTCGACATCGAGACAGCATGAAAAACAACTGAGACGCTAGTCCAAACTGAGACTAATTTTTGTACTTATAAAACATTGTAGCAAAAAAATTAAATCGCCGAAAAAACTGAAAAACATAAAATAATGAACCCTTTTTTATTTAAACTTAATAACGAAGTTCTTAAACTAATGTAGGTAACTAAGTGTTCTTAACTAAGTAATTTTGAGTCTCGCAGCCGCCGCGCATCACGCTTTACGTAATTAATTAATTTGCTTGTAAGAACCCACTGCTAGAAATCATTATTTTAAATAAAAAAAAATAAAAAAAAGCATCCAGACAAACAAACATGGCGGTCAAACTTAAAACATTCCTCTTTTTGCGTCAGTTAATGAAATAAGGATTAACTAGTCAGTTATCAGAATTGCCAGCCCACAGCATACTAGCAATTTAGCATTTAAATGCTCGTCGTAATGAGTGCGGGTTCGAGTATCGGGCCGTGTAATTGTGAGTCTGTAATTAATGACAACATACAACTTATATAAGTTATGAAAGCTATAACTGTAAGCTATGGCTTGTATTGCTTGCTTGCATTAATATAAATAAGCTGTATATACATACATATATAGCTTGTACTGCGGTTACTAAGATCGATAGTTCTGAAATGTATGGGTTTGAAATGGACTTCTATTATTTTTTATTTACTTTTATTTACACATTTTAATTACTTACTGACACAAAAGTACCTTATTGGCTTATTACCTAAACATTATGCACTTAATTATAATTTAAACAGGAAAGTAGCCCGAAATTCCATCTATACCTTGGTTTTTCTCACTTCCGCTCCTTCTTTAGAGCTGTTACAGCCTCACTGTGTCGCATTAGACTGGGTCATTGCAGTTCTCCGGTTCATCTGACGAAGATCAGGGTTCTTACACGGGACACAGACTTACCACGGTTCTTACAGACTTACCACGGGACTTTTCTATTGTGTTTGTCAATCCCGTACATTTTTAACAGGAATGTTATAAAGTTTGACTATATCTGTGTATCTATGTGTCTGTCTGTGGAATCGTAGTTCCAGAAGGAATGGACCGTCGGTTGAGGGTTAGTGCATTTATATGCAATTGCAAGATTTGACCCGAATAAACATTCACGATTCTTTTAAAGGATGATAGTAGAGATTATTAGTTATCAAATCACAAATACAAATATACTTACTTTATTGCACAACAACATTACATGATACAGATACAGAGTAAAAGATACATTATGAACAGTAATAAAGTTAGGGTACAAAAGGTGACCCCATTGCTAAGAAGCAATATCTTAGGTATTTGATTAACTTACGTATTTAATGGTTATTTTTATCCGAGCCAGTATAAATTTACATACTTATCTTCGTAGTTAATTAACTAAAACAATGTAAAAATCCACTTTTTTTTAAAAAAAACAGGGTTTTTTTTCGAAATTAGTACATTTTCCTCATCTATCCAAGGGCGAAATTAAACTTAAACAATGTTTAAAACCGGCTCATGTGAAATGACAATGCCAGTTTTTTACTCCTGACGAAAATAGACGGGTGTTATAATTTTGACGTGTGTATCTGCGTGTCGGCGGTTTGGAGATTCTGACACAAGGGTACAATAAAGTTTGTGGCAACAAGACAGTTAGATACACGATAAGAAAGATAACATCAAAATTTGATAGTTAATTATCTCTACAATCACCCTTTGAAGAGATCATGACTTATTACCAATAACTCTGTATACAAAAATGTAATAAAATATATCAACTTTATTAAAATTTGACAATAGACGACACAATAAATTCAAGGGGAATGACCTGACAGTCACACTACGATTCTGAGAATTGCAATGTCTCCAAATTAATATGCAATCATAGTGCGCGAACACATTTTCGCGTTTAATATGCACGAGCACGAAACAAATGCCAAACGCCAACGACGCGCCATTTTGTGTCGACTGACACGCCAAGATGGCGCACTGATTACTTTGAAATGTAATCTAATTATTTCTGGAGAAATGGTGGAAATGATTTCAAACCAACAAAGTCTTAAATTTTACTGTTTTTTTTTTCAAATGAACGTCTAAATTATGAACTAATTTATTATTTTATATTGTTTTGAATGAAATTTGTAATTATTTACGCAAAAAAAAATTAAGTAATCGAATTGAACGTCTGCCAAAAAAAATAGTAACCTAGTGACCTCTATCTCTCGTTTGCCCAGCAGTGAGAAGTGTTCTTACCGGGCTAGACAGGAACATAAGAAGTAACCTCTGATAGCTTAGAGACCAATATTTTTATTAGGATGCTGGACATTGACATCCTAAGATGAGAAACAGAGTATGCAACTCTCCCTATAAGACCTAAGCCAGTGTTTCTTAACCCTACTCACTCTCTCTACTTAACTTCGTAATTCATCAAAGTGAAATCGAGTTGATATACGCGATATGAAGCAGAATTGCAAATGTTACCCAGAACTCCATAAAACATGTCTGCCCACAGTTGAAGTTAGGGGCGACGAACACTGAGATTTATACCAGCCCCCCGAACCCGGTAAGTTAATAAGTCAAGCACCAGCTTACGCGCCGTGCGATACAAATCCAGTATCTCATGTGATACGTATTTTTTTTATAACGAATGGGTTCGCTCTTGACCACAATCTAAGCCAGGGGCAAAGATGTCGTCGAGGATGTAACAAGCTCACCCAGAAGACGCCTATTTACTCGAACATTAAAGAGACTCCGGTTACGTGAGCTAAACCCCTCATATTTTCTTTGTATTCAGCCTAATAGAAGCGTTAAATACAATAGAAATGTGAGCGATTTAGCTTTGGTTAACACGTTCAAACTTACCGCGATCGGGGGGCTAACGTGACATTTGCGTTTTTCGGTATTAGAATGTCACAGTTTTCTAAAGTCAAAAAGAAATGTTGAAGACAAAATTCTTACATCAAGTGATTCAATTCAATCATTTTTATATAAATAAATTAAAATGAATTACTTGAATTTCAGCATGTTTGTAATAAAAAGATATTGTGTAAGTAAAACTGGATGTCTGCTTCAATCTTTAATACAACTCTGAAGTGTATTATTAATAAATAAATAAATAAATAATAAATAAACGCTACACACTTACAAGGCCCACATTAAGGTTTTCCCTCGTGTCGTGGGTCCCTCGGAACACACATAAAGACAAACACAAACACCCATTACCCGAGAACAAACATCTGCTTTGTACACAAATATTTGCCCCGACTGGGAATCGAACCCAGGACCTGTTGATAAAGAGGCAGCGCTACTTCCACTCAACCAAACCGGCCGTCATTAAGAAGTAACAACGATTTAAATTAATGAAAAAATACTCGAATTCATTTTTTACTAAGAAAAACAAGCTCTAACTCAGAAATATTTTTATTTCCAAATAAAACTTAATCTTGCTAAAGCATCTATGCACATAATGCACAGTTTCTTTCTTAACGACATTTCAATAAAGTTCCCATAATTCTGTTCCCGCCATTAATATGTGCGGTCGGACGGCAGGATATCCGTGCACTGTGCGTTGTACTTTAAAGGATGAGGATGCATGTGGGTACTACTAATGTATGGGGTTTTAATTTAATAACCGTTGGGGTTTATGGGATTATATGTTATTTAGTATGCAAATGTTTTGTCGATTTGTCACACTGCAGTGCAATGGTGGAGGAAGATAGTTTAATATTTTTATTTAGGTTTTCCTCCTTCGTTTTGCAGGCTGCCTGTAAAATGGCAATATATAAATACAAAACTTTTTTTTTAAATTTAGTATTTCCAATCGCTTATCTGCGTGAGGAATATTAACCAATGAGTTTTAGAGTAAAATGTTCGGCGCGAATGAGAAGAGAACCCACGACCCCAGAAAAATATTCGTGCCTTTTTGTGAATATACGTGTTTCAAAAATGCCCAATCAAAAGAAAATACAAAATGAATGCACTGCTCTATTTCAAATATGTCAAGTATGTCGCGATTTTGAAAGATGTCAAATTTTTTTGGAGTTTATGGCCTGGCTACTAGATCTTTGGGCCAAACCTTAATTTTTGATGCACTTAATGATTGTTTTTCTCAAAAGTGTAAAGTGTTTTCTGCCGATTTACAAAAAAAAAAATCAAAAATGTTTATTGTTTTATCAATATTACACAGTATATTTATGTAACAAGCTGGGGCGGGGCTACTTTTTAAGCAAAAAGCCTGTGCTAAGAAGCCCCGCTCTTCATAATGATTCTACTTACATTTAAGTTTAGGTTTAAATCACAAAGTACTTAACAAATATAAATATTCACTTAGTTTCTTGCCAAAACTTAGCAGCGTGTACATGCGAGAGCGTGCGTATGTGTGTATATGTTTGTGTCTCTTAAAAATACCATCCAGAAGATTTAGTTGAAATATTGACTGCAAATAAAATATGAAAGATGTCAAAATGTACAACTGATTACTAGAGTTGCAACCATTTCACTTTTGAATTTAAGTTTGGATTTTCTTTTCCCATCAATTTTAAACAAAGCTCTATCTTCTCCTGAGGAAGACTGCACCTTTGCGAATAGGTGCAAAGTCAAAAGTGCGAATGTAATTCACTATATTGACGTGTTCAGCAACATTTTATACAGGGCTTTAGGTATCTCTCTATCAACCTCCGGGTTGTTAATCAGTCCATGAAACTGAACAACTTCCCCAAGGAACATAGGTCAAAATACGAAAAAAAATGTTGATCTCCATACAAAGTGCGCTATATACTGATGAAGTTTGTTTGGGAACTCAAATTTTATTTTCGTATTTTGACCTATGTTCCTTGGAAAAGTTGTTCAGTTTCATAGACTGATTAACCACCCGAGAGGTTGAAAGAGAGATACCTAAAGTCCTGTATATGTTCAGTTCAATGAAATAAACACTTTTGAGTTTGAGTATCAAAAACGTATTTCTTCCTTATTTCATTGATTTTATTTTCATTTCACATTAAAAAAATATCTAATAGGATACAGATTAAGAACAAAATGACAGTTACGTCATATCTAAACAGAACTAAGCTAAGTACCTTAGAGGATAGGCACGTCACTCAAATTAGAGATTTAGATAGTTAAATCGCAGATGTTAGTTAATAAGTTCGTTACCTTAGAGATTAGATCGATAGAAATAATCTACTTAACTGAAGCAATTTATTTTATGATTCGGTTAAATGAGTAATGTTATTACATTTATTGCCTTACTAAATTTCCGTCCAGTTCTTCGTTCCCATGGTAATTTGAAAAAGATATAGCCTATGGTATTCCGTTTATTAAAACAAAAAAAAGTTCCCTTAGGTCTCCAGAGAGTGAAACCGTTGGGATCGCATCACCATGCAGTTTCAAAGCATTTGTGGTGCGGTTCCCTCGGTTCATGCTGGAGACAGTCATGAAGGAGAGCTTTTGCCGGAGGGCGTGGTGTTCCGCCGGCACCGAGGGAGATTCCCGGTTGCAGACACCCCCGGAAAAACACCAGAGAAATAGTGTTATTTAATTTTATTTAGTTTAATTGTATTTCATATGAATGTTTGTCTGTTAGGTATTTATCTATGAGCCTAGTTGCCTGATAATAAATGATTTTATTATCATTTACAATCATGGACGTTTCTGCAATAAGATGAGTTGTTGCGCACCGCTTAGAAATGGAATTCTCTGCCTGCGCCTGTATTTCCAGGCACGTTCTATGGTCTCATGCGGTGTGGTAGGCTCTGTAAAGGGCCGTCTGGTTCGCGACCACCCTCCTACCGAAGTCCGACGCCAAACAGTCTGCTGTGTTCCGTCGGTGCGTGGGAGTACCAGTGCCTTTATAGGCATTTTCTGGGTTAACTCGCTCCATCGTCGACCTCATCTTTGACCTTTATGGTCAAGATTGAGGTCAAGAGTTAACCCATCTTATAATAAAAAATAATAAAAAATAATCATATGACCCGAGTCTCTTTAAAGTTCGAGTGAATAGGCATCATCTGGGTGAGTTTGCTGAATCCTCGACCACATCTTTGCCCCTGGGCTAGATTGTGGACCCATTTTCTATGTATAAAAATCCGTCAGGTATATGAGAGTGTAACTAACATTCCTAGCGGCTGTTGATTAATGATCATGTTAAATATAAGGGACCATCCATAAATTACGTCACACGAATTCCATGATTTTTTGACCCCTCCCCCCTCCTTCTCACAGCTGGTCACATTTGTAAGACTCCCCCCTCCCTAGCGTGACGTCACATATTTTGCATATTTTCCATTTTTTGTAATTTTTAAATAAAAGCAGTACTTAATAGTGTTGTTTTTTTTTTTGGGAACTCAAAACTCACTGTCTCAACCAAAGTAAAAACGTAAAAAGAGTCTTGGGACTAAGGAAGTTAAGTTTGTCGTTAAAAGTTAACGCGTTTTGATACTCATAACACATTTTGAAATGTAACTTCACGAAACTTAGGACCCCTCTCACCCCCTTGTCACACAATGTCACACTTTGTCGACCCCCTCCCCTCCCCTTAATGTGTGACGTAATTTATGGATGGTCCCTAACTCTAAAATTAAAAAAAAATTGCATCAACCCCGACATTCGATTGTTTATAACTTTTAAACCTCTTATTCAATTTCGATATAGCTAAGAACCATTTCGATTACGTCAGCTTTCAAACAAAAAAGCCGCATCGAAATCGGTCCATTCGTTTAGGAGCTACGATGCCACAGACAGATACTCAGATACACAGACCTACAGATACACACGTAAAACTTATAACACCTCTCTTTTGTCGGGGGTAAAATAAAGTAATCTTTTTTTAATTATAACATGGGTTAACTCTTGACCTCAACTTGACCATAAAAGTCAAAGATGAGGTCAACGATGGAGCGAGTTATTCCAGATAATGCCTATAAAGGCACTAGTACTCCCAGCACGCACCGACGGAACACAGCTTACACAGCAAGCTGTTTGGCGTCGGACTTCGGTAGGAACCAGACGGCCCTTTACAGAGCCACAACATGAGATCATAGGACGACACCTCAGATTCAGAAAAAAATCAAGTGTGGATGGATGGATCACTAGGAGGCAGATCTCATTTGTGTTTCCTTAGTCACCTCTTACGACACCCAATGAAAAAGATGGGGTGGTGTTATTCTTAACTGATCACCACACGGCGTGATAATCATTGTTAAACAGCAAGTACCTAAACGCAAACATAAAGTCCCGCAACAACACAAAGTTATTCAACTGTTGCTCAACACCACGCTGAGATAACAATTTATAGTAACATTCCTTATCTATTTGTATTGATCAATGTCTTAGTCAAACAGGAGTAATCTCAGAAATCCAAGAAACTTAGTCCGACTCGCGCTTGATTCATTCCTGAACTAGTGAAAGTTTTCGATTGAACTTATAATAGAGTAGACGCAATTTGTATTATTATTATTTTTTTATTATGAGATGGGTTAACTCTTGACCCCAATCTTGACCAAGGTCATAGATAACGTCGACGATGGAGCGAGTTAACCTAGAAAATGCCTATTAAGGCACTGGTACTCCTACGCACCGACGGAACACAGCAAGCCGTTTGGCGTCGGACTGCGGTAGGAGGGTGGTCGCGAACCAGACGGCCCTTTACAGAGCCTACCACACCGCATGAGAAAATAGGACGACACCTCAGATTCTGAAAAAAATGAAGTGTCGTTGTCTGCGTACTAGGAGGCAGGTCTCATTTGTGTTTCCTTAGTCGCCTCTTACGACACCCACGGAAAGAGATGAGGTGGTGTTATTCTCAACCGATCACCACATGGCAAAAAAAAAAAACTTAGATGCTTTTTGATTTCCGGGAAGTTTTCCTAAAGCTTAAATTAACAGAAGGAAGAAAATAAGAGTTAGACCACCCAATTCAGGCCTCCTGTGCCTTCCTCGGTAATAAATAGACATAAAAATCAACCATGCGTTTAACCCACAAGCTAAAAACTTAACAAGATGATTACACTTGAATTAATTATCTATTTTCAGAATTGTTAAGAAGCCAAAAAAGAGTTGTTAATTGAATCTAATTAAGTAAATTGTCTGGCTTCTATAATACATATCGATTCAAGGTAATCTACATAGATGGATCACTTATTGGACCAGTTTTTTTTATAGTCTTCTATGTTAGAGAATTTTTTTTGCTTATTATTTTTGCGTGAACCTCCCTAAGGTTACAGACAAGCGGAAGCATGATTTTAAACCCCGGCGAAAAAAGAAGTATGTCATAAGTTTGACGTGTGTATCTGCGCTGCGCATCTGTGCATTTGTATATTTGTGTGTCTGTCTGTGGCATCGTAGCTCCTAAACGAATAGACCGATTTCGATGCGTTTTTTATTGTTTGAAAGCTGACGTTATCGAGATGGTTTTTAGCTGTAATTAATTGAAATTGGTTAAGACGCTTAAAAGTTACAAGCAATCAAATGTTCGGGGCTATACAATTTTTTAAATTTAGCTGCTATGCTGGTATAGCTGCTTTGACATTTGATCGCGGCCACTGTCGAGCGTCGAATTGTACATACATATTATGATATACTATAAAAGCACTAGGTTACTTAATTTTCAGTATTTAACTTTACGACCACTTTCAGAATGAAACCTTAGTGAATCATTATAGTATGATGAAATGTTTAATTGTAGAGTTAAAGTGCTAACTGTTGACGATAGAATTACCAGCTTTAGCACGATAACGACAAATTCGCGCTCGGCGCACGCTATGAAACTTTACTTTGATTACGCGAGGGTCCTTTTCCTAAAGCGGCTTGCTCGCCCTATGGCGTTGTCAATGTTGACATTTTGACATAGAACCGCAGTGTTGTCGCGGCGCTGTCACTACCTATCGTACTCAGCCTGCTGCATAAGCTTTGTTGATTGTTTTGTGAACTGTTACTTCATATTTTCATATTACTTCGATCAAGAGGCAGTGTCACTACCACTCGACGGCCGGTTTGGTCGAGTGGTAGTGACACTGCCTCTTGATCGGCGGGTCCTGGGTTCGATCCCTAGTCGGGGCAAACATTTGTGTAAAAAGCAGATGTTTGTTCTCGGGTCATGGGTGTTTGTGTTTGTCTTTATGTGTGTTTCAAGGGACCCACGACACAAGGGAAAACCTTAGTGTGGGCCTTTGAGTGTATAGCGTTTATTTATTATTATTATTTTACTGTGATTGTATTTTGTTAAGATTATATTTTTGTGATTAATCCGTTCTCGCGTGTCAGATCATCAAAGGTCTATGTTATATTCCGTTCGGGACTTCTTTCCCGTGGGAATTCGGGAAAATAATGTAACCTATGTTACTCAGAGATAATGTAGCATCATAATGGTGAAAGAGTTTTTGAAATCGGTCCAGTAGTTTTTAAGTTTAATCGTTACATACAAAAACACAAATCTTTCCTCTTTATAATATTAAGTACCTAGTGTAGATTGTAATTGTTATGTTTTTACCTGTATCTTAGTATTTAACTAAAATCCTTCCAACGTTACCTGAAAAAATAATACTGAAATTAGGAATTTTTAAGAGTATTTTTGGTTTGTAACTCTTAAGTTTCTATATATATTTTTATTTATTTATTTTAGAACACATAATAATAGGTCTATGAAATTGCCGATTTTTTCTCAAGCTTTATTTTATTCATAATTTATTTGCTTGAACAGCCATTACTAAAATTGATTTTTATTTAAAAACCTTGGCCCTATAACGGAGATATTGAGTCAAATTAATACATATTTACTTTAGATTTATTTGCTGAAAAAGAAGCTCAAATATAGCTCGCTTCATCCGTTGCCCGTTTCATTGCTTATTTTTGCTTTACCGTTGTTACAGTTACAATGTGATGAAAATTAATTTAATATTGTCCAAACATTCCCACAAAATTTTGCTAAATTTAGATTTCGCATTCCCGAGAAAAATCCAAAAACGTTAGTATTGAGAGTTCAGTTTTCCAAAAATATTGTATGAAAAACGGCAATTTCATAGGTAAAGTCCTATTATTACAAACATAAAATTTTAAGAAATCTAGATATTAACAGACTTGCTGGTTCATAACTTAGCTTAAATGAATGTTAAATATACATATAAATTACACAACATCGAGCAGTATCGGTCGGTGGAGGAGTAGTAAATGTAAACAAATAAAATAGTGGTTATCTGCCTTAGTTCCTATGTGTAGAGCGAAGTTGGTTATAAACATTCATGGGAACTCCATCCGTTCTCGTGAATGTTATCAAAGTAGACAAATGGAACATCAGACGAAAAGCGTATTAATAGATTGTGGTCAAAAATGAACCATCATTCTTTGTAAAAAATTGCACTGCAACCCACCACTAACCCCCTAACAATCTTGACAACCTCCATTTGGGAGAAATATTTTGAAGTAATGGTATCTTACACTTGGATGACACTTATACAGGGCTTTAGGTAAATCTCTTTCAACCTTTTGGGTGCTAAATCAGTCCATGAAACTGAACAACTTTCCCCAAGGAACATAGGTCAAAATACGAAAAAAAAATTGATCTCCCGTACAAAATGCTCTATACGCTGATGAAGTTTGTCATCATCATCATATCAGCCTATTGCAGTCCACTGCTGAACATAGGCCTCCCCCAAGGTGCGCCACTTTGCACGATCCTCCGTTGTTTTCATCCAGCCATTACCCGCTATCTTCTTTAGGTCATCTGACCATCTGGCTGGGGGGCGTCCTGCACTACGTTTGCCAAGACGTGGTCTCCATTCGAGAACCTGTCTACTCCAACGCTCGTCGGTTCTGCGACAGACATGGCCAGCCCACTGCCACTTCAGCGAAGTTCGGTACACGATGAAGTTTGTATGGGAACTCAATTTTTTTTTCGTATTTTGACCTATTATTGGGGGAAAGTTGTTCGGTTTGATGGACTGATTAACCACCCGAGAGGTTGACAGAGATTTACCTAAAGCCCTGTATAACATACTAACTTTCTGCCCGTGATTTCGTTCGCTTGGAAAACTCACTGATTCAAGTATTGTGCTTGATTCCATCCAATCAACTCTATTATCCAGTGGTACAGACAGCTGCGGAGGTATCTGACAACCCCTACCAGATAAACATGAAGTCTATGACAAAACATAAAATTTTAAGATCATGATGAAGCGTAATTGTTTAGTTGACAAAACTGTATTAATATACAGAATATCATTGAATCACCCAAAACATTACGTGAAATAACTTCATCCTTATTTCACAAGGGTGATCAGGTTACCTCTGCAGCTAACTGTACAAACATGAACAAACAAACAAACTCACAAATATACTTCCGCATTAACAATATTAGTATTGTTAAAAAAAAATGCGTTGTAGATGACTGCGATACAAAAAATGGCTACCCATGTCTACCAATAACCGATTACAAGGTTTTCTGATGACTAACACTAAAAACGAGAATGCCAATAATAAAGTCATCGACATATACTGGGCCCCGATTCTGTATAAATTGTGTGTCGATGGAATGGAGACCATTTTATCTGGTCTCCATTTAATTTTCATATACTTGCCGACATCGACCAACAGCGCCACCGCCAACCGAACGCAAAGTTGCAAACTACCTAGCAACTTAAAATCCAGTTGGCGGTGGCACCACCAGTCAAAGCAGCCGTCATTAGATGTATGAAATTTGTATAGTTCTCAATTTCGCCACCTGAACGGATAAAATAGCGACCATTTCATCGACTCACAACTTAAGTTACAGAATCGAGACCTTTGGTCGACCGTTTGACATAGTAATACATCTAATATACATTTAATAGTGATAACTATCTGCCTACAGATTTTTTTATAATGTTAAGCGTGAGCATGAGTCATAAAATCACTATACTCTATACTAATATAATAAAGAGGAAAGATTTGTATTTTTGTATGTAACGAATAAACTTAAAAACTACTGGACCGATTTCAAAAATTCTTTCACCATTAGGATGCTACACTATCCCTGAGTAACATCAGCTACATAATTTTCCCGAATTCCCACGGAAACGAAGTCCCGAGCGGGATGCTAGTAATATTATAAAGAGGAAAGATTTGATAGTTTGTTTGTTTGCATTGAACAGGCTCGGAAACTACTGGACCGATTTGAAAAATTCTTTCACCATTAGAAAGCTACATTATCTCCGATGGACATAGGTTACATAATTTTCCCGAAGTCCCGGGTGGATTGCTAGTATTTTATAAATACAAATAACGGACGAGGTGCAAAAAAGTATAACTGTTAAGATTTTTAATACTTTTACTAGTTTTAGATCTTGACCGCTGTAAATCTTCCTTCTTTATTATTAAACTAGCATTCTGCCCCGGACTTCGTTCCCATTGGAATTCGGGAAAATTATGTAGCCTATGTCCATCGGGGATAATGTAGCTCTCTAATGGTGAAATAATTTTTCAAATTGGTCCAGTAGTTTCGGAGCCTATTCAATGCAAACAAACAAACAATCAAATCTTTCCTCTTTATAATATTAGTATAGATCAAGTTTATGGCGAACTTGACTAGTTTTGGTATCTAAAAGAGTGTATTATGTGTTTGTGTGTGTGTCTGTGTGTGGCATTTGTGGCAAACGAAGGGACCGATTTTTTGTTTGAAAGCTGACGTAATCGTGATGGTTTTTTTTACCAGCCCCACGCTGCTGGCCCAATGCGGGTTGGTACGAGTAGACCGCTCGTCTTTTGAAAATGAATTTTCTTAGACGAGCGGTTTCATCACGATGTTTTCTTTTACCGTTGAGCAAGTGATAATTAGAAATCCGTACATAAATCCGAAAAGATTAAGTTAGATTTAAGAAAAATAACTGTGTCTCCTAAATAAAGATTTCATTCATTCATGACAAATTTGATGGTAAAGGCTCGCACCAGGATTTCAACCCGCAACCTTCCGATTACAAGTCTGGCTCATTACCAACTGGGCTATCACCGCTATGGTTCTTAGCTTGGTTTAATCAAAATGATTCGGTAACTTATTTTTTCTATGTCTATGGCATAAACGTAGTGATACATGCGCAGTATCGTAATGATAATTTATGCTCTTTAGCGCAGTATGAATGTAATATGTGAACTTTTTGCAACGTTTTTTTACATCCCCTTTTCAAAGTAAACTCGCTAAAATCTATCCTCTCCTAAATCTAATTACTCAGAAATATTATAAATGCGAAAGTTTCTGAGGATGGATAGTCAGATGAATATTTTTTACTTCTTCACGCAAAAACCACTGCATGGACTTTGACGAACTTAGCAGTAAAATAATATAAATAATAACATTATTTCCTTAAAACCCCACGGGAACGAAGTCCCGGACAGAAAGTGATAAATAATTGACAGAAGAAAGAATTGCTAAATATATTTAAAAACAATACTGATCGCAGACAATTGTATATCGATTGTATATTGTATAATTTCCAAAGCAACAAGTGTAGGAATACCTACACTTGTTGTGAAATATCACAAAAAGTGTATTTATATGTCACTGCAAGTGATGGTGCTCTTTAATTTCCGGCAGCGGACTATATATATATGGCCAGAAAAATACGAGATGCCATCTCTTTCCAAAAACCATCTCAACATTTTTCCTCCAATTAGTCTTCACATAGTTGAAGTCCCATTTTTTGGAGTGATAAGATGTAACTCCCATCAAAACGTTCTGCATATGAAAGATTAAACATACAAGAGACCATATAAGTACTCCTGCAATGAAGAAAAAAAAGGCAATGTAAAGATCGTTGGATGACCAAGGCTCGTTGATCAAGTGTCTCAAGAATGGGGTTACGAGTCTATAGACGTGCAGGATGACTCCTTGTTCAAACTGCAGCTCCACAAAGTAATAAGTGTAATACATCGAGTAAATCATAGAGATAAATATATGGGTAACGAAGACTATGAAGTATCGATGGTTATTCAACCCAATGCAGCAAGAGAAAAGACTGCAATGATGATCTCTCCTTATAATACAGACGTTACATCTTCTGCAATGCCAGCTGCCAGCTGGCCTGGGAATTTGGCAGATTTCGCAGAATAGATACGAACAACAGTGGTCTTGGTCTTGTTTTGGGATCTTTATGCAGGAAGTCTTGGTGAAGATACCCCTAACCATATTTCCGAGTACATTGATGTAGAGGTATGTGGGCAACACGGTGTGTAGCAGTTGCTTCAGATCTCCAAGTTTGTAGTGTTGTATTAGAGGTATGCGAATGACCTCCATCATAACCTCGTAGTAGGAATGAGCGAGGAAGAATATGCAGACCGGAATAAGGCGCTCGAAAAACATATTGTTTTTTAGAAGTTAATAAAGAAAATTGTTCAAAACAGTACACCACTTTCCTATGATGATTAAAAACGAAATATTTGACTTCTTTAATTTAAATAGCAATCTATCGCCTTGGTCAACCTTGGTGAAAATGATTCTGTCAGTGTCAACGTACCAAAGAAAACAATATAAAGTTTTTCCTTGGTTATTCCAGACAAAATAAAGTGACGGCCTTTTTGTTTGTTTGCTCCTTAGCCTTGATCAGCGACTTAGAAAAAAATAAGTGGGCTTGACTTTTGTATTGAAAGCATAGGGTTTCATACCCAAATAAAGAAAAAACGGGACCCTATTACTAAGGCTCCGCTGTCTGTCCGTCCGTCTATCATCAGGCTGTGTCTCATGAACCGTGATAGTTAGACAGTTGAAATTTTCGCAGATGATGTATTTCTATGTGCTCTATAACAACAAATTCTAAAAACTAGAATAAAATATATATTTAAGGGGGCTCCCATACAAAAAACGTGATTTTTTTTGCTCGTTTTTATAGTCTCGCTCGTTTTTATAAGTCTGTCCGAGACTTTATCTCATGAACCGTGATAGTTAGACAGTTGAAATTTTCACAGATGATGTATTTTGGTTGCTGCTATAACAAAAAATGCTAAAAAGTAGAATAAATTACATATTTAAGGGGGCTCCCATATAATAAACGTGATTTTTTGCCGTTTTTATAGAGATAATGGCTTTTATAGAGTCCGACTCGCACTTGGCCGGTCTCATAGGTAATGGTACGGAACCCTTTGTGCGCGACTTTGACACGCACTTTCCCGTTTTATTTTCATCCATCAGGATAGGCAAAGGTCGGAGCCATACAGCCAAAGTATAAGAAATACTTCGTGTTTTTTTTAGCATTAGAAATTATGTAAACAAAGAAGACAAGAAATGTGTCTATGTGTCTTCTAAACAAATACTACACATACTCAAAGGTATCTTCGCAATATACACATAGAAAAAGTCATAGATAACCGTGGTATTTAACGTATTGTATTCAGCCGTTTAAAATTAACATGCGATGAATGTCTGTGTAATTTAAAAAAAAATCTTACATGCATAAACTTCAGGCCTGTAATCTCTTTCGGGGTAGGTAGAGCACCAGTAATTATAACCAATTGATCCCATGTTTAACATTTTAGAGGGTTATTAGATGAGTCATTATAATGGTGTCTGGTTCTTCTCCTTGCTTCTTACCAGCCCATACACGTCCCCACCGAGGGGCACGGGCCTTCCTTTGAAACACGAAGGGGATTTAGGCCATAGTCCACCATGCTGGCCCAATGCGGGTTGGTGGACCACTCGTCTTTCGAAATTTAATTTTCTTGGACGGGCGGGCTTCAGCCCAATGTTTTCCTTCACCGTTGAGCAAGTGATAATTAGAAATCTGTACATAAATCCGACAAGACGAATTTAGTGGTACAGGCCCGCACCAGGATTTGAACCCGCGACCTTCGGGTTACAAGTCTGGCTCATTCATTAACTGGCAATTTTCCAGTTATTAAGTCTTAATTATTATTTCATCCATACCTACAAGTATCCGCGTCTATATTAAAACCAAAGCCTCCAGCAAAAAAAAACCTGTCTATCATTACCAAAGACACCTTTCATTTCAAAATCCCCTCAACCTGCCATGGGAACCAACCCACAGGCTAAACCCACTGCTAAAGTATAAAGATACTAGGTCCCGCATCTAGTAATCTAGGTCTAATAACAGGCTAGGATTATCGGAAGGTAATGCAAATACGATAGGTAATGCTTGAGTAATAACCCGGGAGGATCGAAGAGGTATTTAAAGGCAGTTTGAGAGCTTCTGTAATAATGGTTTGATTTTGTAGGGCACCGGCTCTCAAACTTATGGTCTTTCTCAACCCAATTCTGTCTCATATGTGAGGGAGTCTATATACGACGGATTTTTACAACTAATTCTCGATAAAATGGCGTCCACCATCGTAATTTTGCAAAGACAGAATTTTAATGAACATTAAATACATATGTCGGAGATACGATCAGAGATGGGCTAAAAAAGTGAGACCTCGGACTGGGCGTAGCAGCGTGGGCAGACAACCGATGAGATGGACTGACGATCTTGCCAGGATTGCAGAGAAGAACTGGATGCAAAAGACTCAAGATCGAAGAATGTCACCGATATCAAGTAAAGAAAACCTTCAGTACTTCAGAGTCTCGTCCGTTGATCAGCAGAGAGTATCGCTAGCAAGTAAGGATGACTCAGAGGCTACATGAGCTCATTCCGCCTGCCCCTTTTTTCCATCGGACGTCCAGACGCACTGCGGGGTACCACCCTTATCTTGTCGAGATCCCTCGGATACGTACTGAGCGCTATTCTTCATCTTTTATATTGCGCACTGCCCAGGGAGTGGAATTCCCTGCCGGCGTCTGTATTTCCGAGTTCATACAACCCAAATATCTTTAAAGTACGAGTGAATAGGCTTCTTCTGGGTGAGCTCGCTACATCCTCGACCACATCTTTGCCCTAAGCTAGATTGTGGTCAAGAGCGAACGCATCTTTAATAAAAAAAAATGACAGTTTTGGAGCTGAAAGATTTTATGATCCCCTTCTTCTTCTAAGCGAGTCAATGGCAAGTAACTATAAAGTTGTGGACCAGAACGTAGCCACTTGGACGGCGGATTGAGTAGCGTCCATTAGATCTTGTTGCGTGCAGGTGGTAGGGCACGCACTGCATGTTGCTAGGTGGGCCATGGTTTGCACCTCTCCGCACACACAACCCAAGTCTGTGTTTTTGTAAAATCCCCACCGGTCCATGTTGTCTTTGCTAACGGCCAGTCTTTGTCCGAAGTCTATTTTTTATTATTATTATAAGATGGGTTAACCTTTACAGAGCCTACCACACCGCATGAGACCATAGAATGACACCTCAGATTCAGAAAAAAATGAAGTGTCGTTGCCTGGGATGGATTACTAGGAGGCAGGTCTCATTTGTGTTTCCTTAGCCGCCTCTTACGACACCCACGGAAAGAGATGGGGTGGTGTTATTCTCAACCGATCACCACATGGCATGATATTTAAAGGTTTCCAGACCGGCCAAAACAACTTGTATCCACCTTGTGTCCAACTTGCGTTGTGTGTTGTGTTGTTGTTGATCCCCTTGACTTTACTTGACTTCTCTAGTTTAATGGCAATCCATCGCCATGGCGATAATGATTCTGCCAAGTCAAAGTGCCAAGGAAACCACGAACCTAAGAGCAGTGGTTCCAGACAAAAATAAAAACAAAGATAAGAAAAAGGAAACCAAGATATATCCAGAGTACATGAAAAGAGCAGAATGAAAAAGAAAGAAAACGAAAAAAAGGATTTAATTATTTATATATGTAAAACATAAGAAAGCATATACATGAATGTACATACATTAACATAGATGGATAAGAAGGTGATAATACTAAATTGCAAAAAAATATTACTAATTACCTTTAATAAAATGGGCTAATTTTATTCACAAAAGGAGTTGCCACAAGAGATAGAAGGTAACTCAAATTAACTGGGAGAAGGAGATCTACTCGAAGCACATCAAACAAGCTGTGATGAAGAAGACAAACCTCTTCATCAAAGCCTGTATGATAACAGATAAAATAACTTAACACTAAAATTAAAAATTTTGAATCACCCCCGACATTAGATTGCTTATAACTTTCAAACAGCTGAATAGATTTTCATGAAAGCTAAGAACATTCGGGATAAAATTATCTATGACACAAAAAAAACTAAACGAAAATCGGTTCATCCGTTTGGGAGCTACGATACCGCAGACAGATACACATATACACAGACAGACACGTTATAGTTATTAACGATACTAGTGTTGTAGGTTATGTGTAACGTGAGCCCATTTGAAACACGAGCGAAGCGAGTGTTTTATAGGGCTCAAGTTACACATTACCTAAGGCACGTATATTGTTCAACGTTTTACAATGCAGTTGCCGAGGAAACGAAAATAAAAAAATGTTGTCAAAAACTTACATCGTATTGGTATATCCAAAGTTTTTAAAAGATAGTATTTCCAACATTCACTGAAAACGTGTTACAATTGAACAATGTGCACTAATATTTTAAGATTAAACACAAAACATTAACGAATTAACATTTTTTTAACACAAAAATGATTTTGTTGAACAAATTATTTCAAATGGCGGGCAAAACAATGGCGAGCAAAATATTTTTCAACAATTATGAGGCAAAGGCTAAGTAAATAAAATGCCAATTGCGCCTACAGAAATTATTAAATAGTTCAATTATTTGTCAAAAATCAGATTTGTTTTATTGAAAAAGTAAAAGAAATAATTTACTTTTATATTTTATTTCACTGAAAACAAGATTTTCGTCAGAAATAATTATTTTGTTACGCATAAAAACTCTTTGCTTTCATTCTATACAGCCAGTATGAAGCTTTATGAAGCTCTCACTTGTCAAAATGGTCACTGAATTATCAAATCAGCTACTCTTTATTGCGTCATACATTTTTGTCAGTATTTTATTCACTTTTTGTTTACTTTTTATGTATCATTTAATAAAAAAAATAACTTTACTGGATTACAGAATAGCCACTGAAGTAGAATTTTGGTATAGAAAAATGGTTTATTTGCTTATTAGTTCAAATATTTTTTTTCTTTTCAAAATCTTCTTCTCATTTCAAATTACATAACATAACATGTGTTTTATGGGGTACGTAAACGTACACTCCGTGGCCATGTTACGGGGCCATTTCCGAGCAACTGCATTGTAAAACTTATAACATCCCTCTTTTTTGTCGGGGGTTAAAAAGGAGTTGCCACAAGAGATAGATGGCAACTCAAATTAACTGGGAGAGGGAGCAAGCCTTGATGATAATAATAACAGATAAAAAAATACGTTCAGAAACGATATAAATAAAGATAAAATAAATGTAAAATTTATATCTTTTTAACATGTCGATCAGATTTTAATCTTTTACAAAATCATGTAGGTAAGGCTTTTATTTATCTTTTTTCCATATTTGTCTGGCAATTATCTTTTTTCTCCGAGGATGGAGCCAATTTTACTACTGATCCCATCGTAGGTAATAAACCTATCTCAATTTTACTATACAAGTACCTATTATGGTCAGTGGAGGTAGTGGTGGGAAAGTATTTTGTCGATAAAACGTTTTTAAATTTAAATAATAGGCTCTTGTGATTTTTTTTTAAATGTAGTATAGCTTTTTCTGGGACTTCGTTCACGTAGGGATACTTACAGCACTTTCTTTTGAATTTCAGTTGAAACCGGTCCAGTAGTTTTTGGATTTATTCTTTACAAACATTCAAAAATACAATTTATTTCTCTTTATAATAGTAGTGTAGATAATTAAGCTTGTGGGAGAAATAATTTTTTAACAGAATGGGCATAATAACATGATGAAATTTTAAGTACTATGAATTTTTTCTTAGAAAAAAGACTGCAATCGGCCAGGAATACATACGTTGCAAGGTAACTTAAAGCTTGTAAAATATTTCGTGGTTTATACAACATAGCTTTAAAAACTTTTACGTTTATAACATAAGTAGGAAAACTATCATACCTAACAATCCACTTATTTCAGGAATTATATTATTTTTCACTGGTTAGGTTGGCTGTAAGAGATCTCTCCTATAAGCTCACCTTTGTGCACTTTTTTGTGTTACATGTTTCCTACTTTATTCGTGCAATAAAGAATATTATTATTTCACGCTAGGGTAACTTTGAAATCGATATATCGATATCGATGTCGAGTTTTATTGAAAACTCTACAACCCTATATCTACGAATATCGCAAAATACAGTAGCTAAGGAACAAACAGAGTGTTGTTTCTGGTCTCTGTAAAATGCAGTGTAGAAAAAGTGAACATCCTCTATGTGCACTTACATGCAGTGGGAAAAAATAATCAGCCTGTACAAGGTTTGAACCGGAATCAGTCTTGTGGGTTGGTTTTCTTTATATCAACTTTGGATATTGGATATATTCAGCCACCTCGAACAAGATTTCGACATATATTGTTCTAGGTGGCTGATCAGAAAAACTGCCAGGCTGAATGCAGGCAACCATATATATTCATGAATGGCTCGTCTAGGGCAATCGGTCTGTATCAGTTTCATCTTGCCACCTGATCTATACAAGAAGTTAAAAAAAAAAAAAACTTCTTCCAGGATATGCGATGGCAAACTACTAAAATCCAGTGCTCCTAAGTAGTATCTATCACTACATTACATTTCTGAGCTGCCACCTCGTGAGGTAGGGTTTCGTGCAACGGGAGCTCGGTCTATAAGAACAATCAGGTAAGATTACGTCAGATTTCAAACAAAAAACCGCTTCGAAATCGGCCCATGCGTTTAGGATCTACAATACCACAGATAGACACACAAATACACAAGTTATACTTTAAACACTACGTTTTTCCGTGGGTTAAAAAAGTCGGAAAATTTGTTTTGATAACTTTATCACATTCATTTTCAAGGAAAGAAATAGGGTGGTGTTATTTGTGCTATAACACTTCAAGAATATTACAAATTACAGCTAAAACATTTAAAAGTAATTAAACGATCTTCCTTAGAGATCTCGAATCAAGAACTAGTTAAGAGTAATGGTAGCAAAAAAACCATATGATAATTACATCGCAGACTCTTGCGTAGCCTAAGGATATTGCAAGTACGGTATACAAAATAATCTTGCAGTATGTGGTGTTTAAATAATAAAGGGTCGGACTTGTAAGCAAGAGGTACCGAGTTTTTTTCTTTGTATTACCAATCAATCAATCAATCAAATAATTTATTATCAGGCATCTAAGGCCCATAGATAAATACCTTACAGACTAACATACATATGAATTATAATTAAACCAAATAAAATAAAACTAACTAACACTATTTCCCGGGTGTTTTTCCGGGGGTGTCTGCAGCCGGGAATCTCCCTCGGAAACGGCGGAACACCACGCCCTCCGGCCAAAAGCTCTCCTTCATGACGGTCTCCAGCATGAACATCGGGAACCGCACCACGAATGCTTTGAAACTAGCATGGTAATGCGATTCCAACGGTTTCACTCTCTGGAGACCTAAGGGAACTTTTGTCTTTTGTATTATAAGATGGGTTAACTCTTGACCTCAATCTTCACCATAAAGGTCAAAGATGGGGTCGACGATGGAGCGAGTTAACCCAGGAAATGCCTATAAAGGCACTGGTACTCCCACGCACCGACGAAACACAGCAGGCTGTTTGGCGTCGGAATTCGGTAGGAGGGTGGTCGCGAACCAGACGGCTCTTTAAAGAGCCTACCACACCGCATGAGACCATAGGACGATACCTCAGATTCAGAAAAAATGAAGTATCGTTGCCTGGGATGGATTACTAGGAGGCAGGTCTAATTTGTGTTTCCTTAGTCGCCTCTTACGGCACCCACGGAAAGAGATGGGGTGGTGTTCTTCTCAACCGATCACCACACGGCAATTTTTTTTGATCCCCAGTGCCGCCATGAACCGCTCGTAGCCCAGTGGCGCTCGCTGATCACAACCGATCAGTGAGAGTAAGCAACGTATGTAAGGGTAGTGAACCTAATGGGTGACCAAAGTGGCAATTTATCACAACCGATTTCGTGTTTTGGAGGGCACTTAAAGCCTAGCTGTTGTCGTTTCCGAAGCCATTTAGCGGATTAAAAACTCTGACGTCAGGATAAGTCAGTTTCGCCACACAGGTGACGTACGTTTACAATATTTTTACTGATGTGTACCAGACCCAAAATTATTTGTAGAAGATCTCTCGATGCGCCTCATTGAAGCAACGGGTGACTCAAGCTCCGGTACCTTTTTCTAATAAAAAGTTAAAAAAAAAACTAGTATGGATATTGCTTCTATATCGAGCCTATGATGAATTCTCTACTGCTTCTCAAACTTTATACTGCAGTATCGATCGGACTCTTATTAATCGTTACGTTATCGGGTACCGTCAGCAGAAAAGTATTATTAAGTTATTTGTCTTTGTTAGTTTATCAGTATTATCAATTACTGGGCGTTATAGGGGCAATGAAAGAATTTTTATTTTATCACTTTAAAAAGAAGTAAGGTTTTATGATTATTAAAATTATGTAGTACGTTTTCCATCTGATCTTTTAATTAAAATGTTACGCCGAATGTATAATAAATATTATAAAATTGTCAGAAAAATTAAAAAAACTTTAGCTTAAGCTTTTTTTGCCACCATTACTTTAGATCAGGAGCAAAATAAATACGGAACCAATTTGGTATGATTTAGCTAATCTAGCCATCTCACATCTAACTCTAAGCCAATTTAAACCTTATATCCTTCCGCATTAAGTCTGCATTTCTTTGGCAATGTTGGGTTACAGTAATTAACATGTAGGATCAAGATTGCTTCAATTATTTTAGGATTGTAAAAATAATTTGCATCAGGTACGATTGGCTTGTTCGTATTTTTGTTTAGTTCTTAACTTTGTTTATTATACCACATATACGGGGCTTTAGGTATCTCTCTTTCAACCTCTCGGGTGGTTAATCAGTCCATGTAACTGAACAACTTCCCCAAGTAACATAATATGTCAAAATATGAAAAAAAAAATTGATCTCCCATGCAAAATGCGCTATATGCTGATGAAGTTTGTATGGGAACTCAATTTTTTTTTTCGTATTATAACCTATGTTCCTTGGGGAAGTTGTTCAGTTTCATGGACTGATTAACCACCCGAGAGGTTGAAAAAGAGATACCTAAAGCCCTGTATACACATATAAACACATATACATGTAAAATATACATGATGTAAGGGACAACTAAGCTAATACTAAGGTGGAATCTATTCATAACATAAATATGATCGATCGGCTACAAGCTACAAGTAATATTATATTCCCGATAGCGTCAAGTTCAAGAGATTTCGTTATTTACGCAATGTACCGCGAAAACGCTCCGCGCCACTATCAGAATGTGAAATACATTGCTGGTTTTCATGTTTTACACGGTAATTTTTGTTTTTTGTAGCAAAATGTAGTGTATTAGAATAAATTATTTAATTTTAAGGCGGAAATTTGTCTTTTCACCGTTAAACCAAGTCAGAGGCAATTTGGCGGTTTGAAAACTCTGACACCAAGGTTGGTCAAGTTCGCCACACAGGTACTTTATTATACACACATCAACGCGGTCTAGGGATATTGCACGATTTTTCATACAAAAGAGGTCTGTTTGAGAAGCTACAAAAGCATACTCGAGATACATGGAGTGCTATAATTTTCAGACGAGCAAGTGTTAAACCTGAATTTTCAATTCTAGTCAATGAAAGTTATTTTACTTTAAATTTGTGAAAACGTGACGGAAACGAAAACGAAAATGCACTTTTTGCCTGCTTTTTGAAAATAGTAGAATTTCGTCACGTTTTCACAAATTTCAAGTGAAACAAAATTTATTGATTACAATTGAAAATTCAGGTTTAGCACTTGCTCGTCTGAAAATAATAGCGCTCCATGTATCTCGAGTATGTTTCTGTAGCTTCTCAAACAGACCTCTTTTGTATGAAAAATCATGCAATATCCCTAGACCGTGTTGATCTGTATACCTACACAATAAGGGAGTAGGGATCGAATGTTGTTTTTTTTGTCTGAAAAATTCCTTTTTGCTTAGCGCGTGGTCCACCAACCCTCATTGGGCCAGCGTGGTGGACTATGGCCGAAATCCCTTTCGTGTTTCGGTGAGGACGCGTTTATAGATATTAGATATTATATCATCATTGTTTTTAGATATTATGTATTCATGTTTGTTTAAGTCGCTTAATATAAACTGTGCATGTTGTGCTGTCCTGTAAGTGGTAAGGCACTTAGTTCTAAATTAAGTTAGCATAAGTAATACATGTACCAGTGTTCTTGCTGTTGGTCAGCCAAACAAATAAATAAATAAATAAATAAATACACGAGGACGCGTTTTTTTTCGTGTTTCGGCTGATAAAAAATAAATAAATAAATAAACGCTTCACACTCAAAGGCCTACACTAAGGTTTCCC
The DNA here is from genome assembly GCA_949987775.1 of Aproaerema taeniolella. Classification (NCBI taxonomy): domain Eukaryota; kingdom Metazoa; phylum Arthropoda; class Insecta; order Lepidoptera; family Gelechiidae; genus Aproaerema; species Aproaerema taeniolella. Next base: position 2,828,589 of record OX465268.1, on the reverse strand, counting down.
TTGTGTCGTGGGTCCCTCGGAACACACATAATGACAAACACAAACACCCATGACCCGAGAACAAACATCTGCTTTTTACACAAATGTTTGCCCCGACTGGGGATCGAACCCAGGACCCGCCGATCAAGAAGCAGCGTGCAGCGTCACTACCACTCGACCAAACCGGCCGTCGAATCTCTGCCCACTTCTATGGGAAATATAGGCTTGAGATTCAAGTTCAATACTCTTTGCAAATTTTCAAAACGTGTTTATCGATAATCGAAGCACGTCCACTTTTTCTTGACTAATTAAAGATTCCTAACACAGAGGCTATTCACCTGTGCCTCGATTCTGTAACGTCAGTTGTGTGTCGATGGAATGAAGGCCATTTTATCTGTTCAGGTGGCGAAATTGAGAACTATTGAATTTTCATATACTATTGCTGACAAAGTCTTGTAATCGGAAGGTTGCGGGTTCAAATCCTGGTGCGGGCTTGTACCACTAAATTCGCCTTTTCGGATTTATGTAACGATTTCTTTTTTCACTTGCTCAACGGTGAAGAAAAACATCGTGATAAAACCCGCCCGTCCAAGAAAGTTCACTTTCAAAAGACGAGTGGTCCACTAACCCGCATTGGGCCAGCGTGGTGGAGTATGGCCTGAATGCCCTTTGTGTTTCGAAGGGAGGTCCGTGCCTCTCGGTGGAGACGTATATGGGCTGGTAAAAAAAAAATTGCTGACAACCATCCCAACCAGCAGTGCCACCGCCAACCGAACGTAAAGTTGCAAACTACGTAGCAACTGAAAATTCAGTTGGCGGTGGCGCCACCAGTGAAAGCAGCCGTCATTACATGTATGAAATTTGGATAGTTCTCAATTTCGCCACCTGAATGGATAAAATCGCGACCATTCCATTGACACACAACTCAAATTACAGAATCGGGGCCCAGAACATACGACATTTTTTTTCATTGCAAACAGTTTGAAAATTAACTGCCTGTCAATTATGACAAGCTGAGAATTAAAAAACAATTTCAGTAACCGTTATGTAACATTTGAATATGGGACTTTAGGTTGGAAACTGTATTTAGTGACGTGTTTGCGTACTGTTTTTGTGTTGTATAATGATCTTTACATTGCTTTTTGTGTATAATTTGGGACTTGACTCGCGTATTGTGCTTCTTCTTTTGTGTCGATGGCACAAATCATATTTATTTAGCCCCGACAAAAAAGAAGGGTGTTATAAGTTTGACGTGTGTCTTTTTTTAATTATAAGGTAACCCATCTACAAGCTACAAAAGCATACTCGAGATACATGGAGGGCTATAATTTTCAGACGAGCAAGTTCTAAACCTGAATTTTCAATTCTAGACAATAAATTTTGGTTTTATTTGAAATTTGGGAAAACGTGACGGAAACGAAAATGAAAATGCACTTTTTGCCTGCTTTTTGTATGAAAATAGTCGAATTTACGCAATTTTCTTTTAAAATTTCATCACGTACTTAAAATTTTTGATTTAAGTAAAACAAAATTTATTAATTAGAATTGAAAATTCAGGTTTAGCACTTGCTCGTCTGAAAATTATAGCCCTCCATGTATATCGAGTATTCTTTTATAGCTTCTTAAACAGACCTCTTTTGTATGAAAAATCGTGCAATATCCTTTGACCGTGTTGATGTGTATACTTTATTGCACACCAAAGACAAACAAAAGTAAATGAACATAAATAATCAAGCAAGTAGAATGTACAAAAAGGCGGGCTTATATTAGTGTTTAAGATTGTTTTTAATGCAATACTGTTATCCCCTACCAAATTTGTGTATGCTGAAGACACAAAATAAACGTCTATGTCTATGTCCATGGTTGAGCCACTTTCCTATTTCCTACTTACCGAGTTTACTGTGGTCTCATAGGCCAGGTGCCAACACTTTTACTATCGTGTTCAAAATTAAACGCGCGGGAGTACAAACTTTGCACCAAACAACGACTGTACAGTAGCAGATTTTTGAGTACACACGGCAGCACATCAGGGTAGAATTGTTGACCTTGACGTCACCCATATCTCTTTCATAAGAGCAGCGGATTTTGTAGAGCAAATGGGTATTCTTTGACTATTTTTTTACTATTGAGCTTTCGATTGGTATGATATGAATAAATATTATAGATAATTGCAATAAAAAACAGTATTTTCCGATTGCGTCACAATATCAAAGCAAATTGCATTTCAGAGCCAGTATCATCTTCCTCACTTTACCAAGATATTACAACCTCAACCCATCATCTCGTACGTACTGTACAACCTTTAGTGGTATAACATAAAGCGGACTTTCACTCACTATTGCACTGCATAAAGACAATGGTATAATACTATACATAATTGTTATTCAGTGTTAAATGTTACATCTGTGAGTTAGAACTTAGTATTGTCATCAATGTTTTCTTTCTATCACCGTGGAACGAATGCTGAATGAGTGATTGCTAGCTTTCCATTCCATCTTTCATTATTAAAAAACAAAAACGTTGTGAAAAGGGCTATTATAGAATTTCTGATTATCTATTAGACAAGCAACCATGGGAATAAATTGCTCAGCTCCAGAAGTATTCAGATATTAAGACAATTAAAATTTGAAATGAGGAAATTTATATGATTGAGTTAAAAAGAGCGATTCTCGGAGTTTCTTGCCTATTCTTCTCATGAGGAAGACTGCACCGTTGTTGTGAATACGCGGAAAGTTAAAAATACTAATGTAATTCACTATTTTGACTTATTTTAAGTTTTTATTTTTTATTATAAGATGGGTTAACTCTTGACCTCAATCTTGACCATAAAGGTCAAAGATGAGGTCGACGATGGAGCGAGTTAACCCAGAAAATGCCTATAAAGGCACTGGTACTCCCACGCACCGACGGAACACTGCAAGCTGTTTGGCGTCGGACTTCGGTAAGAGGGTGGTCGCGAACCAGACGGCCCTTAACAGAGCCTACCACACCGCATGAGATTATAGGACGACACCTCAGATTCAGAAAAAAATTAAGTGTCGTTGCCTAGGATGGATTACTAGGAGGCAGGTCTCATCATAGGTCTCAAGTAATGAAAGAAAGCTATTTTTGATTTTCACTTTGACTCTTGTACTGAGTGGTTTTTTCCATCGTTACATTCACTCACGCCTATTCTGAGAAATAGGCAGAACGTCATTTAGTTCTACATAGAACCACTTACGCCACATTCGATATTAATTTTGAGGGTTATCACATATTTCTAGTGTATTTTACTTTATTCATAGTAGTAGTTTTTACGTAACAAACATTGACAGAATCGTCTTACCAATTATGTATAAACCCTTTTATAAAACTTCTTTACCAGCCCATATACGTTCCCATCGAGGGGCACGGGCCTCCCTTCGAAACACGAAGGAGATTTAGGCCATAGTCCACCACGCTGGCCCAATGCGGGTTGGTGGACCGCTCGTCTTTCGAAAATGAATTTTCTTGGACGGGCGGGTTTCATCACGATGTTTTCCTTCATCCGTACATAAATCCGAAAAGACGAATTTTGCGGTATAGGCCCGCACCAGGATTTGAACCCACGACATTCGAATTACCACTTATTTTTATTTCTAATCACCGCTATTTTTAAAAAACTTAAATATTCTAAACTACTTCCTACCATATTTCACTTCGTATCCTATTTATAAATTACTGCAAAGTTTGTGAGGATAGATGGATGGATGTTTGTTACTCCTTCACGCAAAAAGTGCTGGATGGATTTTGATGAAACTTTGCAGTAATATAGCTTAAATATCGGAATCGCTCCCGGGCGGAAAGCTAGTATTTAACATTTATTATTTGTTGCACCTTTAAGATCCAAATCCTTAGTTTTCTCCACTTTTCAAAAGCATCCTCAGAGTTCTCAAATTCTTTTGAAAAACAAAAGCCAACACGCTATTTCATTCCTGGAGGTTTACCATGATCTGCTTAGCGCGATCCAATTTAGGACCTAAACAAGTCTGCAACGCTTATTCGTACCATGATGGCTTATAAGCGATTCAATTTTGGCGCTGTTGCGGTTCAAAGGCAGGCCAGCGACAATTTATGTAGACATTTAAAATGGACCATAGACAACCGAGCAGTTCAAAAGCAGCGCCATCATGGTACCATTTTAAAAAACATTTCAATTGCGAAGCAGTTCAAAGTTGGATCCTAAACAGAAATGCTTTTAAACGATCGTGGTGGGTACCCAGGTCTCATAGACTGCATTTGTAATTCCGACAGCATAGAACGGAACGCAAAAATTGTATTACCATTGCCGACTATGATGCTAAGCATTAGAGATGCTAATGAAGCTAGGAACATAGGGGGCAATGGTAACACAACTTTGCGTTCCGTTTTATGCCGTTGGAGTTATAAAAGCAGCCAATAGATCTCATATTGACTCATAATAGCGTAAGTTTCTCTTAAGAATATGATAATGATCTCACGACGCGTCAAAACGTTTCTCTGTCTACGCCTCCATTCAACACTTCAGATAAACGCTGAGCAAGAACAGAAAGTACAGTCAGATGGATATAATACAATACAATATACTTTATTGCACAATTTGAAAAGAAATACAATGATGAGACAATTACAAGTAATTTTACAAAAGGTACAATATAGGTGACCTTATAGCTTCAAGCGATTTCTTCCAGGTAACCTTTGGGTATGAAAAGTCGCATAGTGAAATCAAGAGCGGGCGCAATGTAAAAACCTAAACAATATATATTAAACAAAATATAAACATATATATACAGGGTGTAAAGGACAGCTTAGCAAATACTCAAATGGTGGAACATACCCATAACTATCATCAGCTACAAGTAATTATTTTTTTCCGGAAACGTTGGGTTAAAAAGTTTTCATTACTTGCCTACTTTGGCGCTACGCAACGTATCATGAAACCGCGCCCCGCGCGCGATCCCCCCGCGCCGCGCAACTATCGGAGTGCGATGTACATTGCTGGTTTTCGTATTTTACGTTGTTATTATTGTTTTTTATTGCAAAATGGAGTGTATTCGATTAAATAATAAAAAATGTAAGCAGACAATTCTAAAAAAACATGAAAAAAATTGAAAATTTTCCGGAGAAAAATTCCACTGGAAAATCATTCAGAATGATTGTCTGAGTCCAGGGTTTCAGTTTTTGCTAAGCTGTCTTTTACACCCTGTATATACAATACAGGGTGTTAGGCAGAACGCGGAACATACGCAAATGGATAAAAATTGAGAAGTTTTTAATATCTACCGTGATCATGGTGCTTGCGACAGCGTCAAAACATTGGATACTCGTGTAACAAGCAATGTGGTAAAGAACCCGCTGTGATATGTTTAAGACTTAATTTTTGTTTATCCTATTCTACTAATATTATAACTCCAAAATTTTTCTGAGGATGTATGAATATTTGTTACTCTTTCATGCTAAAACGGCTGGAACAATTTTGATAAAATTTGGTATGAAGGTAGATTTGGATTTAAGTTCATAATTTTCCTAAATTCTTACGGGAACGAAGTCCCGGGCTGAATCTAAATATATAAAAGGAGAAACTGACTGACTGACTGACATATTAACGCACAGCGTAGGCACTTGAAATTTGGAAGGGACGTAGCTTAGGTACCGTAGAGGTGCACTAAGAAAGGAATTCCCGAAATTCCCTCGGGAACGGGAATTAGCGGGAAAATCCTTTTGTATGAAAAATCTAAACCGCTTAAGTTAGACACTTGTAATTTGGCATACAGGTACCTTAGTAAACTTAAAGCTTAGTTGCAACAGGATATTGCAAAATTCCCACGGCAACGGGAGTTAGCGGGAAAAAACTTTTGTATGTAAAAATCTAAATCTTAAACTAAATCAATATTTAATAAACTAAATGAAGGTCCATTAATGGACCATCAATAAAGTGTAATCTGTTCAAAAGAAAAAATTAACACGCAAACGAAGTTGCGGGCATCAGCTAGTGCTAGTATAAAAATAATTAAAGAAATAGTATTTGGAAGTAAGATCTAAAACCATAACGTCCTTGTCTGAGGACGCAGAGTTCTGCAAGCAGGACTTCAGGCGAAGTATCCTTAATAAGTCACGGAGCAGCTTACGCGCCGTGCGATACAAATCCTGTATCTAATGTGATACTTTTTGGGGTGACGGGGGAAATATAGGAAATATAGGTATACGATGCCCCTCGGTGGGGACGTATGTGGGCTGGTAAGAAGACTATCCTAAGTGACAAATTCTCAGTGAGTTATTTATACATTTATTGCTACAGCTAACACTTACACTTACACGTACTTACACGCACTTTCACTATCTCACTTGAATACATACTGGTACACATTTCTGATAAGTTACTTCATTATATTTTTTTTTTACCCCAGGTACGCGCGAAAAAAAAAACTCTAGGCACAGCTGAAAATCAGTTTGTTGTCTGTCATAGACAGCAAGTATGCTGAGTTCTGTGTGCTATTTGCTTCTACAATCTACGTCACACATTTCGCTAACCTTTTTTTTAATTGTATAAGAACATTGTACAATGTTACAAATTGTTAAGAAGCAATAAAGTTTATCTATCTATCTATCTATCTATCTATCTATCTATCTATATAGGTGGTAGTGGCGCTGCCTCTTAATCGAGGGGTCCTTGGTTAGATTTCCAGTCGAAGCTAATATTTGTGTAAAGAGCAGATGTCTGTTCTCGGGTTATGTGTGGTCCTGTCTGTCTTTGTGTATGTACTAAGGGAACCACGACACAAGGGAAAACTTAGTGTGAGCTTTTGAGTGTCTACCTTTTCGACGGCCGGTTTGGTCGAGTGGTAGTGACGCTGCCTCTCGATCGGCGGGTCCTGGGTTCGATTCCCAGTCGGGGCAAATATTTGTGTAAAAAGCAGACGTTTGTTCTCGGGTCATGGGTGTTTGTGTCCGTCTTTGTGTGTTCCAAGGGACTCACGACACAAGGGAAAACCTTAATGTGGGCCTTTGAGTGTGAAGCGTTTTTTTTTTATTAACGCTATCGTATCTTATGGGTAGGCAGAGACCACAGATTACCACTTCACACCTTTTTCGGTTTTTCTACATTTTAGCATTTGACATAGTGATTGAACTAATATGTTAAGGACTGTACACAAAAAGAACATCTGTAACAATCGGATACACTATGAATTAATATGGCGATCTGCGTTCCATTGTACGCAAATTTCAAGACGTGTGCGCAATATAACGCTTGATTGACTTGAAACGGAACGTGTTGCAATTATTAGGTGTTATGTGAAGAAGTAAAGGTGAGCTTAGATTTAATATAATAAGTACACACAACATAAAGTCAGTTTACACATACCTTGATGTCACCCTTATACTTTGACAACAACGAAAACTTTTGTGGGAGTGTTGTGTACGGACGGCCGTACATCATGCTACCACACGCGTGCACTCTGCTGTTGCAATAAGAGCGATTTTGCAACGAAACTGGAGTAACCTGATGCGTTGGCCTCTGTACCTTTATAGATAAAAGACTGTACCTTGCACGGTAATTTAATATCCTTTATGATTTTTTTGTTTAATACTTTTTTATCACTTACTGGCTGTCCGCCCGCGACTTCGTTTCCCTGGGAATTGTCCCATAGGATCTTCATTTAAAAAAAAAAAAAAAACCTGGTCGTGACAATAACGAACACAAAAAAAAGGTAATCATGCAAATCGGCAAAGCCGTTCTCAAGTTATACAGGGCTTTAGGTATCTCTCTTTCAACCTCTCGGGTGATTAATAAGTCCATGAAACTGAACAACTTCCCCAAGGAACACAGGTCAAAATAAGAAAAAAATTTTTGAGTTCCCATAAAAACTTCATCAGCATATAGCACATTTTGTATGGGAGATCAATTTTTTTTTTATATTTTGACCTACGTTCCTTGGGGAAGTTGTTCAGTTTCATGGACTAATCACCCACCCGAGAGGTTGAAAGAGAGATCCCTAAAGTCCTGTAGAGTGACCAGGAGAAATAGGGGTCAATTTTTATAATATATATAGATAGATTTGGCACAGCTACATAATAAAAGCAGCAAAATTTTGTTACCTTATTCTTCTGGTTGTTTGATGGCACCTGTAATAAAGAAATATTTTTAATTATTATATTTTTAATTACATTTAAGAATAAATAACGATTATTTTATTTCATGGCATTAACCCCTCATGTTATTGAGGATGGCATTAACCCCTCATGTTATTGAGGGAGGCCCGTACCCCAGCAGGGGGGACGTATATGGGCTGATGAAGATGAAAATTTTATTTCATTTTATAAAATACTCCAATGCTTCTATCCGGGTAACATAAATGCAAATGGATTTGAAATTTTAACATATTGTAGATCAATTCTTTGAGTGTCTGTGGGTCGTCATTGTGCCTCTAAATATCTATTTAAAACCTTACTGTCTACCCCAAAAGGTTACAATGACGTAAGAGTATGTACATATACTTATATATTAAGCAAAAACCAATTGAAAACAACACCATAACAACTTACACAACCAAACAAACCAGCACCTTGCAACGCGCAATGTACAAAATTAAGCCATTAAAATAATTATTAGATGTAGAAGAAATTGCGTAATCTTTCACGAAATACATGACTACAATAAGCAATTTTTATTTATTAGATATCATTTTGACACCTCATTTTTTGAGGTGTGAAATAGTAATAACATAATTATGTAGACAATAAGTAAGTAGGTCTTATTAGTTTATAAGTAGCTTAATATTAAGTACTTATTTACTTCAGGATGGCTTTGTTACGATATTAGTTTTGATTATGTGAAATATGCCAGTTGTCAACTCAACTCAAGCATACTATAGAAGCCAGTAAGTGAGACAAGGATTTTACTGTACTATACTCGGGTTTCATCTTAAAACCCTCAGAATAAAGTCAAATTTGGCGGCAACTGGTTCTAGAGCTAAATGGCGCTAAGCCTACCCCGAGAGGGACTATAGGCGTGAATGAATGTATAAAAAAAATGTGATGCCTTCTATTCGGTGACTCTTCATCTTTTATATTGCGCACCGCTAAGGAATGGAATTCTCTGCCTGCGTCTGTATTTCCGGGCACATATAACCCAAATCTCTTTAAAGTTCAAGTGAATAGGTATCTTCTGGGTGAGCTTGCTACATCCTCGACCACATCTCTGCTCATGGGCTAGATTGTGGTCAAGAGAAAACCTATAAAAAAAAATCTATAAAAAAAATTAACGAAAATAAAGGATGCGAATCAGAAACTGAACAACTTTCCCCAAGCAACATAGGTCGAAATATGAAAAACTTTTTGGTCTCTCCATACAACTTATGCGATCAGCTTATTTACCTTTCTATGGGAAGTAAAATTTTTAAAAAATATTTTTTTTATTTTTTATTTATCTTTATAACATTAGTACTATTAGTTATCTTTATAATATTAGTAATATTAGTTAAATCTGGAGATTCACCCAGCTGATGTTTAGTATGAGAAGAAAAGAACTTTAAAAAAAAATCCTATGGGTAGAATAACCCATAAAAATAACCTTCTATTTCACTTACTAATTTAAAGTCGCTTCCTACATACATATTTATTTCGAAACAGCTAGCTTAATTATTTAGAAGGATGACACTGATACCGCTTTTTAGCGACTTGGCAGCACTATTTAGCGACCTTTTACGGAAACTGAGTATATAATAATTTTCCACGTTAAAAACGTATGAGTCACCGACTTCAATCCCAACAACAGTTCGCACAAAGTAGATATCTAGTTTTTTGCGGACTACAATGCCTATTAGCAAATAACTACAAACAGAAATGTCATTCATTTATTTAGATGATGTTCTAGTTTGTAGTATATTTTGTTTTTGTTGATTTTTTTTTTAAAAGCGCTGAATCATTTTCGATAAAATTTATATGGGACCTCTTCAGGAGTATACTCTTTGAACAAATAAAGAATTTTGAAAATCGGACAACAGTTGCCGGAGTAATCGCGTAACAAATATACAAAAAAAAAAAACAGTCGAATTGAGAACCTCCTCCTTTTTTGAAGTCGGTTGAAAATACCTATAATTCCTTTTACGGAAACTGAGTATATAAAAATACCTATAATTCCTTTTACGGAAACTGAGTATATAAAAATACCTATAATTCCTTTTACGGAGACTGAGTATATAAAAATACCTATAATTCCTTTAGTGTTTAGCGCTCGTAGTGGCGCTCGCTGATCTCAACCGATCAGGCAGGGAACCTGATGGGTGACCAAAGTGCCAATTTATCACGAGCGTTTCCGTCCAGTACTACATCATTAAAAAATAATATAACCACTTACATTAGTAACTTATCTTAATACGTAACTAATTAAAGGTAAGTGCAACATGCAGCAATGGTAAAGTTACCGACAACAAATCAATTTACTTTTTTGAATTTCACGATTTGATCACTTAATTAAACACTCCAAAACACTCCAAATAAACTTAAACAAACCAAACAAACTTACAAACTTTACTTACTTACCTACTTAACAAACTTAACTGGCATTAATTAACACACTTTAATTTTGGCTTTGACGGTCATGGTCATAGTAAGGCAATCAAATATCTTTTTTCTAAATCTTGGAAATCATCAATACCTTCAGAGCAGAGATTGTACAACCTACACATACGAGGCACTGGAGAGTTAAGGTGACTTCAGCACCTAAATTACGATTTTATGATGGGTAGATAAGCATGACGCACTGCATTAAATCGAAAAAACAAATACTACGGTAATATTCAGGACATAAACTAGATAAGTAGTTTGCTGAAAACATGATTCAGCACTTTTGGTTCGAAAGAAAAAGCTCACAAAGTCACCTCTAAATACCAATATTGTGTATCTTTTAAGCTGTAAAAACGATAGTAAAATGCACACAGGAACTTGAATTTGCTATCAAAATATTCGTGATTGAACACTCTCGATAAGTAGTTAACGCATTTTTCGATTTAAGCTGTTACCTTTCCGTAAATCTAATTTTCCTAAATTTCGAACATGTTTTTACGCACGCACGCTTTCATAGTCCGTAAACTTCGTGTATCGACACTGTTCGCACTGCCGGCCCAGGCCTGTTGAGAGACGGAGATGGCACTATTCCTATGTGTGCTGCCTTTATTGGATGCTGTAGTCGCCTTAAAACCGAGCACTGTTCTACGGAGAGGAGGGTAGAAAGGTGTTATGGGATAGCGAGACAACCTGGTTCCTTATGAAGGTTCCTTGAGGAAAGTTCTTCAGTTTTATGGGGAGAATAACAACCTAAAGTTTAGCTGACTAATTGGAAGTCACCCCACCCCATATAAGTCTGACATTGACGCTTATAGCCTCAATTAAACTTTTCCTTCCTTCTTAAACGAGTTGGCGTAGTCAAGTGTGGGAAGAATTTTCCCAACAAACCACAACACACGTCAAACTTATACCACCCCTCTTTTTTAAGGGGGGTTAAAAACAGCCAAAACTGCCAGTGTAACGTACCCTCCGAAGCACGGAAAAGCTCGTGCTAAGCCACTTTTGTCATCCACCAGGTTCCCTGCCTTTGTGTGCGTTGCTTAACCTCACTGCGTTGCGAGCGCTACGGCTGGACAAAAATCCTGCTCTCATCCGTACATTATTGAGTAATCCGAAATAGAAATAACCAATAATTACTAGTTAGTACACACAAAAGCCGGTCAATGTAACCACGAGGCTAGCGATAACTACTTAGTACGTTCACTTTTGGACGTATCGGATACTTAGTAACTAGTATAAATAGTATAATAGTCTGTGGAGATACTCTAATAAATACATATAGCTCACAAATTATACAAAAAAAAGTAGGAGGTTATCAATTCAACTGAATATTATTCTTTTTTTTTTGTTTGTTTGTTGTTATGCGATAATTTCTCCAATTGTGAGCCGATTTTGAAAATTATTTTTTTCTTCGAAAGAGTATACCTACTCCTGAAGTAGTCCTACAAAATTTTTTTAGAAATGGACACACAAATTTATTTATTTTTTTAAATAATACACACACATTAGATAACGGTTTGGTTCGTTTCGGGGCAAATGTCCAACTTCTCAGTCCAACCAGTTGGACTGTGGGCCTTCGCTAGTTCCGTGGTCCAACTATGAAAATAATTGGACCACGGAGTTTATAGTTACTGATAAAATTATGTCACTTGCATATGTTAGCATAGCTGGAGAATCTGGAGATAGAACTCGCTACCTCTCACATACGGTGTTCAACCCCCGACAAAAAAAGAGGACTGTTATAATTTTGACATGTATACCTGTGTGTCTGTGTATCTGTATGTCAGAGTATCTGTGTATCTGTCTGTGGCATCGTAGCTCCTAAACGAATGGACCAATTCCGATGCGGTTTTTTTGTTTGAAAGCTTATGCAATCGAGATCGTTTTTAGCTAAATTTGATCAAAATTTGTTCAGCCGTTTATAAGTTATATGCAATCGAAAATCGGGGGTGATAGGTACTACCATTTAATTTTAGATATACGTTCCACTAACTGTAAGTCCTCAATACGATATTTACTTTTAATCTAATAATCCTAAAAATGTTATACAACGTTTATATGCGTATTTTCAGTAAGTTTATTCCTTTGTTAATTAAGTACATTAACTTTAAGACTTATCTAATTGGCAAACTATGAAAATAAATGCCAGTGCTTTAGTGCTAAGTATTTAAAATGTCAATGATGTCATAATTTTGTTATTTTAAAAGCAGTCTCATGTTTTAATTGTTATTGACTAGCTTGACAGTCACAACTTTGTGTCTTGGAATGTACACACTGCCGCAGATCAGGCTTTACATGTTAACCTTGACGTCGCCTTTATCTCACTTGCAATAGCGGCAGCTTTCGTAGTGTAAATAGATAACCTGACTTGTTGCTGTCTGTACAGATAGCAGAACATGAGATGAATGGAACATCAAGGTCTAATGTGGTATGGTATCATTTCTACAGGATAGCCAAATAAAAACATTGTTATAATAACGCATTACATATTATTATCCTTATCCTGTACTAATATTATAAACGCTTTTAGAAGGACTGTCCTTGGCGTCAACTCTCCTGTTCCGCGTCTTAGTAACCTAGCAAATAAGTACCACCAAGCACTCTTTCTTTGAGGACTCTTTGCCACAATTTTGTAAGAAAGTCATGCAGCAGCTTAGAAACATTTAAAACCTTGATAATTTTGTAAAATAATGTACTGTTATTATTGTAACACACAAACGTGTTCTTAATATCGAATGTGGTATTTGCCTTTAATTGTGTACTCGTTTAGTTTTTAGTTCGAAGATTGTATGTTTACTTATGTATTAGCGATTAAGCGTTGGCAAATCTTTAAAAAAAAAAGAAAAAAAAAGAAAGTTTGTTTGAATGTTGGTTACTATTTCGCACGCTCAAACGGCTGGACCAATTTTCATAAAATTTGGTACGGAGGTAGCTGACACCCTGGATTGGGCCTTTTTATAATTCGAAAACGGCACGGCAAAATTGTATTACCATTGCCTCCTACGTAATAGTAATACTAGAAGCTGAGAACATAGGGGGCAGTGGTAATTCAAATTTCGAACTGCCGTGCCGTGCCGTTCGAATTATAAAAAGGCCCTAACACATAGGTTGCATACTTTCCCAAATTCCCACGGGAACGAAGTCCTGGGCGGAAAGCTAGTAGGTATTCTTATAATTGTCCGATTTAGAAAAAAAGGTATTGCTCATTTTCAGACAGTCGCGGACGAAACGGTCCAAACATAAATCTCAAAGCACTCGCTAACAATTTCACAACCTCAAATCCATTTAGAGATATTAATAGTTAATAATTGTCAAGTACACAGTCTTGATTACATTTTACAATTGTAATTATGACTAGTAAAAGCCTGCCTTAATGCATTTGTTAGTCTGAGTCACGATTAGTGAAGGTTCGCGATTACTGTCGCTTTGTGAAAGACTATTTAATTATTAATAGAAGCCTGCATGGTTGGCCGTGAAAATTTGTTTGAAAATTTGTCCAAAGCTCATTTACTCATTTATTTGCTAAAATATCAGCTGATGTTTTGTATGAGAAGTCAAGAAGAGAAGTCATCAGTGCTTTGTCGCATCCAGCGGCAAAATTGTCACTGAGCTACGGCCTGTTTCTGCAGCACATTTCCTTCCGTTTTATTTTATTTATGTAGGACTAATCATTTACTTTTTTTATTTTAATTCAAAATTTTTTTATATGCTTTAATTTTTAATTTCAATTTTTTAAATCAATTAATTTAATATAATGTAGTAATGTAAGTTTTTTTTGTGTGTAGAAATAAACAATTCATTCATTCATTCATTCATTCAAGAACTTTTAAAAATAATCCTATGGTAAAAACCCTTTAATGTTTCTCTAAATTAATTTAAAGTCGCTACATGTACAGGGCTTTAGGTATCTCTCTTCCAACCTCTCGGGTGGTTAATCAGTCCATGAAACTGAACGACGTCCCCAAGGAACATAGGTCAAAATACGAAAAAATATTTTAATCTCCCATACAAAATGCGCTATATGCTAATGAAGTTTGTATGGGAACTCAACATTTTTTGTCGTATTATTTATCTATTTCGAAACAGCTTAATTATTTAGAAGGATGACACTGATACCGCTTTTTAGCGACTTGGCATCACCATCTAGCGTTCTTTTACGGAAACTGAGTTTAATACCTATACTTCCTTTAGGGGCCTTTTTTTAATTTGAACGGCACGGCACGGCACTTCAAAATTTGAATTACCATTTCCCCCTATGTTCTCAGCTTCTAGCATTACTATTACATTACATAGGAGGCAATGGTAATACAATTTTGCCGTGCCGTTTTCGAATTATAAAACTTGGCGGCACATTTTGACTTTCAGTCTAAATTGTATTAGATGGAAAATGAGTAATAGTGATACGAGTAGATTGTCAGCCTTTCGCCCAAAATACAAAAAAACCCGCGAATCACTTACGAAGCGTTCGTAGCCCAGTGGCTTGGCTGATCTCAACCGGTCAGTGAGGTTAAGCAACGTACACCGAGGCAGGGAACCTGATGGGTGACCAAAGTGCCAATTTATCACGACCGTTTCCGTTCTTTGGAGGGCACGTTAAGCTGATTGACAACAGTCGTTAAAACCAAGTCAGAGGCCATTGTGCGGTTTGAAAACTCTGACACCAGGGTTAGCCAAGTTCGCCACACACTTGACTATACCTACACGATAAGAAAAAGAAGACTTACTGGCTTCTACAATATTATGCCTGGGAAGGGTTGGCACTGGCACTGTCCAGCACGAACCTAATTATTTTATTAGGAAAAGAATAAACATACTATGTAGACTCGAAGTGCGAACAAACAGACCCACATTCAATCACAAACATATCAATAAATAAAACGTTATCTCTATAATACAGCAATTAGATCTACAGTCACACATTTGATCTCGAACTATCTAAATGTATGTCTGTCTGTCCTCCTTCCTCTAATACGCTGTGGGCGTACCCGACCGATTGACCTACTCAAGGATTTTAAACAGACAAACTGTTATATGTTTTTTTCACTGTGTATCCTTTTGTGCGACCTTTATTTATATACAACATTTCATCAAAATCGGTTCAGTAGTTCAGGCGTGAAAAACGGACAAAAAGACTTTTGCATTTATAATATTAGTAGGGATTCAGCTTAACATAAATTTTTTTTCTAAATTAGTGGTTACCAGAAAAACTTGTCAAAATGTCAAACAACGAATAAAATAAACATGCCACAAAAGAATTTACAACTATAAATATTAATCAAATCTATTATGTAATATTAATCAATTGATTGTAATATTATAACTTTGATAAATACTTAAGGCAGTGTTTTTCAAACTTTTATTTAAAGCAAAATGCTAAAAACATAGAAAGGTCTCCAAGTAGAAATATAACATAGATTCAGAAATAACTTTTCATTTATTTTAAAATATTGTTTATTCGGAGTTATTACAATAAATTTTATATTAGTAATCGACTTAGCCATTATGTTAATAAGATTTAGTTGCAATTTATGGTTGATATCAAAATAACCATTTCGGCTTTTACAATTTTCCGGTGACACATACAATGGTATAAAGTACTGACACCCTGGTGGAACCGGGAAGTAAGCAGCAAGATTTTCTACTAGATTCTGCGGCGGTCCAATTATTTTTTTACCCGCCCACACGAAGACGGAGGGGATTTAGGCCAAAGTTCATCACGCTGGCCCCATGCGGGTTGGTGGACCGCTCGTCTTTCGAAAATGAATTTTCTTGGACGAACGGGTTTCATCACGATGTTTTCCTTCACCGCTAAGCAAGTGATAATTAGAAATCCATACATAAACCCGAAAAGACGAATTTAGTGGTACATGCCCGCACCAGAATTTGAAACCGCGACCTTCCGATTACGTGTCTGGCTCATTACCAACTGGGCTAGCACTGTGGTCCAGTGCCGAGTGACAACAACTCGAAACTTTGAGGACCATTGCCTTAGCTTTCATCATTGCACAAACAGTTAATATTTGATTTAACATCGAGATATAAATGTCGGAACTACATTGCTACATCCTAGTGTTGTTTGTTGTTATCAATAACATCTGTTTGATTTGAAACAGATAGATATAATAGGTCTTTACCTATGAAATTGCTGATTTTTCTCAAGCTTTATTTTATTCATAATTTATTTGATTGAATAGCTATTACTAATATTGTTTTTTATTTAAAACCTTGGCCATATAACGGAGATATTGAGTGAAATTAATACATATTTACTTTAGATTTATTTGCTGAAAAAGAAGCTCAAATGTAGCTCGCTTCATCCGTTGCCCGTTTCATTCCTTATTTTGCTGTAACGTTGTTACAGTTACAACTTTCAGTAAAGTAAGTATGATGAAAATTAACTTAATGTTGTCCAAACCTTCCCACAAAATTTTGCTAAATTTGGATTTCGCATTCCCGAGAAAAGTCCAAAAACGTTAGTATGGAAAATTTAGTTTTCCAAAAATATTGTATGAAAAACGGTAATTTCATAGGTAAAGACCTATTATGTATACAGGGTGTAAAGGACAGCTTAGCAAATACTTAAATGGTGGAATTTTCCCATAGCTATCATCAGCTGTAAGTAATTATTTTTTCCCGGAAACGTCTTGTTAAGGAGTTTTCATTATTTACTTACTTAGGCGCTACGCAATGTATCGTGAAACTGTTATGATTGTTTTAATTGCAAAATGGTGGTGTATTCGATTTAATAATAAAAAATGTAAGCAGAAAATATTAAAAAAACATGAAAAAAATTGAAAATTTTCCTGAGAAAAATTCCACTGGAAAATTATTCAGAATGATAGTCCGAGTCCAGGGTTTCAGTTTTTGCTAAGCTTTCTTTTACACCCTTTAGATACGCTTACGCCTACAATTCCTATCGGGGTAGGCAGAGCATCAACCACTTAATGCCACATTTGACGTATATTTTGTGGGTTATTAGATGAAACTTGATGTAGAAGTTGTCAGCCTTTCTCTCATATTACAGCAAAACCTTCGCGTCCCTCTTACTGACTTTTATAGTATGCCTGGGAAGAGTTGGCAGCTGGGAAAATTATATACCCTATGTGTTAATCCAGGCTGTCAGCTACCTCCATACCAAATTTTATCAACATTGGTCCAGCCGGTTGAGCGTAAAAGAGTAACAACCATCCCATACAAACTTACGCATTTTATAATGTAGGATATCTGTGGATCTGTCTGTGGCATAGTGGTCCTAAACGAACCGATTTTGATGCGTTGTTTGCAAGTTGACGTGATCGAGGTAGTCATATGTATTTAATCAAAATTGGTTCATCCGTTTACAATGTATACTCGGTTCATAATAAGCTGAGCTGATGCCACTTGGAAATAGTTAGTGCTGCTATCTCGTTTAACTATTGTTTTATAAGTGGTTTTTATATTGTAGTGTTAAACAACACCCATTTTTTTAACCGAGCGGTCCATACTATTCTGCAATTTTGTACCTGACTTGAATCCTTGTCTATTGTTAACAGTAGATTCAAGATTCAAGACATTTATTTGACACAAAACACTACAACGTAAAGAAAATAAAATAACAATATATAAAACACAGGACAAGAACACATACAGAAGACGACAAAACAATGTATAATATAAATAGTGGATTGTGCTGTAGTGCGATGTCAAATAGGACACAGCTCAGCATGTGTTGAAGCCGAGGCCCCAACGCTGGTTTTCAGCTGTGCCCTTGGTGCGCGTGTGTACATAGCCGACAGAAAAGAGTAAACTACTACCTAATGTGTTGTGTAATGTGTGTGTATGTGTGGTGTGTGTTTGTGTGGTGTGTGTTTGTGTGGTGTGTGTTTGTGTTGTGTGTGTGTGTGTGTGTGCTTGTTTGTGTGTTTGTAAATATGTGTGTTTGTAGGTGACAGTGTCACAAGGATGACTGATAAATACAAAAGGTAAATACATGTGTGTTAGTGTAGGTGTGCTTGTAGATATGTGTGTATGTTGGTGACAGTGTGACAAGGATGATAGATAAATACAAAAGGTAAATAAATAAATAATCTGGACTACTCCCTAAGGTATGTTGGAATAACCCGACCACCTACAGCAATCAGTTTTTGACAACTTATTAAAAAAAATGTTTCTTGAGTTGGATCTTAAAAGAGTGTATTGACTGCCACCTCAAGTGGCATCAGCTCAGCTTTTATGAACCGAGTGTACGTCCAGGGTGATTATTAATGTTTGTGTTATAACCATAATATACCACTTACTATGGACTATTATAATCTATAAACATTTCCGGGTTGCCTAGAAATAAAAGAATCATTTTCTTTGACTGATTGCTACTATTAAAGATCCATTCATTCATACATAACAGAATGTTTTTACCATTGTTTTTATTGCATAACACCATCCTTGTATTTTTTTTATTTAAGTTCATATTTTTGGCAATGTTACGAAAAAAATTAAACATCAGGAAGTTAAGAAGTGCACGAATCGATTAGAGAGGTTAAGTCATGTTTCCAGTTTATTTTGGTGGGTGACCGAAGTGATAATGGAAGTGAAATTGTAAGAAAGTCTTTTTATTCATCCTTTTCTACTTATCAAAGGTTTTAAAAAAATGTGACTATAATAAAAACAAATTAGTTAGCGAAAACCCGTCGTTTACGGCGCATGTGATACAAATCCTGCACACACGGGTGTGCAAAAATCGTGCAAAATTTTAAGGATGTGAAATAGCCCACAAAACTGAACAACTTTTCCTAAGGAACATAGTTCAATATGTGACAAAAATGAAAAAAAAAACAAAGATCAAACTTGTTACGTATGAGAAGTCGAGAATTTTTTAAAGATTTCAGGGGCGTTCCTTGGGGAAAAGTTGCTCAGTTTTATGGGAGAACTAGCATTCCGCTCGAGACCTCGTTCCCGTGGGAATTCGGGAAAATCATGTGCCCTATGTCCCAGGTAATGTAGGATTCTAATGGTGAAAGAATTTTTCAAATCGGTCCAGTAGTTTCGGAGCCTATTCAATGCAAACAAACAAACAATCAAATCTTTCCTCTTTATAATATGTATAGATAGATAGAAGATAGATCACCCATAAAGTTACGCTTCTATGGATCTCTCAAGCTTGGATACTAATGAAACGGTTAAGATACTTTCTCAAAAAAAAAAAACAGTAGTTGATGTCCCAACTTAAAACCAGTTCAAATTAATCCAGATTATAATCGTTTGATTTGTTTATACCCATTGTCAAGACCGGTACTTCTAGTTTTCTATCGAAAGTCATTCAAGGGTGATCAAAATGATCTCTGATCAACTCTCAAATGACAAAGCGTGATGATGGTGACCTTGATTTGTGAACTAATTGTTTTGAACTAGTCGGGCGTGTTGGCTTTCACAGTTATTTTAATAGTTGTATGTTTTTGCCGTTTGGTGATCGGTTGAGAATAACACAACCCCATTTCTTTCTGCGGGTCTTGTAAGAGGCGACTAAGGAAACAAAATGAGACTAGCCTCCTATTAATCCACCCCAGGTAACAGCACCCCAATTTGTTCTGAATCTGAGGTGTAATCCTATGGTCTCAAGCGGCGTGGTAGGCTCTGTAAAGGGCCGTCTGGTTCGCGACCATCCTCCTACCGAAGTCAGCTTGCTGTGTTCCATCGGTGTGTGGGAGTACCAGTGCCTTATAGGCATTTTCTGGGTTAACTCGCTCCATCGTCGACCTCATCTATGACCTGGTCAGGATTGAGGTCAAGAGTTAACCCATCTTATAATAAAAAACTGTGCGAGACCATTTACGTATATATCTCAAAGGAAAGCTCGAAAGAAGGGAAAACTGAGTTGGCAAAATACCTAACAACTTGTATACAGGGCTTTGTATACAAAATGCATGGAACTCATTTTTTTTCGTATTTTGACCTAATGTTCCTTGGGAAAGTTGTTCAGTTTCATGGTCTGATTAATCACCCAAGAGGTTGAAAGAGATTTACCTAATATACATGATGAATTTTTAATCAGTACGCAAATTTTTCTTACGGTCTCAGTAACGTTGATAGAACGTAAATAAGGAGGAAAATTATTTTTTTTCCAAAATTTTCAGATTTTGATACCCCTTTTTAACATCTTAGAGGATGAATTTTGTAAAACGCAGAAACACGGGTGTCACAAATTGTGTTGAAGAGTATTATTAATTACCAAGTTTCAAGTCAAATGGTCGTTGTTTTTTTTATACCAAAATTATGATTTATTTTCATGCTTCAGACGATCTAGCTTGAAGTTTTTATTTGAAACGATATAAAACAAAAAATACGGGTCTGTTAAATTTTCATAAAGTTTACGTACAAAAAATTTGCGTACTGATTAAAAAATAACGTAGTATGGTGAATTAAAAGTAGATAACGAAACTTCAGAGAATGATTCTCCTCAAGAATCTTAACAACTGTCACTTAGGAACCTATATGAAATTCTTAAAAAAATTACGACTTCCCATACAAAGGAAGTGATAGCCCGCGATCTGGCGGCCGGTTTGGTCGAGTGGTAGTGACGCTGCCTCTTGATCGGCGGGTCCTGGGTTCGATCCCCAGTCGGGGCAAACATTTGTGTAAAAAGCAGATGTTTGTTCTCGGGTCATGGGTGTTTGTGTTTGTCTTTATGTGTGTTCCAAGGGACCCACGACACAAGGGAAAACCTTAGTGTGGGCCTTTGAGTGTGTAGCGTTTAGTTATTTATTATTTATTTAAAGGCAAATCAGCTGCGATTAGCATATACTCGTAAACCCAGAACCTTCCGATTACAAGTCTGGCTCATTACCAACTGGGCTATCACTTCCTCATGGCCGGTTTGGTCCAGTGGTAGTGCCGCTGTCTCTTGCTAGACGGGTCCTGGGTTAGATTAGTTCCTTTATGAATTACTAGCGTTCCACTCGGGACTTTGTTCCCGTGGGAATTCAGGAAAATTATCTAGCCTATGTAACTCGGGAATAATATAGCATCCGTGAAAGAATTTTTAAAATCGGTCCAGTACTTTTTAACCCTTTTAGCGCCAAGAGTTTTCGTCAAAAACGCCCACCACACGCCACGACATAAATTTTTTTTTAATGTCGTGGTGTATGGCAAAGGCTTGGTGAACGATATTAAAGTAAAAAAATAATTTTGTCTGTTATGTAGGTATCACACTTTGGCGGCGAGGGCACGGAATTTAAACGTCTGATATATCAGACTTTGGCGGTGAAAAGTTTAAATTTATTCGTTACATACAAAAATACAAATCTTTCCTCTTTATAATATTAGTGTAGATTTTTGCTATACAATAGCGGAATTTATTTACTATAACAGATTTGAAACATACATACAAATGAACTAATCCACCCACGATTTCTCTTATAAGGAATGCTGTTTACTACCTTTAGTACAGACGAAAGCATATCAAGCGATACAGATGCACTACAAAAAGCGTTACTATTGCCAAAGACATAAGGATGACGTTAAGGTCATGTTTATCCTTATGTACTGTCGTGAGTACATCGTGTTATATGAACAGAGGTTATTATATACAGTAGAATAAATCCATAATAATAGAGTGTATTTTTTAAAACTATGGTCCCTGCCATACCTTCATCTATACTAATATTATAAAGTGGAAAGATTTGTTTGTTGGTTTGCATTGAATAAAGGCTCCAAAACTGCTGGACCCATTTGAAAAATTATTTCACTATTAGAATGCTACATTATCCCTGATAAATAATTTTCCCGAATTCTCACTGTAACGAAGTCCCGGGCGGAAAGCTATTGTGAAATGAAAACACAATATTGTCTGTTGGGGGAAAATTTTAGGAAATGATAAAAGTCAAATTATTTTTTAAATCTACACACTCAAAGGCAAACTAAGGTTTTCCCATGTGTCGTGGGTCCCTTGGAAAATACACAAAGATAGACACGAACACCCACGACCCAAGAACAAACATCTGCTTTTTACACAACTATTTGCCCCGACTGGGAATCGAACCGTGTGAGTCCCCGGCAGAGTAGAATAGGACCACCCTCTTTCTTGCCGAGGTGTCGTACAAGGCGACTAAGGTAAATATGCAAGCAAGTTCATCTGCACACAGAGAAGGAAAACTCTGCAATTATATCAAAACCCTCGCCAACCCGTCTGCCAAGCGTGGTGAGTATGGCATTTACCCCTCATGTTATCGAGGGAGGCCCGTGCTCCAGCAGTGGGGACGTATATGGGCTGATGAAGAAGATGAAGAAGGGAATCGAACGCAGGTCCCATCGAGTCAAAGGCAGCGCCACCTGCCACTTGACCAAACCGGCAATGAAGTAGTGATAGCCCAGTTGGTTAATGTAATGAATGAGCCAGACTTGTAATCGGAAGTTTGCGGGGTCAAATCCTGTTGCAGGTCTGTCCCACTGAATTCGTCTTTTCGGATTTATGTATGGCTTTTTCATTAAATTTCACTTGCTCAACGGTGAAGAAAAACATCGCATGGTCCACCAACCCGCATTGGGCCAGCGTGGTGGACTATGGCCTAAATCCCCTTCGTGTTTCAAAGGGGGGCCCTGCCCCTCCCTCGATGGGGATGTATAATGGGCTAATAAAAAAAATAGTTAAGGGTAGAGTTGATGTGATTGATTAGATGGTAGATAGTAATTTATCTAACGAAACAAAAATGCACACAAAAAATTAAGTTACTACCGTAAACATAAGGTTGTTTTTTTATCACAATTACGCTATAAATAATTATTTTCCTACCGAACAGTTTATGGAATCGTGTGATTAGTTAAAGTTATGATTTTAAACTTGTATCCAATTATGGTGCGACTACTAAAACTGTGATATCAAGAAATATGTTTTTTATTTTTTTATTTTTTTTATATGAGATGGGTTAACTCTTGACCTCAATCTTGACTAAGATCTTAGATGAGGTCGACGATGGACTGAGTTAACCCAGAAAATGCCTATAAGGCACTAGTACTCCTACGCAACGACGGAACACAGCAAGCTGTTTCGCGTCGGACTTCGGTAGGAGGGTGGTCGCGAACCAGACGGCCTTTCACAAACCCTACCACATCGCATGAGACCATAGAACGCCACCTTAGATTCAGAACAAATTGAGGTATCGTTGCCTGGAGTGGAATGAAATCCCGGGCGAAAAACTAGTTAAGAAAAAAATGCTTTGCGGTAGCAAATATAAATTTTTCACCCCCGGAAAAAAAGATGGGTGTTACAAGTTTGGCGTGTGTATCTGTGTGTCTGTCTGTAGCATCGTAGCTCTTAAACGAATAAACTGATTTCGATACGGTTTTTTTATTTAAAGCTGACGTAATCGAGATGGTTCTTAGCTATATTTGATTAAAATTGGTTCAGCCGTTTTAAAGTTTTACCGTCTACTGTCGTATTTAACGTTATGTTTTCCTTAGGCCCCGATTCAGTAACTTCAGTTGTGTATCGATTGAATGGTCGCCATTTTATCCGTTCAGGTGGCGAAATTGAGAACTATCCAAATTCCATACATCTAATGACGGCTACTTTGACGCCACCACCAACTGAATGTTCAGTTGCATGTAGTTTGCAACTTTGCGTTCGATTGGCGGTGGCGCTGCTGGTTGAGGTGGTTGTCAGCAAGTATATGAAAATTAAATAGTTCTCAGTTTCGTCACCTGAACAGATAAAATGGCGTCCATTGTCATTAAACCGCCACTGTGACGCCATTTTTTTTCGTTACACACTCAAAGGCCCTTATTAAGGTTTTCCCCTGTGTCGTGGGTCCCTCGAAACACACGCAAAGACAAACACAAACACCCATGATAACAAACATCTGCTTTTCACACATATATTTGTCCCGACTGGGACTCGAACCCAGGACCCGTCGATCAAGAGGCGGCGCCACTACCACTTGACCAAAGCGGTCGTCATTGATTATTGCGGTAGCCCTTCTGGTTGGAAAGCTAGTAAATAAATTAAAATTTTAAGCCCAAGTCCACAATTTAACTGGTCACAAAATCATCCGTGACGCCTCTAACCTTAAAAGCGGTTAAAAAAAACCACACGCATGACTAACAGAACATCAGACATTAGGAAGCGAAGTGATTGTCTAATGACGTCATATATTATTATTACGTCATCAATATGTTACTAATAGTTTTGATAATTCTCAACCGATTTTTGAAAAACAAAAAATTTTGTGCACGAGTCTTTGGTCCGTATTGCAGAATGCGACTCAGACACTGATCTATACTTTAGTAGCAGTCGTTTTTGTCATTTTGATAGTGAGAGAAAGAGACAATCAATACGTAAGTATAGATCAAGACTTAAGCCTCATTCTGTAATTTTTTAAATACTGTTGTACGGAATCCTTAGGGCAAGAGTCTCACTCACACTTGGCCTAATTATTCTTCCAAGAGCTTTGTCACCTTTCTGGTTCGGGGTACGCTTGACCATGATATAAAACTTGGCAGGTCAGGTCATAACAGTGGAGCGATTGCCATCTGACCTCCGTGACCATGGTAACAGGCGAACTTGTTTTAATTTTTTTTTCTTTTAATACAGCAAAGCTTGTGGCACAAGAAAGCCGAGCCATCCTCGTATCACCTGGAGACGGTCAGTTGATAAAGAGGCTGCATCAACTGGTCTCGGTTGGAAGGACATCGAAGCTGCCGCCCAAAACAGAGAAGAGTGGAAATCTTTTTTGAGAGCCCTATGTCCCTGATGAGGGATAACAGGATTACATCATCATCATCAATACAGAAAAAACCATTCATCTTCTTTTTTTTTCTTTTTTTCTTTTCTTTTGTTTATTTGGAATAGAAAACAGCTGTGTACAGAAGTTGATATAAGACAGTCTTACAATTAAAGGCTAAATTATACACAACCAACAACACTATTCACAGGTTAAGTAAAAAAAAGGAAGAAGATGCTAACAGAAACAGATGTGGATGTTTACAAATAAATAAAAAAGTATACTCAGTGCGACTAAGTAATTAACTAACTAAGCAATCAGTCATCGCTATCTCTACAGTAGTAGTATGTATACGTGTAAACTCTTTATTGCAGAATCCTACATGAATCCTTCTTAATCTTTAAAACGTTGCTTGGGTTAAAGAATATGACGGCCGGTTTGGTCGAGTGGCAGTGACGCTGCCTCTTGATTAACGGGTCCTGGGTTCATTACCCAGTCGGAGCAAATATTTGTGTAAAAAGCAGATGTTTGTTCTCGGGTCATGGGTGTTTGTGTCTGTCTTTATGTGTGTTCCAAGGGACCCACGATACAAGGGAAAACCTTAGTGTGGGCCTTTGAGTGTGTAGCCTTTTTTATTATTTCTCAACAGAAAATTACAAATTTTCGCCTAAAGATCTAAAGTTTAGTAGAATTTATTAATAGTGTCGGTACAGTCAGAAGTCAGAATATGTACACATTTTCCAGGCTCCATAGAGTATAAACATTTGGTTTCAAAAACATTAACTCAAAGTAAAGAGCATAAAGTAGTAGCCACTACTGTTCTGACTGTATAATATTCTATACCATGCCAAATACTCCACGAATATTTCTTATCTATACTAATATTATAAAGCGGAAAGATTTGTATTTATGTATGTACCTAACGACTGGACCGTTTTCGAAAAATCTTTCACCATTAGGATGCTAATTATCCCTGAGTAATATAGGCTACATAATTTCCCCGAATTCCCACGGGAACGAAGTCCCGGGCGCAATGCTAGTTAATATTATAAAGGGGAAAGATTTTATTGTTTGTTTGTTTGCATAGGCTCCGAAACTAATGGACTGATATGAAAATTTATTTCACCATTATGATGCTACATTATTCCTGAGTAATACAGGCTACATAACTTTCCCTAATTCCCACGGGAACGAAGTCCTGAGCGGAATGCTAGTATTTAAATAAAACAGCTTGCTTAACCCTCATAATCGTTGTCAAACACCACAAAAACCTTAACCGTTAAAGTTTCATAACTGTTACTCAAGTTACATCTCACTCGGTCAACTTTTAACCCATCGATCAAAGTTATCGATGATACGTTAAATACAGTTTTAATGGCCATAGAGCTTAAGGAGAGATGCCTCGGGAGTTATTCGACATATAGGTTTACTAGCTGTCCGCCCGCGGCTCACCCGCGTGGACTACAGGTTATATCGTACCCAACTGTGGGATAAAATGTAGCCTTTGTCCTTTCCCAGGTTCTAATCTATTTCTGTACTAAATTTCATCAAAATCTGTTTAGTAGTTTTGGCGTGACAGACGGACAGACAGAAAGACAGACAGATTTACTTTCGCATTTATAATATTAGTAAGGATAAAACGTTAACCTTACTAATATTGCAAGCGCGAAATTTTCTATAGATGTATGGATGTTTGTTACTCTTTTACGCACAAACGGCTGGACCAATCTTGATAAAATTTAGTACATAGGTAGCTGACACCTTGGATTAACACATAGGCTACATAATTTTCCCAAATTCCCACGGAAACGAAGTCCAGGGTAGAAAGTTAGTTTTTAATAAAATACATGGTGTTTGGATTATTACTTAAAATAAAAATAAATCTTATTTATAAATGACGACATAAGCTACTTATTTTAAAGGTAAATTAAAAACCAGAAAAAAAAGCAGATATTGCGAAATATTTGTGTAAAAAGCAGATATTTGTTCTCGGGTCATGGGTGTTTGTGTCTGTCTTTATGTGTGTTCCGAGGGACACACAACACAAGGGAAAACCTTAATGTGGGCCTTTGAGTGTATGGTGTTTTTTTTTTAATTTTGCGAAAAAAAAAGCTTGAACGGAAAGTAGTAATATTTCATTTCATTACTTTATCTGTTTCTTAATTTATCTTAGACAGATCGCATTACCTTGCCTTCTTTAATTCTAAAATTTTAACTAACCAAAGTTCACATATTAACTTATACGCTCTAGTTTAAAACGAGTAATACTAGTTTAAAATATTAGCCGCAAGGCTTTTTTGTATTAAATGGAGCTTAATAATTGTAATCATTTAGTCAGATAGGTATGGCTGTTGAAAGTGTTGAAACCGTTGAAAATGAAAGTTCCCTTCGAATAGTTCCATTAAACATGGCGTCTAAAAGTACACATTAAACAAAGATACGTAACTATTAATTACTTAAAAGACAGTAAAAGCGGACTTATTCCTAAAGGGTCTCTACCACAGAACAAAAACATACAAGATATTACCACTCTTTCAAATTAACATTGGGCTGGGCATTTATTTTGTATAACTACTACCAATATTTCAGAGCATCTGATGTCAGTATATGCTATACTTTAGCAGAAAACAAAAAATAACACTTATACTTCTTTCACTAGCCACTGACATTATAAAACTCTGACTAAGCCTGAATTTCCTGTAGTGGGAGATTCTGTTCTTCCCTGGTGTCACAATATGGGTACAAAATCTTACGTATTTATGTATGTATGACGATCTTTCCGCCAGGGACTTCGTTCCCGTAGGAATTTGAACAATTATGTAGCTTATGTGTTAATCCAGGGTGTCAGCTACCAAATTTTATCAAAATTGGTCTAGCCGTTTGAGCGTTAAAGAGTAACAAATATCTGTACAAACTTTGGCCTTTATAATATTAACTGAGGATATTTCTATAGATTTATATCAAAATTCAGGTTCCTTATTCACTAATTCAAAAACGCTCATTCCAAATTCTTGGACTACATTTTTTTTTTTATGAGATGGTTTGACTCTTGACCTCAATCTTGACCAAGGTCATAGATGAGGTCGACGATGGAGCGAGTTAATCCAGAAAATGCCTATAAAGGCACTGGTAATCCCACGCACCAACGGAACACAGCAAGCTATTTGGCGTCGGACTTCGGTAGGAGGGTGGTCGCGAACCAGACGGCCCTTTACATAGCCTGCCACACCGCATGAGACCATAGGACGGACGCCATCTCAAATTTAAAAGAAATTGAGGTGTCGTTGCCTAAGATGGATTACTAGGAGGCAGGTCTCATTTGTGTTTCCTTAGTCGCCTCTTACGACACCCACGGAAAGTAGTGTAGATAAAGCTAAAGAAGAATTTCCAAAACGCCTGTGGGAATAATTTGGTTCTCGACTTACAAAGATAGCAAAATTGTTATTAAAGAACAATCTATACAAAATGCTTCTACTACTGCAGCTGTGTATAAATAGTAAAAGGTTAACAGTGGTAGACTATAATCACCTTTGTCTGTTAAACAAAGCAAATATAGTTAAACAATAACTTTGAACCCTATCAATAGGCTTTATACTCCATTCACGCATAAAATTACTCAACTTATAATTAAACAAAAAAAACAATAGAATGGACAATGTTGAAGAATCGTAAAAACAATCTGTTTGGGAAATCGTGTTTTGT
This sequence comes from Aproaerema taeniolella, assembly GCA_949987775.1. NCBI lineage: Eukaryota > Metazoa > Arthropoda > Insecta > Lepidoptera > Gelechiidae > Aproaerema > Aproaerema taeniolella. Next base: position 2,799,655 of record OX465268.1, on the reverse strand, counting down.
TAAATCTTATGAATTTTCTTAGTGTACTATTAAACATTGCAAAATAGTTAAAGTATAGAATGTTAACACTATTGTTCTTGATGTCTGTTTACAATCACATAGTTGCCGGATCTTCCTAGGCATGTTATAGTTAAGAAACTGTAAAGAATCGAAGGTTTTCTGTGTTTTAACTGAACAATTAACAAAGAAAACTTAGTAAACTTTTGTCTATTCTGATGTATTAGCTTTATTACTGCAAATCTATGACCTTTGTTAAAGCATTTCATAATAAAAAAAAAACATGACAATTTCTTCAGTAGTTTTAGCATAGGGCTGCCATCTCTAAAACTTGCCCCCCAGGACCGGAAGCGTAAGTTCCCCGGATTTTGGAGCATTCACCCCGGACATTTCAATACTTTTTTCATTCACTTACATCTTGATTAAAATATATTTTACTCCGTACTTGACATAAGAAAACTTTAATTTAAGTGAGTAATTTTGCTTTATTGTTTAACTTTCTTAGGTATGTAGGTTTTTCATAAATTATGGGAACGGGATCTGATAGAAAGCCCGGACTTTTATTGTAGTCCGCGTTGCACCCGGACTACAATTTAAACCTCGCCCGGACGCTCCCCGGACTTCTTCCAAACTAGGACAAATCCGGGGAAACCCGGACGAATGGCAGCCCTATTTTAGCATGAACGAATAACAAACATCAATCAATCCATCCATCCTCACAAGCTTTCACGTTTATAAAATACTAGCATCCCACTCGGGACTTCGTTCCCGTGGGAATTCGGGAAAATTATGTAGCCTATGTTACTCAAAGATAATGTAGCATCCTAATGGTGAAAGATTTTTTGAAATCGGTCTAGTAGTTTTAAAGTTTATTCGTTACATACAAAAATACAAATCTTTCCTCTTTATAATAGTATAAACAGGGTGTTAAGTAATTCGATCTTATCCTCTCGGGTGGTGAATCAGCCCATGAAACTGAACAACTTTCCCTAAGAACAAATGCCGAAATACGGAAAAAAAATTTTAACTTCCCATACAAATTGCATCAGCTGATAAATTATTTTGTATGGGAAGTCAAACATTTTTGTTCGTATTTCGGCATTTGTTCTTAGGGAAAGTTGTTCAGTTACATGGGCTAATTCACCACCCGAGAGGATAAGATCGAATTACTTAACACCCTTTATGTATAGAAGTAAGACGTAGGATATTAATAAGTAACATTACGCAAAGCTAAAGAAATCAAATGATACAGCTTGAGTCTTGTCATCCGACGCGTTGTCTAAAATTATACACTTTTTATGTCACAAAAAAAGTTGCACTATAAAATTTTAATTGAGGTTTTGGGTTTATTGTCGAGTTTAATTATAAAACACAGAGTCTTGTTAATTTCTCTCAACATAATTGAGTCACAACGCGTTGTAAACAAAGAGAACCAAGTTCCCAAATGAAGCCCTTTCTCAGAAGCATTTATTTTAAAATCAAGCGAAAATAAAACATGAACACTGAGTGATTCAGGAATAATCAAGATCCAAAAAAGGCACTTTAAATATTTCTGTACAATTTTAAAATACTTCGAATTAGTTACAGTCGAATTTATCTCCATCGGTACAGCCCTTTGAAAGGGTGACCATACGCGAAATTTATTTAGGAATAAAAAAAGACGGATGATAGGCGAACTTCAATTTTTTTTTCCATTTGACTTGATTTCTGCACCCGAACCACATCTTGCCATCTCTTAGGTAGACTAGAGGAGATCCCTTAAGGGATAAGTCCACCTTTGCGCATCTATGTATCTTTGTATTACTCTTCACCGTGTGGTGATCAATTGAGTATAACACCACCCCATCTCTTTCCGTGGGTGTCGTAAGAGGCGACTAAGGAAACACAAATGAGACCTGCCTCCTAGTAATCCATCCCAGGCAATGACACTTCATTTTTTTCTGAATCTGAGGTGTCGTCCTATGGTCTCATGCGGTGTGGTAGGCTCTGTAAAGGGCCGTCTGGTTCGCGACCACCCTACTACCAAAGTTCGACGCCAAACAGCTTGCTGTGTTCCGTCGGTGCGTGGGAGTACCAGTGCCTTTATAGGCATTTTCTGGGTTAACTCGCTCGATCGTCGACCTCATCTTTGACCTTATGGTCAAGATTGAGGTCAAGACTTAACCCATCTTATAATAATAATAAAAAAGTAAGGGTTTGTAAAAAAGAGTTTACATACATACATAAATTTATTCGCTGAAATGTGATAAAAACAGTTGTTTTCGTTCGCACATTCAAGCTGTCACCAGTATGCAAAATGGAACAATGCGGTCCAATTGGTCCAATTGTAAATATGTAGATGTGCAAGATAACGAATCGAGATCCGGAGTAATTAAATGAGCCATTCCCAGTGTTTATTCTATTATTATTAATGGTGGTCAATAAATAGATTAAATCCAATAAATCCAACATCAAGTACTGAAGATGGTTACCCTACTAACCATAAAAACGCTCACACGCATTTTCACGCACATTTAGATCGAACACAAACGCCATGTACTAATTTACAATCAATTTTAACAAAATCTGTCCTTGACTGAAGGAAACAGAGCTCAAAATGGCGTACGCATTGAAATTTTAACGTTGAAATCTTTTGTATCGAAAAACTACCATAATAAAATTTATAAAAAAAACTGGATCATGTATGACGCCATGTTTGATTGGAATTTCACAAAAAATCTTTATAAGTCGTGAGACGATTATTAATCGTTATTGATGAATAATTAAATAGTTTATTTTATATTTAATAGTACGACATAAAAAAAATTGAAACAAGATAATTAAATATTAAACGAAATTATACGTGTTGTAACCGACTTATGAATTACGTAGGATGTTATGTTATGTTTTATGTTAACACACACTACGCTTTTCCGATCGTGGGTCCCTTTGGTGCATGAGAGAACTGTAAAGGAAATTTAGGAGAATTCTATTCTATACCCTTATATATTACTCGAATATCTAAGCTATATTACTGCAAAGTTTTATCATAATCGGTCCAGTGGTTTTAGCGTGAAGGAGTAGTAAACATCCATTCTCAAAAACTTTCATTAAAAAAATAAAATAACGATACACACTCAAAGGCCCACACTAAGGTTTTCCCTTGTGTCGTGGGTCCCTTGGAACACACATAAAGACAAACACAAACACCCATGACCCGAGAACAAACATCTGCTTTTTACACAAATGTTTTCCCCGACTGGGGATCGAACCCAGGACCCGCCGATCAAGAGGCAGCGTCACCTACCACTCGACCAAACCGGCTTGACAAACAAAGCTGAACAACTTTCCCCAAGGAAAATAGCTGTCTCTCCGTATTCAACATCTCTTTCCGTGGGTGTCGTAAGAGGCGACTAAGGAAACACAAATGAGACCTGCCTCCTAGTAATCCATCCCAGGCAACGACACTTCATTTTTTTTCTGAATCTGAGGTTTCGTCCTATGGTCTCACTCATGGGGTGTGGTAGGCTCTGTAAAGGGCCGTCTGGTTCGCGACCACCCTCCTACCGAAGTCCGACGCCAAACAGCTTGCTGTGTTCCGTCGCTGCGTGGGACTACCAGTGCCTTTATAGGCATTTTCTGGGTTAACTCGCTCCATCGTCGACCTCATCTTTGACCTTATGGTCAAGATTGAGGTCATGAGTTAACCATCTTATAATAAATAAAAAAAGTACATTTATACATTTATACTATGAATAATATTATATGTATATTTAAGTTTTATCCACAAGAATTATTACTTTTCTTTTCTTAACAACACTATTTGATTTACTTAAATATATAACGCAAACCTACTTTATTTACTTATTAATTTATTGTTTGTTTTCTTAATTACCTACTGTTATTTATTTTTATTTTTTATCTAATAGGGTCAGGCACGTGCTCAATGGCTCTGACAGAATATCAGTGCTGTAGTTTGCTACAGTGTGTGCTGAGTCAGCGCCAATTTGGTAGACACGATACAGCCAGCGCAGCTATTTGTTTCTGTTTGTATTTATTGTGTTTATCAATAAAGAGTTTATCTATCTATCTATCTATCTAAGTATAATTTGTGCGATCAGCTGATTTCATGGTGTTGGTTGTGTGTGGTGAAATTGACTAACCCTTGTGTCAGACTTTTCAAAGCGCACAATGGTCTCCGACTTGGTTTTAACTACTGTAGTCAATCGACAACAGCCGGGAACGTTAACGTGCTCTCCGAAGCACGAAAACGCTCGTGATAAATTGTCACTTTGGTCACCCATCAGGTTCTCTGCTTCTGTGTTCGTTCCTTAACCTCACTGATAGGTTGAGATCAGCGAACGCCACTGGACTAAAAACGCATCTTAGTATTAGTAGAAACTAGAATCATAAAAGAATCCTTCCGTCCTTTTCCTCTATCTGCCTATCCCTTTCACTCCAAAACAAACATAAACGAAGAAAGTAGTCTTTGTTTCTGTTTGTCGCCTGAGTAAAAGTGAAACCTCATCGCCTTACTTTTTAAATGGCGCAATAATACTTGTTTTCTAATTTTGGCCAGCTATTTCGTCATAGTGTTTCCCATAGTTTGAAGACCCACTTTCTTATGGTGTTTTGATTGTTTGTTTCCGTGCTTTATTGTGGAAATCTCCAAGAGATAGATACACACATCAACAAAGTCTAGGGAACACGCACGATTTTTCATACAACAGAGGCCTCTTTGAGAAGCTGTGAAAAGTATTTAAGACACGTATTTTAATAAAATCTTTAGTGTGACCAAGTTCTATACCTGAATTTTCAATCCCTATAAATGAACTTTATTTAGCTTGAAATTTGTGGAAAAGAGGGAAAAATGAAAATGAAAACGCAGTTTTTCTTTGCTTTTAGTATGGAAATGGTGAAATTAAATTTTCATTTTCGTCTCTTTTTCACAAACTTCAAGCTAGATAAAGTTCATTTATAGGAATTTTAAATTCGGGTATAGAACTTGGTCACACTAAAGATTTTATTAAAAATACGTGTCTTAAATACTTTTCACAGCTTCTCAAAGAGGCCTCTGTTGTATAAAAAATTGTGCGTGTTCCCTAGACTTTGTTGAGTAGTGTATTTAACTATTTGGATAGTAAGGTTGACTTATTTTTATAAACGTTAGGCTTCGATAGTAGAATATACCACTCACTTTTAATTGGTATCTGTCTTTTCACTTTTTAACCTGATTTCGTATCACCCCTGACATTAGTTTGCTTATAAATTTATAATATTAGTAGAGATATAATTTCAGTTATTTATACCGTATTACTGACAGGCCAAATCCTGGATCATGACCAAGCGTACCACCACGTCTCGAAATGGTCTTGAGAATATCCTTACTAATCTACACTAATATTATAAAGAGGAAAGATTTGTATTTTTGTATGTAAAGAATAAACTTAAAAACTAATGGACCGATTTCAAAAATTATTTCACCATTAGAATGCTACATTATCCCTGAGTAACATAGGCTACATAATTTTCGAAAGCACCGAGTGGAATGCTGGTAATATTAGAAACGCGAAAATTTGTATGTATGGATGTTTGTTATTCTTTCACGCTCAAACGGCGGAACCAATTTTAATAAAATTTAGTATGGAGGTAGCTGACACCCTGAATTATCACATAGGCTTCATAATTTTCCCGAATTCCTACGGAAACAAAGCCCCGGGCGGAAAGCTAGTTAAAACTACATAAATCGGAACTAATGAACTAAAAAGTCACCCATTAGGGTCAGTTCACAACGCGACGTGACGCTGCGTGCACATTTTAATAGAGCCACTCAAAATTGAATTTTATTTATTATATGTGAGAATTTAGAATACGTTGCACCGCGTAGCGCTGCGCCTTGAGATGCCTCACGGCGCACCGCGGCGTTCTCACAATGAAATTTTTATCTTTTCATGTTATAAATAAAATTCAATTTTGAGTGGCTCTATTAAAATGTGCGCGTAGCAGCGTCGCGTCGCGGTGTGAACTGACTCTTAACCACGTAACCAAATCTTACCGTGACTAGTTAAATGTGTTCCTAACCTTAACCATGGTTCGATTAACTACGGATTAGAAACGGTTTAACATCAACCATTAGTTCAAACGATGTTTTTGACCTCAGTCTTTGACGACATCAAAATGTGTTAAGTTTTTTGTTTAGGTGTTTATTTACTAAGTTATTGTTAAGTTTACGTGTATCCTTGGGTTTGTTTTGAGTCAAAACTTAGATGAGGTCACGGGAACATCGTAAAAAATACATTAAGTAGGTATTTATCGTTTTTTATACAATAAAGTATAGGTAGCCACAATAACAAGAATTATTTTAGCTTCTTCTATCCTTGCAGAACATTATTATTTTGATGATATCACTGTTACTTGATTATAGAAGAGGCTGCTATCCAGCAGTGGGAAGGCATGTCACTTAACGATTTAGGAGCTAAAAAGCAACAAATTAAAGTAACTTGATTTGTTGCATTTTGTTGCATATCCTTCTGCTTAAGAATATATTGAATTTTAAGGAACTCTAAGCAGAAAAGATTTACTAGCTGGATTATTAATCAACGAGGTTAAGCAATGAACATAAGGCCATGTACCTAGATTCATTTTAGACAGCAGCAAATCTTCTCTAATTATTATGATCTAGTGGCACTTTCGTGGCTCAGTTACTAATTGTATACTCTTTTGCCTAAAATACAAGACACTTAACTTTTAAGTATTGCCGATTATGTTTAGTCTGAACGTAGAACAATAGCCTGAAATTCTAGGTTACATTTCGCAGCCACACTCAAATGAGTTGTCATGCGGGTTTAGGCAATATTTTGAAATTTAGTGTTTTGTGGCTTTTAATAGGTATTGTTTTGCTTTTATTTATCAGATGAAGGTAGCTAGCTGGGTCACGGATGTCAGATGGCAGGCGCTCCACTAGTTATATGACCTGACAAATACTAGAATGGCCAATAGGAGGCCTAAAATGCAATGTTGAAGTTACCACAAGACATATATTACGTAGGAACATCTTTAGTTAAGACTTTGATTCCGTAAAAGGTCACAAGGCCGTCATAGTTTCAAGTTCTACCTAAAAATGGTACCAAAAATGTCCATCCGCCCTTTACTGGGAACCAATGCTTACTGGGTTGGCCTCAAGCAAGATTTTGTTAAGTTCTCTTGGAAATAAAAACAATTTTAATTTTTTCATATGACCATGGGTGGGTCATAGAAATCCGAATTGTTGGCAGCTCCAAAAAACTTCAATAACTCACTCATTCGAACATTCATTCATTCGTCTTGCAAATTATTCACCGATGTGTTTCTGTAAAAATAAAAATAAATCCCTATAGTTAAACGCCGTGGTTTCCGCCACCAACACCAGCCTTAATATCAAGAGCGGCAAATCAAATGGTCCTTCGAGCCGGATTGATCCTGACTTCTGCGATCGCCGCATTACAGCGCGTGTCGACTCAACAAGAACGCCATTTTGGCCCCTGCCGAAGGCACCAATATGACATAATCATCAAGTGTATGAGTTGACAGATGTACGCCTTCCATTATCACTAACCCTAACATCAAAAGCGAGACATGAATGAGAAATGGGACAAACAGCTACAAGGAGACGACGTGGTAAATTGGATATGTTAGTTTTCTTATTTCTACTATGGATGTAGCACCCAGGGCTACCATTGATAATGAAACCGGTCACGATCGATCGTAATCAACATCTTTGTCAGACATCGCTTCTTCACAAAGTGATTTTGACTATAGCTGTAAAACAAAAGCGGCAATTAACATCGTTCAATGGAAATACATCATTGCAGGTAGTCCTCCACTTAGATATCAATAATTTGAATTCATATCAATAATAATGATCAGCAAAAACTCTTCACCATTAACAAACGATAGTGGAGGCCAAATGAGATCATTTGATGATCATTCATCATTATTCGTTTCGATACATCCATCAAATCTGACTATTTGTCTGTCAATATCCTTGATTTGTACTGTAACGCCTACAATGTCTGTTTTGATGTTTTTTCTCGTGAAATTAATGAGTCTGATTACTTGCTCGGCTGATTTTTTTGTTTCTTTAATTACAATTGAATAATGATATCAATTTGTTTTGATACAATTTGTTGCTTTTGTTTTAAATATTTCATTGAGTTTTTTTAAGTGTGTTCTTTCCCTTTTTTAGTTCATTTGGTAGTTAAAGTTGATAGAATCTAAAAAGCTGTGTTTCGTACCAAGTAACAATCTGTAGTATCTTCTTGCCCAAAGGAAAAAAAAACAAAGGCATAAGATTGGTGCATGTGAGTGTGTGTACAGTACAATTTACTAGTATTATTGACGATACATCAAATCTTAGCATTAAGAGAACATAAAAAATACTACATCAAAAACTTTATGGACATAAAAGTTAAGCAATATAACATTGACGAAAAAGATAAATAAAACGAATCTTGTGATACCGAGGATGCTTTGAACATACTCAGACTAAATTCATTATTATAGGGGTAGATGATTTAACAAAACAAAACCACTGAAAGATTAATTGCTACTGAAAAAAAAATGAAAATGATATTATAATGTGTTCAAAAACGACCCTTCCGACTCCTAGTAAATTTCGCGCTCATTAAAATAAAAAGACCGCGAAAAATAAAGCAAAAGCGATTTGCATCCATCGTTTCAAGTGATAGGTAATCTATCTTTTCGTTTCGTGGTATTTATACGTCTCAATTTTTGTAATTCCTTCTTTTACTATAGACTTTAATTAGTCAAGTGATTATGCCAGCCATATTATACCTGAATTACATTTAACAATCACCTTTTACATAAACAATAATAACCTAAATTTAGTTTCAATTTCTAAAAGACTTCGGTATGAACTTACATATCTTCTTCATATTATGTACAGGGACAACAGCACATCATGCGATCCAAAACTGTCAAATTTCTTCAATCGATTTTTAATTTTACCTCCAGGCGTTAGAGTTTACTATCCATTGGCGAAGTTTGACAGTTTGTGGTAACCTGATGTGCCGTTGACTGTACATATATATTACACACACATCAGATTATTGGGATCTAAGTTGTGAACGGTTTAACATATGCATCGTTTGCGTTACAAAATGGTTTCCTATTGTTATCGTTACTCTTAGACCTATTGACATTTGGGAGATCATGTGGTAACTTCTATCTGTTGTTATGATCTGTTTTGCTATGTGAACAATTTGTTACTGACAAATTGGATATGTTTTCGATGATCCAATTTGATGTTTTGGTGTAAGAGAGAAATATATCTTTATTGACTAAAGGTTTGTTGCAGTTGTTCAATATTTCAATAGTGGTTCCTAGGTTAAATTTCGGTTCGGGTTTGGGATTTTCTTTCAGCTTTTGTTTGTGTGTGAAAAACACGATATAAGGACAACCATAGTGTGGGTCTTGAGGGGTGTGTGCGCCTTTTTCTCGTATCATATTTCTTCGAGAGAATCAAAATCTCCATATGACAATAATAACTTTATTTTATTGTTTTAAAAACGCTTACCCACGTGAGGGACACATGAGTACTGGGCCCAGATTCTTTAACTTCAGTTGTGTGTCGATTGAATGGAGGCCATTTTATCTGTTCAGGTGGCGAAGTTGAGAACTATTTAATTTTCATACACTTGCGACAACCATCCCGACTAGCAGCGCCAACGCCAACTGAACGTAAAGTTTCAAACTACTTAGCAACTGAAAATTCAGTTGGCAGTGGCGCCACCAGTCAAAGCAGCCGTCATTAGATGTATGAAATTTGAATAGTTCTCAATTTCGCCACCTGAACGGATAAAATGGCGACCATTTCATCGACACACAACTGAAGTTACAGAATCGGTGCCCTGGTTGGTTATCATCAGTTGGTTAGAGCACCAGGACATCTAATCCTGGGGTCCTGGGTTCAAGTCCCATTCGCGCTGAACATTTTTTCTTTCCCTAAAATTATTTTTGGACAATAACCCTCTATCTATGTGGGAACGTATATGGGCTGGTAAAAAAAATAAACCTCTTTACAAAGAATCAATAGTAGCAGATTTGACAGATGAAGTAACGTGAAACACTAGACAAATAACCACTAAACAAACAACAAAGTTTTCTTCCAGCCAAAGAAAGGTTTTTCAAGCATCCGTTATTAGAAAATAGTTAACAGAATAGTAAAAACAAAAGCGAAGACAATTTGAGCACTTTCTCCAGACAATTATACGCTATAATGACCCGAGTGTAATGGTTGCTGCCTTACTCAGAGAATTAGCGGGAGGTGTAACTGTGGAAAGAACTGTCTTTGGACAAAATTTTTGTTGAATGTAGGTATAGTAAGTGAGATTGAGCGTTTTTATAACGAACGGCACGGCACGGCACTTCATAATTTGAATTACCATTGCCCCCTATGTTCTCAGCTTCTAGTATTACTATTACATAGGAGGCAATGGTGATACAATTTTGCCGTGCCGTTTTCGAATTATAAAAAGGCCCGTAGGTTGCTGTCTTACACAGAGAGGCAGGAGGTATGTAACTGTGAAAAGATCTCTTTGGACAAAACTAACTTCAATATTTGTTGACTGTAAGTAAGTGAAATTATTTTCCATCTCAAACTTATCAACATTGTTTCTGTACAAATCGAATTTCTGCGTTTAACCAATTTTGGTAATCAAGGCTAAGATAAGGCTGGTGAGATCTTTCGGTCTTACTGGAAAATAGGAATTATGAACGCAGAGGCGAGTCTCGCATTTTGGTCATCAAGATGCTGCTGCCGAACATCAGTCAGAGACTCGGTCTTTAAAACCCCTTTCTATTGCCCCTTTTTCTATCGGATATCTAGACATACTGCGAAAAACTGCATCTGCATTTTCAAGCTCATATAATCCAAATCCCCTTAAAGTTCTAGTGATAAGGCTTCTTTTACCACATCTTTTCCTCGTCCGTTACTCATCTGGATGCACCAAAGGCAGGTAAGTGGTTTGCGCCCTACCTATATGTATAACATCATAATAATATATGCTCGATTAGTCAGAGTGAACTATTCCATTTGTGTTTATTCCTCATCATCCAGTTTTTTTAACCGACTTCAATAAAAGGAGTAAGTTCTCAATTCGATTGTATATTTTTTTATTTATTATAGTTGCGATAACACCGTCGAAACAGGAATCCGACTTAACAAGCGTCCGGCTAATCAGGCGTTAATCCGCCAATTGTTATCGCGTATTGGGTAACAACGATTTTTAAAAAGTATTGATTTTAAATTTCTTTTTTGTTTGGTAAGTAGTCCCTTATAAATATTATAGAAATAGATTCAACGCTTTAAAAAAAATCAACAAAAAACATACACTTCATATTTAGATGGCGTATTGGTTTATGGATAACTGCTCATAGGCATTGTTGGCTGATTCTTACGTTTTAGCGTGGACAATAACATAGTTATGGAAAGCATGAAAGACGGTATTTTTCCACGCAATCTTACTTCAAAACACACGATAGGAAAATCTTAGAAATTCATAACATCTTGCTAATCTCACCAGGTGTACAATGGAAAGTGTTTCACAATAAATTAGTAACAACTTTGTTGAGATAACATCTCGCGCGATAGCGTGGGCATATTTTACGATGCAACCCAATTATTAAATACATTCAGGCTATGCAAGTAAATTAAAAGTACTTTTTTTATATCAGGCACGTGCCTGAGTGACAGAGATACTAAGTATTGCGGTCAAGTGGAAAAAATTAGGACTTTCTCAAATGCGAAGTAAAGGTAAACATTGGAGATAATAATGATAATATATTGATAGCCCAAATCATTATTGATAGGGTATAATGATAACTCCTTTTCGGGTTATCATGTGACACAATTCTGAGTAATCACTGTAGTAGAGTGTTACAGTTAATAATAATTTATCACGGAACTTGCAAATGATAAAGTGAATTGAGTCTGAGAAGCCGAAATGTTCTGCCAGGGCTGCTATTACACTAGCCAATAGAATAGAATAGAATAGAAAAAATCTTTATTTTGTAGGACATTCAGGATGCCACTTAAAACAAGTCAAGATTACATGAAATACATACAAACAAACATTAAAGGATTTAAATACATACATACGCATTCGTTCTATTAACCCTACTGACTCTACGCTTATTCGCAAAGGTGCAGTCTTCCCCAGAGAAGAACAGGCAAGAAACTCTGAGGGTGCTCTTTTTAATCGCATTACAAATTTTCTTATTTACTAATTTTAACTAAATCTGAAATAACTCTAGAGCTGAGCAGTTCATTCCCATGGCTGCTTGTCAGTTATGTAATCAGAAATTTTGTAATAGCCCTTTTTGCAAAGTTTTTGTTTAATTACTGTCTTAAATTTATCCAAAGGTAAATTTTGAATACACATGGGAATCTTATTGTAGAAACGTATACATTGACCCATAAAAGAGTTCGTGACCTTGTGGAGACGACTGTCTAGTACATCCAGTTCATGCTAGGGCCTAGTATTTATATTGTGCCTATCGCTATTTTTCTTAAACAAATGTTCATTTTTCTTCACATATAAAAGATTGTCAATGGCGTCTCGATGGCGCTGGAATGATAATAGTGACCACTTCATTTGTTCAGGTGGCGAAATTTAGAACTATCTTAACCTATTATGGCAGCTATCTTGACTGGAAGTGGCATTGTAAACTGAATGTTAAGTTACTAGGTAGTTAGCAACTTAACATACAGTTGGCGGTGGCGCTGCTGCCCGGAGCGGTTGTCATCGAGTGTATGAAGCTTCAATAGTTCTTAATTTTGCCACCTGAACGGATAACGGTAGCCATTCTCATCAACCACCATTGAGATTAGTAGAATAGACCCTGTTCTGTACTCTAACGCTATGTGATCACCACAAAAAGGTGGAACGAGTCCATGTTTGCTATGCAGAATGGATGAAATTGTCACTATCGTCATTTGACGTCATTGAAATAACATTAATTAGCATAACTCAAAAAAAATATGTGTAATCCCTGATATTCATAGCTTATAACTCTTAAACGGCTGATCCATTATTTATCAAATAAATAATGGACTAGCCGCTCTGGACTCGGTGGATCGCAGAGCCAGGAGGCTTATTGGTGATAAAAAGCTGGTTAAGGATAAGCTACAAAGCCTAGCTCATCGACGCAAAGTAGCTTGCCTATGTGTTTTTTATAGGATGTACTTCGGAGAGTGTGCTCAGAGGCTACATGAGCTCATTCCGCCTGCCCATTTTTTCCATCGGACGTCCAGACGCACTGCGGGGTACCACCCTTATCTTGTCGAGATCCCTCGGATACGCACTGAGCGCTATTCTTCATCTTTTATATTGCGCACTGCCAGGGAGTGGAATTCCCTGCCGGCGTCTGTATTTCCGAGTTCATACAACCCAAATATCTTTAAAGAACGAGTGAATAAGCTTCTTCTGGGTGAGCTCGCTACATCCTCGACCACATCTTTGCCTTAAGCTAGATTGTGGTCAAGAGCGAACCCATTTTTAATTAAAAAAAAATCAAATAAAGCTTAAGAATCATCTCGATTATATCAGCTTTCAAACAAGAAAACAACACATTGTAAGAAGTTCTTTTATTTAGGAGCTACGATGCCATAGACAGACACACACTTACACTTGTCAAGCACCTCTCTTTTTGTCCGAGAATAAAAATGGTCAACATAGTCATTTAAATACCATTGAAATACCACTGATTTACAAAATAGCTGCTCAGATGACAAAACCATTAAATCACAAAGTAACCACTTTCATTCGTCAGTCACACTGACAGTTATTTGGTATCGAATGCCAAATGTCATTCGACCTACTTAGTGACGCAAGTAGGCCGTTTTCGACGCGTGCGCAGCGCACTTAGATCGTAAATACTAAATACTGTGTTGGTGGACAGTTTCGGTTGTAAATTTTGGTTGGGATTTGTCTTTTCTATTTCATGTTTCGTCTGTTTTTTTTTTATCGAATTAAAATCAAATCAGAGGAGTTTCTTGATCGAGACCTTTTGCCGCAAGCGCTGTCACGCTATCATCGAAACTAATTAACTTAGATACTTTTGTTACTAAAATATTTCCCGATAGTCTAGTAACGCAAGTTCTGACGACTACTAAACAATACTTTATAGCAATAACTTTCAAAAACAAATTTTTAATGTTTTTTTTATATATATTTCATTTACGACTTAAGCATCCATCTAAGTGATGCAATTTTGTAATTTAAAAAGAATTGAAAAATTTGATTTAATTTTTAATTTTTTTTTATTGGCCCAGATTTTTAAGAATTTCTGTCTTTCTTTCCATGGGGTAGGCATGGATAGATACCTACATAGAAATCTAATTTTCGTGTTTCAGTCGTTGCTCAACTATGTTTGCCTTCTTGACTGGGCTTGAGATCTAGAGGTCGCCTAATAATAAATCTCTATTCCTATTTATCGCATCACGCATAAACGACTGGAACAATTTCTTTAATTCTTTTTTGTTGCGTTTATTATTGTCAGGAGAAGGTTTTTTTGAAAGAAAAAAATAAAAAAGCTGAGCGGATTAAAAGGACAACGTCTGTCAGGTCAGCTAGTTCAGTTATAAAGTTCTCATCGCCATTATTGTTTAAAACTTCTTCCAGACAACTTTAGACGTCATGAAGAGAACGAAGTACCCAGCCTGGCAGGCTAAACTGTTAGCAATTATCCTGTCTAGGCAGTACGGGTTCGATTCCGTTAGAAAATTACGGAAATGGCGTCTTCCATCATTGGACAGATCGTGACGCATAAAAGGCAGCAAAACGGTTGGAAAAACTGCCCGAGCCTTATCGGACCACCTAGGGAGATACACAGAGAGTTCACGGCTAATGTATATTCAATTCATCGAAAGATGGCGGTCACAGTCATGATCTTAACTTGAATAACCTATAAGTGCCAGAGTTTTAAAAATCGCCAGAGTTTCTAAAACATACCAAGTGGTATAAGGAATGTAGCCAATTAATGACAGCCGGGACCGACGCGACGGTTTAACTATACGCTAAAAAAAATTCCGCTGTGTGGTGATCGGTTTAGAATAACACCACCCCATCTTTTTCCGTGGGTGTCGTAAGAGGCTACTAAGGAAACTCAAATGAGACCTGCCTCCTCGTATCCATCTCAGGCAACGACACCTCAGTTTGTTTTGAATCTTAAGTGGCGTCCTATGGTCTCATGCGCTGTGGTAGGCTCTGTAAAGGGCTGTCTGGTTCGCGACCACCCTCTTACCAAAGTCCGACGCCAAACAGCTTGCTGTGTTCCGTCGGTAAGTGTGAGAACAAATTGGCATTTTCTGGGTTAAGTCGCTCCATCGTCGACCTCATCTATGACCTTGGATAAGATTGGGGTCAATAGTTAACCCATCTCATAATAAAAAAAAACACGCACACACACCTATAATCCTTATCGGGGTAGGCAGAGCATCAGTGGTTTTAAAATTACTTAATGCCACGTTTGACATCAATTCATAAGGTTTTAAGATGAATACCTATATCATGTAAGTGGTGAGAGGTTGTCAGACTTTCGTCCATAATACCTACGCAAACCTCGCGTCCCATGTACCTATCGCATACGAAACTGCTCTTAATAAATTGCCACTTGATCAAAGTGGATGATCAATCCATCAGGTTCACTGCGTCTGTCTCAATGAAAAGCTCCAAAAGGTAAGAAAATCAAAAGAAAATACGTCATTGAAATATACAAGAGGACCGCTAAGCACGTACTGACACAGTTAACAAACCGCTAACTTGTAATTCTGAGAAAATAATCACAAACAAAAGCAACAACGCTGCCATTTTAAAAAACGCCGTTTTAGGGGTCAAGTTTTTAGAATGACGTAATTCGCAAATGAATACTTTCTGAAGTTCAGTAATTAGCAATCGTCAAAATTACAAAGAAATTTTTATTTTTATTTTAAAAGAAATAATATTATTTCGTAGATTTTATTTAAACACATAATAAATTGTTTAAATAAAAGACTAAAATTGGAAATGTTTTAAAAAGTTTTCATTTATTTTAAAAAAGTACCTATGATAAGTTAACTCGCAAACAAAGGCACGTACATAAAAAAAAAAAAAAACGCTTCACACTCAAAAGCCCACATTAAGGTTTTCCCTTGTGTCGTGGGTCCCTTGGAACACACAAAGACAGACACAAACACCCATGACCCGAGAACAAACGTACATCATGTACACAAAAAAAGGACAGAAAATATATATAATGATTTGCAGTAAAATATATGTATGTATGTATGTAACGGTTTGATTTTATTCCAATTATTCCAAGCAACTAAAGGATGACGTCAGCTGTTCCAAAATGTAGCGCCGCACATCAGTTTACTACATGCGTGCACTCTATACTATTGCGATAAGAGCGGTTTTACAACGAAAATGGAGTAACCTGATGTGCTGGCCTCTGTACAACTCACATCTTTTTAACCGAGTATTTAACAAGTCGGAACCACTACAATGAAGATTCTTGACCTTTCTGTCACACGTACTAATTGCATTGAGTGTTACCGGGTACTCTACACGTTTAGAATTTCCTATGAGTACAGGGTGTTTGGGAAATCTACGTATCAATATTTTATTGTAATCATATTTAAATTAATCAGCGAAAATTAAGGAATGGAATGAGCCTAATAAATTAAAAAACTTATTTTTAGGGAAAGAAAAATGTTCGGCGCGAATGGAACTTGAACCCACGACTCCAGGATTAGATCTCCTATTGCTCTAATTGAGCTATCATGCCTTCAACACAAACATTTTCAACATTTCATTTGCCATTTTTTCTTTTCCTAAATATAATGAGTGTATATCTCATACGCGGGTAAGCATTTTAAAAACACTAAATTAAAACACTTTAACAAAAGATTCTGAAAGAAAATTAGCCTTTCCGTTGGCAGTTGTATACTTAATTTGTGCGATAAGTTTATTGTGTAGTTCTATAAGTCAAATGTATATACATATTTTTTTAATTTTCATGCTTTCTTTAGAGAAAGTTGTTCAGTTTTACAGATAGAATACGTTGTGCTCGAGCTACTGTAAAATAATAAAACAGCAATCTGGTATTTATACAAGCCAATACTTACACGAATACCTACACCTGATTTAATTTCCGTTTTACCGTGAAATGCTAATGATGACTAAACTCTTGACGTCACAATCAGGCTCATCTTGACCTCAAAATGATTACTAATTGAGAAAATCGATCACGAATTAGAAATCATTGTTCTAAGTAAAATACGTCATGCGTGATTCCATACATGATGATCATTGGATGATTTAACCGCTGGCATTGGCCTTATGATAATTTAATTTAAAACGGATTCAGTGCAATAGCGGTGATAGCCCGGTCAAAGAACCGGAAGGTTGCGGGTTCAAATCTTGGTTCAGTTCCAAACCACTACAATCGTCTTTTCGGATTTATACACAGATTTCTCATAAATTATTACTTGCCCAGTGGTTAAGAGAAATATCGTCTGAGAAAATTAGATATACGAAAGGCACGTTATACCAACTAGTATTGGGTCAGTGGGATGGACTGTGGCCTGCATCCCCTTCACTGTTTTGTAAGGAGGCCCGTGCCTTTTGGTGAGGACACATATGCGCCGATGACGACAGCAGTATAAATGGTTCTGTCAAAAAGTATGAATCACCAATTTGATATAGGCTTGTTAGAATTATATGGTTTAAATAATATATTTTTTAATTAACAACCCTCTCGGGCTAGGCCCACATGATAATCAACCTGATGGGTACTATTAGCGTAAGTGTGTAGATGGATAGATAAGTGATGCGTGACTTCATACACGTACTAGAAAATCAGTGGCAATGGCCTTACGTTCATTATAACACCGTCAAACCTGCTTCTACGAGAATTCTAGGAGTTCTAGGGATCAAGTTTTTCTTGCTACAAGAGACTTGAAGGCGCATAGAAAGCGGGATATCTGACAGGAATGTTTTCCCATATAGTAGAAAATATATTCATACAATCTCCTGTGTTAGCTGAATATCTGCAAGACTAATGATGAAACATTCTCTGAAAATTATGCCCTGTATTACAAAAGGAGATTTAGGTCTTGATCTATACTTAAGTATTGATTGTTTCTTTTTCTCATAAAGAAGACTGCTTCTTAATTAAGTATAGATAAGAGTCTGAGTCGCGTTCTGTAAATACGGACCTGTATCTTCCCCGACTCACATTTGACCCTTGTGAGTGATCCAAAATTTGGCAGACCAGGTAATTACAGTGGAAAGACTGCGATCTGATCTCCGTAACCCTGCAAACAGGGGAACCTGACCGGTTTGGCTTACATTAATGTTATCGCCTAAATATGCAGGTTTGGTTAAGTTAAGCCCATTGCACGCTTGTTTAAGGCGCGTGTGATACAAATCTTGCACACACGGGTGTGTAAGAATCGCGAGAAGGTTTAATACACACATTTTTTCATTGCAACTTACTGCTTAAAATTTCTTTCAGCAAAAAAGTAGCTTAAATTTTATAAATCGAGTTTGTTAAACGAACTATCCATTGCTCTAAATACAGGGCCCCGATTCTGTAACTTCAGTTGTGTGTCGATGGAATGGTCGCCATTTTATCCGTCAAAGTGGCGAAATTGAGAACTATCCAAATTTCATACATTTAATGATGACTGCTTTGGCTGGTGGTGCCACCGCCAACTGAATATTCAGTTGTTTATTAGTTTGCAACTTTACGTTCGGTTGACGGTGGTGCTGCTGGTCGGGGTGGTTGTCAGCAAATATATGAAAATTATTTTTTTATTATTTTTTTATTATAAGATGAGTTAACTCTTGACCTCAATCTTTACCGTAAAGGTTAAAGATAAGGTCGACGATGGAGCGAGTTAACCCAGAAAATGCCTATAAAGGCACTGGTACTCCCACGCACCGATGGAACACAGCAAGCTGTTTGGCGTCGGACTTCGGTTAGAGGGTGGTCGCGAACCAGACGGCCCTTTACAGAGCCTACCACACCGCATGAGACCATAGGACGACACCTCAGATTCAGAAAAAAATGAAGTTGCCGTTGCCTGGGATGGATTACTAGGAGGCAGGTCTTATTTGTGTTTCCTTAGTCGCCTCTTACGACACCCACGGAAAGAGATGGGGTGGTGTTATTCTCAACCGAACACCACACAGCCATAATCCTCAATCTTGCCACATGAACAGATAGAACGGCTTCCGTTCCATCGACACACAACTTAAGTTAGAGTATCGGGGCCCTGTAAGAACGTGTTTGAAAAAATAAACTTACTCACTCTCATATACGAGTATTTTTAAATAATCTATTTGGAAGGTGAAAGGACAAAGTGACATTGTAAGGAAGGTATGGCAGCATCAATATTGTAAAATTACTGATCATTGTTAAATTATAATTAACAAAAGCACTTCAACGCATGATAATGTATGTTCTTAAAAGTTTATACAAACGCCAACTGCGTAGAACAATTAATCGGGTTTATAAAATATGTAAACTGCGATTGTTTTTAACGCAATTATTTCATCGATGTATGATCCGCACCTTGACCGATTTGCCTCGCCTTTATCCTTCCGTGTTTGATGTAATCGGTAAAAAAAATTCACAGGTACTGCGTTTTTAGCAGATATGTGAATTTTTTGTTCAATAAGTCGATTGGGTTTTATTGCAGATTAGTTTGAAGGCCAATCAGCGAGGAGTTCAGACTGTTAACGGCCTAAGTCTTGTTTTCAACCTCATTGTCATCAAGCTTCATCCGTGCGTTAATTCTCGTATTCAATACTAAGACATATTCTTATATTGTTTTTAAACAAGCTCTTAAATCTTAAATGTTTTAAGTGTTTATTTTTAGTGATCACATTTTTTTTTCCGAAATGTTATATGCAATTAAGATATCGACATTTCCATGAAATGAATAATCATCAAAAAATAATTTTGTGGTACTTATTATCTTTATCTTGCTCTCTTGATATGTATTATGAATCATCGTGTTATCATAATGCCCAAAGCTATTTGAATAAAAGTATTTAGATTCGTAGCATAGTACTTTTTTGTTTTAGTATTCTCATGTAGCACATTATGATCTATTTCTTTATTCAAGTCTGTTATGAATAGCATTTCTCTGCGTACTTCCGTGTGTTGTAAAAATCTGAAGCATTGTACACTAAACATTCTTTCTAAGTCTTAACCATCAAAATGTGATAATATTAGTATGCTAATGGCATCAACAGTAGTAATTTCAATAATTTCTCCCAAGTTATTTGATAATATCGGGTGTGTAGTCATAACATCTTAGAGCTCCAAAATCACTAGTGGTGCATCCTGCTGATCAACAACGGACGAAGCTCTCAAGTGTAAAGCAAACGTGTAACCTACAAAGAGCTTCTCTCCTTGATATTGGCGACTTCGCCATTCATTATTGTAATTTTGATTAAAATTTGCACGCCATTTTTTAAACAATTCTTGACTAGTATTTGGGTTCTGTTGGCCTAGATTTTTGGAAAAGGTCTCAAGTCTCAAAGTGTCAAGCAATCGAAGGCCGAGCTCACTATAAGTTTATTTAGTACTGGCATTCCGCCCGGGACTTCGTTCCCGTGGGAATTTGGGAAAATTATGAAGCCTATGTCCATCGGTGATAATGTAGCTTTCTAATGGTGAAAGAACTTTTCAATTCGGTCCAGTAGTTTCGGAGCCTATTCAATGCAAACAAACAAACAATCAAATCTTTCCTCTGTATAATATTAGTATAGACTATCTTAAAAGCTGGCAGGTTCTGATGGTCAATGATCAGGTCAGGAAACTCAGGAAAGATGTATCATTCTTCATATTTCATGCCTAACTCTAGATGACTGATTGTGAAATTCATCCTTTGATGCAAGATTTAAACAATTAGTTTTGGAAACGCACTAATCCTAATCTTAATTTCAACCTTGTCCTAATGGTTTATATGTCACCAATTAAATATTTAAAGCTTCACGATTATCAGTACTACAATTATTATTTAGCTGTACACGCCAATGCCGAAAATGATTAGATAATTAGAATTTGCATTTGGTATGAAATCGACTTACTCGCGTTGCAAAGCAAACTGATTTCGCAATCGTAAATTGTTGTTTGGTTAATGATTGGAGCTAACAGGCTTCGTCTATGAAGGGCAGGATAGTACTTATTACTATTGACTGCTTCTGAAACCTTAATTACCTATTTTCCTATATTTACGGAAACTTCATTTGAAATTAACGACAGCGAGTCTTTCGTGAATAGATTTAGCAATTACTTCTGCATTTTATGAGCTAAGAATCACAAAATGAGGTAAATCATAACAGCAATGTATAGTTAACGGCACATTCGGTTACCACAAACTGTCAAATTTCCCCAATGGATAGTAAACTCTAATGCTTGGAGATAAAATTGAAAATCTATTGAAGAAATTTGACAGTTTTGGATAGCATGATGTGCTGTTGTCCCTGTACAAAAGCCAGCATGGTCATCACATGCTTGTATTCTATGCAATTGCGATAAGAACTTTATTTAAGTGAAAACGGGGTAATATGATGCGCTGCCCTTCGAACTTGTATGCTCTTTGTCTTCATAACAGTAGGTCCCTAGAGTAGTAAGGCAAGGGAATTTATTATAAGGAGATTGACCAGAGATTAAAATTTCAAGGCGGGGATATCCTCTCTGGCTCTCAGTGGCGGTTGAATGACAATGGTCTCCATTTTATCCGTTCAGGTGGCGAAATTGAGAACTGTCCAAATTTCAAACATCTGATGATGGCTGCTTTGACTGGTGGCGCCACTGTCATCTGAATATCCATTTACTAGGTTGTTTGCAACTTTACGTGCGGTTAGCGGAGGCACTGCTAGTTGAGATGGCTGTCAGCAAGTATATAAAAATTCAATAGTTCTCAATTTCGCCACCTGAACAGATAAAATGGCCTACATTGTCATTTAACCGCCATTGATTGGTGGATAACCCTCTTTGTTCAGTGTCTTCCTATTGCAATTTAGCAGCGTTGTAATACAGCCAGTATAATTAAGACGTCTGGAACGGGTAAGACACAAGGGTTATTTAACCGACGAACATTATGTTTTGATGTTTAAATTTTATAAACATTTGAACAGACGGACGGTCAAGAATGGATTTGATCTGTACCATGACAGAATACGAAGACATTTGTAATAGTGAAAAATTTTAAAGTAATGGATATTTTTTTAGCCATTACTGTCCCACTGTTGGGCAAAGGCCTCCACTGATAATTTAATCAGTTTTAAAGCTGTCAGTTTCTATTCTAAACGATGACCTTTATCAAAGAGTGAAGCAGGTTTTGGGTCGATGATCATGGCCCGCCTAGAAGGCCTCACTCCTGAAGATTCTCGAATAGGATTGAAACTGTCGGCCCAATGCCCATTAACGCGAGTAACGCCGTTTTAATTATCAATTCTTCTTCTTCTTATCATGTAGGAATAGTCAAGTGTGTGGCAAACTTGGCTAGCCCTGGTGTCAGAGTTTTCAAACCGCACAATGGCCTCTTACTTAGTTTTAACGACTGTAGTCAATTGACAACAGCCGGAACCAACAGCTTGACGTGCTCTCCGAAGCACGGAAACGCTCGTGATAAATTGCCACTTTGGTCACCCATCAGGTTCCCTGCCTCTGTGTAGGTACATTGCTTAAACTCAACATAATAGATATTATAATCACGATTCATTACGTAAAACATCTTCATAATTACAACCAAGTTCATTACGAAACGGACATTACACTGCACTTGAATTGAGTTCAATAATGTGATGTTTATCGGTGTATTATAAGTTGTAAATCATTGTGAGACTTTAAGATATTATCGCAATTAGTACCATCAGTGATTGGGTTCGTTGTACTATGGAGCGTGCGATTTTTGTTCTTTAGGTTTAGTTTTCTTTTGTGGGAAGGAAAGCCTGCGTTTTTTGCTTAAGTCCTTTGGCGACTGTTATTGAAATTAAAATAAATAAATAAAAAACAAATCAAAAAGCGAAAAATTATGTCATTTTATCTGTTTGAAGTCGATGCGAAGGTGAATATACGTATAACCTATCAAACTTATTTGTCTTGGCACCGGCTTCAAACAGATCATGAGGTACGTAGCACATTTAATGATGTTGTCTTTATTTTTCGCTTTTTGAAGTCAACTTAATAGTTTTTTCTAAAAAGTTTGTTATTTTTCTATATTTCGTTAAAAAAAAGTAGGTGAGAAACAATGAAAGTGCCTACAGTTTCCCTAGTCGGCTAAAAACTAATTTACTGGATAGAATATTATTTATTACCGGGAACCAAAGCAATTGAAGCATGCAGTAAATCCTCAATTAAAAGGTTTTAAGGTGTTTTGCATGGGTTCTGTATTTTTCTTTGAGCATTGAAGAAAATCAGGGCGTGGGATTTTATATTTTCTAAGGGTCAACAAAAAGCAATCAGATTTTTTTAAACTTTAAAGTGTATTTATCACGAGCATTTCCGTGCTTCGGAGGGCACGTTAAGCTGTCAGTCCCGGTTGTTGTCGATTGGCTATAGTCGTTAAAACCAAGTCAGAGGCCATTGTGCGGTTTGAAAACTCTGACACCAGGCTTAGTTTAGTTCGCCACACACTTGATAAGATTAGTTCGCCTACACGATAAGAAGATCTTTAAACAATTTTGCATATTTTTGCAAGTTCAGTGTCTCGCTTGACGAAACGCTAGCGGCTGTTTGTGTTAACTTACTTTGTCTGTATAGTAAAAAAAACTACATCTAATATTACAGAAGGTTACATCAATATGTGTAGGCAACTGCTACAAGCAATCTATGTAAGAAAGTCGTTAGAAGACCTCATCAAAGAATATATTATTGGAGAGTAAGTGCTAAACCTTGGATACATGAACAAAAATAAAATAAGTACTATCTGAGCAACTTAATGTATTATGATAGCGAGCGACAAGGCTATACTGAAAATGCACACAAAAAATAAGTATGTATAAATTCTATAGGAATTTTTAAATTCCCGAATTTAAGTGTGAGTGATGTCTGATGTATAAAAAAAGCAGTGATAGCCCAGATGGTTATGAGCCAGAATTGTGATCGGAAGGTCGCGGGTTCAAATCCTGGTGCGGGCCTGTACTACTAAATTCGTCTTTTCTGATTATATACAGATTTCTAATTATCACTTGCTTAACGGCGAAGGAAAACATTCATGATGAAACCCGCCTGTCCACGAAAATTCATTTTCGAAAGTCGAGCGGTCCACCAACCAACCCGCATTGGGCCAGCGTGGTAGACTATGGCCTAAAACCCCTTTGTGTTTCGAAGGGAGGCCTGTGCCCCTCGGTGGGGACGTATATGGGCTGATGACGAGTCTGATGTATTTAAAAAAAAATAAACAGATAACATTTGTAACTGGACAAGCATTAAGCATAGTTCGTTTTTAATAGATGTCTATATGATTATCTTATCGTAAATCATTATCATTAAGACTTGTACCTATGTGCTGTTTACAGAGTAATCGGTTTTTCAATTAGATAAAAAAAAGTTGATTTTGTAATGGAATTAAAATACATGGAACATGATGATTAAGTATATTTAATAAGTCGCAAGTCTGTCTTAAATTGACATATTTTAATCGGCACTATTATCAGATCAAATACATATTTCATAAAGAAGATAAAAAATAAATAATGACGAATTAATAAAGAAATTCGCGAAACCGTTGAAATGTCACTTATGGCCTTTTATCCTTGAACCGAGTTTCGCAGAAATGTATGTATCGAGTTACAGTAACTGTAGTTGGAAACTTACTTGTATTACCGGTACTGTCTTTTCTTTTTAACATAAAAAAGAAGTCTGTATAAGTACCTTGGTAAAAATTTGGTAAAAATGTTGATTGAACGCGGTCGAAAGTTTTAAATGTGGTAATTGCATAAAATCGTTTTTTGGTGAAAATGTCATGCAATATCGTTGACTTTAAGTTTTTTACATCACAGATCATTTGAAAAAAAAAAGTATGCGGACTCCGTGATAGTGGTAATGGTTATAACAATTAAAAACTTTTTTCTTTGTCATAGTAGTTTAAACTAAACTAGATAAGATAAACTGCAAAAAAAACACAAAAATTATGACTTCAATTCTAAGGAATACAAATAAAGACTTACCTCAAAGCAAGCACTTTACTTAGCAAAAACACAAGCACTGCACAGAACTAAAATCGTAATACACACACTAGAAATCTGTCAATGCGACTTTCTAACTCCTTTATAACACCAAACAGTCCTTTTATTGCTTTAAATGTCAACTTTAACGATCACAAATTAGTATTTTTACATGTTATAGTGAAAACAAGTTTGTGTCTCGTTTACGGGGAAAGTTTTTGTGGCGCCGCGCGTGCGTTCTCGTCCGCGGTTCAAAAGCATCTGACTATGACTTGACTAGCGCGGTCTGCCGCGACTGACCTTCGATACCTATATAATAAAATGCGACTCAGCCGAACCGGTTTGGGCAAAAGTGGTTTCGCACTTTTTTTCACTTTTTTCTCACTCACTCAACTTCACGATGAAAGGTTTTTCTTTTTTAGTTAAGTCACTTTTTGGGTTGTTACGTTCCGTCGTGTAACGATTTGATGTAACTCAAATTTCTTTTTGCGGTTACAAACTAATTTTATGCATATTTTGAGTTTGGATTTGTGATGCTAAGGTTCTTTGACTTGCAAATAAAATTAACGAAATGAAGATATAAGATTCTTCTTTATCTTACTCTATGTATTTGTAGTACGCAAAAAAAAGAAACAATGAGACGGTTTCTTTTATTCCTTCTTCTTCCTCCTAGCGCTTAAGTCCCGTTTCTCATTGGGGTACGCTTGACCATGATCCAGGGTTTGGCAGGTCAAGTCATTACAGTGGAGCGACTGCCATCTGACCTCCGTGACCCTACTAACAGGGGAACCTGACCGGATTGGATCATGGTTACACATTCAGTCTCCTGAATGTGCAGGTTTCCTCACGATGTTTTCCCTCACCATAAGAACATCAGTTAGTGTGCAACTAATGTACGAGTACATAACTCAGAAAACGAGTCATTGGTATATGGCGGCACTGGGGATCGAACTCGGTACCTCTCGCTTCTTTTATTCCTACTAAAGGTATTATAAATGCAAAAGTTTTTGATGTTGTATGAATGTTTGTTACTCCTTAGACTTTAGAGTGAAGGAGTAACTACCGGACAGATTTTGATGAAACTTTACAATAACATAGCTTAGATGTCGAAATAACACATAAGTTACATAATTTTTCCAAATTGCTACGGGAACGAAATCCCGGGCATAAAGTATTTACAGACAAATCGTTTTCTGCTTATAGTGTTACAGATCATGGTAAAGTCTTTTTGGGTGCAATTCTTATGGCTAATACGGTATCATATCTCAATTCAAAAAAAAAAAAAACAATTTACATCTTCTATTTTCATTCCTTCTTCTTCTTATCGTGTAGGTATAGTCAAGTGTGTGGTGAACTTGGCGAATAAAATAATCAAATAATTCCTCAAAATTATTATTTCATTAAATAGAAAAATAATATAGCATAGTACAGTCAAGAGCAGGTCACGCTTTACACTACCGGTTTAAGCTGAGCTCTGATTTATACTGCGCGCCATTCAATGCAGGGCCGGTCTAAAGTCCAAAGTGTTAAGCTTGACGTGCTCTTGAGTGTACATTCTTACTCATACTCATTGGTTATCTTTTTGTAATAAATCTCCTTTTCATTCTTCATTAAGAATTTAGTAATCAAATGCTGTAATTTTATTACACATGTTTCAAAAAACGTATAAAACAGCAATTCGAAATTGAATCCCTTTAATGATTTATTAAAAGTGCCAGTTATTTAATTAAATTATGGCTTTTGAATTATCTCAAACAAGTCATCGATATTGAATGAGTTGATTTATTAATTAAACTAGCCTTTTCCCGTGGCTTCGCTCGCGCAAAGAATTATTTTTGGCACCCATTTCATTCTCTAAGACTTTTATTTTCGAAAGATCGCGAAAAAGGTGTCCGTTTATTTGCTTAAGGGTATATTTTGACGAAGTTTCGAGTCAAAATGTCCAAAAAAATGTTTGTTCCATACAAACTTTGAACCCCAGTTTCGAAAAATTATTTTTTAGTGCTCCCCTAGACCTCATAAGAAACCTACGTGCCAAGTTTGAAATCTCTAGACACAGCGGTTTGGGCTGTGCGTTGCGTTGATATGTCAGTCAGTCATTCAGTCAGTCAGTTAGTTTCTTCTTTTAATATATTTAGATTAGAGATTAATGTTCTGTCTTACTATCGCTTATATCCACAGAAATTGAATTTATCTGATCTTTACATTTCTTTCAGGTAAAAGAGTCACACAAGATTTACTGCAGCAAAAATGATTAACAGTCATAAAACGTTTGAACATCCTAAAGTATTTTATTTATATCTCACGGGAAATTTCTTTTTTTCGAAATTATTACAAAACAAAGAGCATGTGATCTAAATTTAAATTATTGTTGACGATAAATCTAAGTATAACGAAGTAGTATACAATTTAAAAAACAAACAATAACAAAGCACATACTCTGAATATTATGTAGCTTATGTGTTAATCCAATGTGCAGCTACCTCCATATAAAATTTTATCAAAATTGGTCCAGCCGTTTTAGCGGGAAAGAGTAACAAACATCCAAACATTCATACATCCCCACAAACTTACGCATTTTGACGGCCAGTTTGGTCGAGTGGCAGTGACGCTGCCTCTAGATCGGCGGGTCCTAGGTTCGATTCCCAGTCGGGGCAAATATTTGTGTAAAAAGCAGATGTTTGTTCTCGGGTCATGGGTGTTTGTGTCTATCTTTGTGTTTTCCAAGGGACTCACAACACAAGGGAAAACCTTAATCTGGGCATTTGAGTGTGAAGCGTTTATTTTTATTATTTATTTTCTTATATTTTTTTTATAATATTAGTAGGATTTATTTTACCAACCTATACAGTTCAAAGAAATTTACCCAAAACATTTATCAGACTAATCTGAAACCAAGCAGTCGTTAAAAGTACAGCCTTAAATCACTTAAGGCGACTACAGCACCTAAATTACGATTTTATGATGCGTAGACAAGCATGACGCACTGCATCAAATCGAAGAAAAAAATACTACGGTAATATTTAGGACATAAACTAGATAAGTAGTTTGCTGAAAACATGATTCAGCACTTTTGGTTCGATAGAAAAAGCTCACAAAGTCATCTCTAAATACCAATATCGTGTATCTTTTAAGCTGTAAAAACGATAGTAAAATGCACACAGGAACTTGAATTTGCTATCAAAATGTTCGTGATTGAACACTCTCGATAAGTAGTTAACGCATTTTTCGATTTAAGCTGTTACCTTTCCATAAATCTAATTTTTCTAACTTTCGAACATGTTTTTACGCACGCACGCTTTCATAGTCCGTAAACTTCGTGTATCGACACTGTTCGCACAGCCGGCCCAGGCCTGTTGAGAGACGGAGATGGCACTATTCCTATGTGTGCTGCCTTTATCGGGTGCTGTAGTCGCCTTAAATCACTTAATCAGAAGGCGTATATTTTAACTTTCAACTGACAGATTCTGGAACTCGAAAAAAAAAAGAATCTCAAATGCAAAAAATAAAAAACATTTCGTTCAGAAATGCTGCCCACCGTTTCGTGTGTAATTAAATTTAAAAATCTGAGATAAAAACCGGTGTTGTTTTAAAAAAAGTAAATTTCTTCGAAATGTTCTGATTTATTGTATTATAATTAGTGAGGCACGAAATTCAGCAGAGAACTTCAAAATTATTAAGTTACTAGCTTTCCGCCCGCGGCTCCGCCCGCGTGGACTACAGGTTATATCGTGCCCAACTGTGGGATAAAATATAACCTATGTCCTTTAAAATTTCATCAAAATCGGTTCAGTAGTTTAGGCGTAAAAGACGGACAGACAGACAGAGTTACTTTCGCATTTATAATATTAGCAAGGAAGTAAGGATAATTAGTGACGCACGAAATTTAGCAGGGAACTTCCAAATTGCCAAGTCATTTTTTTCTTGGCTTGTAGGTATGATTGAGGTAATCTTAGTTAACTAGCAATTTTCAAACCACCAAAATTAAATGGCCTTAGGCCCGTATTCTTGAAGGCGTCTCAGTCGTGAAAGCTTCAGTTCCACTGAGTGACATCTGCTGAGTGACATTCAGGTGACATTTTATAATGTCACTCAGCAGATGTCACTCAGAGGTCTGATCTTTGTTTACATGAGCATGAGTCAGAGTTTCAGCTGACAGCTGACATAATTCAACTGGAAATGCTTTCTTGAATAAGATCAATGCTTAACATTTGATTTTAACTCAAATCTAGTCTTGAATATTATGAGTTCAAATTGACACTTGAAACGCCATCAAGAATACGGGCCTGAGACTTAAACTAAATTCTTTGAAGGATGTCGTGCACAATCGTGATTTTACCACTGTCTGCAGCTCTAGCACGATAACGACAAACTCGCGCTCGGCTCACGCTGAAACTTCACTGTGATTGCGCGAGGGTCCCGCGCAAAGGCTTGCTCGCCCTATGGCCTTGTCGATGTTGACATTTTGACATAGGAGCGCGGTTTAAAATGTAGAATGCCGTTACCGGTTGTAATACGTTAAAACCTAGAAAAGAGGCAGCGCTAGCAAGGAAACAGTGAAAGAAAAACTTAGACTATTCCAGCTGCCACAGTTTCCCAGGCATACTATAGAAACCAGTAAATGGGACGTCAGGGTTTTGTTGTGTTGTGGGAAAAATGTTGTATGACAACTTATCTGTCATATTTCACCTAATAACCCTGAGACTGTACGAGTATTTCAAGCGTGGCGATGAGTAAACCACATTTCTGCCTATCCCGGCCGGGATTTTATTTTAGGCGTGATTATGAAAGGATGAATCTAGCATTGATTTTAAGTCTATACTAATCTATACATATTATAAAGAGGAAAGATTTGATTGTTTGTTTCTTTGTTTGCATTGAATAGGCTCCGAAACTACTGGACCGATTTGAAAAATTATTTCACTATTAGAAAGCTACATTATCCCCGATGGACATAGTCTACATAATTTTTCAGAATTCCCACGGGAACGAAGTCCCGGGCGGGATGCTAGTCTATACTAATATTATAAAGAGGAAAGATTTGATTGTTTGTTTGTTTGTTTGCATTGAATAGGCTCCGAAACTACTGGACCGATTTGAAAAATTCTTTCACCATTAGAAAGCTACATTATCCCCGATGGACATAGGCTATATTTTTTTTTTTTTTTTAAATTAGGGATCCTTACTGAAACTCAAATAATGTAACCCAAGGTGTAAAAAAATTACCTAAAGTATTCTTTACATTGCGTGTGCTGCATAAACTATTGATGATAGAATAAAATAATGTACTACGACTTTGCACAACACATAAATATTTACAAAAAGTGTCGCGACAGCATATGTCTAACTATTGTAGTTATGCCACAATAATATGTGTTCTTTTATTTTAAAAATTAAATTGAAATGCCGCCCGCTATAAAATGCTCTTTTATTTGTATCTTGGTATTGATCCTTATCAAAATAAATTACTTCATATTCAAGACTGCTTCAATATCTTTATACTACTTTTTGAATTATGCAATTCGGACATTCCATTCAAAAGATATCACGAGTTTAAAAATATAAGTATTAGAAAAAAGTTTCGTGGTCGCCGCTCATCCTGCTCAGCTAGCTAGCTAGGCAGCACCTTATGCGATGTAATCGTCACTGGGGTACGGGCGGGGAGTCAATGTCAAGAAATGAAAAAAAAAACTTCAGAAAGTTTAATAATATGTTATAAAATCAATCAATATTATAGTTGTGTATGCTGTATGACAGCAATACAGACTGCTTTTCCAGTCTCGGTGGACATTCCCTCTACTGGTAATTTGGGTCCGTATTACTTAAATTACCAAGCTTGATCTATACTTAAGTATTGATTGTCTCTTTCTTTCACTATCAAAATGACAAAGACGACTGCTGCTTAAGTACAGATCAGTATGAGTCGCGTTCTATAATACGGACCTTAGATGCACATTGCATAAGTGCTCAGAGCATTTCAAGCAATTAGAATACCCTCTTCGTATATAGATAATATGATAAATACTTCAATAAGGCTACCTATATGCTATTTTAGGTTTCAAACATTTATTTATTCATAACTTGAAAGATTTAAATTTAATATCTTAGGTAAAAAGCATAGCCAATACAGATTATGAAAACACAAAAATATCTGGCATTTTTATTTTTATACAAAACTGGTTGAATTAGATTTCAGATGTGTAACAAACACACATGCAGGCACAGTCAAGAGCTAATCAAGTAAGCATGAAAAATAAACTCTATTCCCTTATAATAAGAGTGAAGTTGTCAAGTTTGATGTGATCTTAACTGTACCCGTACTCAATTAATATTTACATCTTTTGATATATTATAATAACAATTTAGAAATGAAAATTACCTTTGGCCATAGACAGGACACCAGTAGATTTAATTATTTTTACTTCAATTAAAAAAAAAACATGAAGTTTTGCTTTTTTATTTTGCAGCCAAAAACTTCAATAACCTACCCCCCAAAATGGCGATGAACTTTACAGAACTAAGAAAGGATTTTTCTAAATTCTACCCCTAAGGGGGTGAAATGGGGGTTCAAAGTTTGTACGGTGAAAACATTTTTTTTGCACATTTTGACTCAAAACTTCGTCAAGATATACCTCGAAGCAAATAAACGGACACGTGTTTCGCTATTTTTCAAAAATCATCCCCTTAAAGGTCAAGAATGAAACGGGTGACTAAAAGTTCTTTGCGCGAGCGAAGCCGCGGGGAAAAGCTAGTTCGTTATTAAATAAATAAATAAACGCTACACACTCATAAGCCCCCATTAAGGTTTTCCCTTGTGTCGTAGGTTCTTTGGAACCTACATAAAGACAAACACAAACACTCATAATTCGAGAACAAACATCTGTTTTTTACGCAAATATTTTCCCCGAATCGAACCCAGGAAGGATCAAGAGGCAACGTCACTACCACTCGACCAAATCCGCCGTTGATACTGCGTTAGAGTTACCGTGTAAATTTCTAGAAGTCTTACAACTCATTTTCAAGTTAAATCACTTTTATTCCACCCGTAAAGCCTTTATAGAGCCTTAAATCACAAGGATGCTTGCTTATGCAACATTGTATGGTCTATTTAAAACCAACCGTTGCTCCGGAAGTCATATTTCTTGTGCAACAGGCTGCATACAGGAAGTAGGTTCTATAGGCTTAAGTGCTCCTAGTTATTATGATCTCAGATTCTTAAGGGAGAGGTAAATGCTTTAATAACTTAAACGTTATACTGTAGTTTATTTGATTACAAAGTTTCTTCATGTTTACCTGGCCCTTAGGTATAGAGGATCTTTAATTTGTAATCAACTTGGAACATAGGACGAGGTTGTCAGTTCGACTGTAAGTTTTCAGCCTTTTTTTTCTAAATGCGCATAATATTTTGATGATTTTTTGGTTTGTGGTTATCGGATTGGAATTTGTTGCTTCTTACGTTTTTAACATGAGTAATTATAAACTTTATTTAATTCTTATAATGTTATGAAATAGTTTAACATCAAAAATAACAATGCGGTGATATCCCAGTTGGTAATGAGCTAGACTTGTAATCGGAAGGTCGCGGGTTCAAATCTTACCACTAAATTCGTCTTTTCGGATTTATGTACGGATTTCTAATTATCACTTGCTTAACGGTGAAGTAAAACATCGTGATGAAACCCGTCCTTCCAAGAAAATTCATTTTCGAAAGACGAGCGGTCCACCAACCTGCACTGGGCCAGCGTGGTGGACTATGGGCTAATCCCCTTCGTCTTTCGAAGGGAGGCCCGTGCCCCTCGGTGGGGACTTATATGGGCTGGTAAAAAAAAACAAAAAAAAAACAACAATTACTTATTCATAACCACACCAAAAAATAGTAACACATTTTAAAATCTACTAAAAACTCTCTTCGCACGGTTTTAAACATATAAATCTTCTGGAAAAATGTATCGGGGTATATATTGAAAACTGCATCAAAATTCGTTGAATCATTTAGCAGGAGCTAGAGGAAATACAGACCGACAGAAAATATTTGTGAAAGGCTGGTTTTGTGAAATATTTGTAAATGGCATATGGTTGGATATATTGACTCATGTTACGAAGTTTTGTTTAATTATTTTAAATTTCCTGTACTCCTTTTTTCCTTATCTGTTTCTATATTCTTGTTGCATACCTTCTTCTTAGCGTGTAAGTATAGTCCAGTGTGTGGCGATTTTGCTTAACCCTGTTGTCAGAATTTTCAAACCGCACAATGAGCTCTGACTTGGTTTTAACGACTGTAGTCAATTGACAACAGCCGGGACCGACAACTTAACGTGCCCTTCGAAGCACGGAAACGCTCGTTGTAAATTGCCACTTTGGTCACCCATCAGGTTCCCTGCCTCTGTGTACGTTGCTTAACCTCACTGATCGATTGAGATCAGCGAGCGCCACAGAGCTACGAGCGCTACCTATGTTATAGGTAATTTTAAGCGCTACTGTAATTCCCTGCAATTTGGTTATTTTGTTACTTATTTGCGAGGACTTTTTCATTGGCTTTATGTAGGTATATTATATTAGAATTTAAGTTGATCTTGCTGTTGGTCTTCCTAAAATTAAATAAATCACACCTTACACCAATCAAATTCAGGAATTTCTTTACAAATCTATAAATTTCCATTTAATATCCGCATCATTGATCGATCTTGCAAAAGAAATTCCACACATTTTCAAATTTATTACACTTAAATGCCTTAAGACATGTCAAACCACGAAGAAAGTTCAACAACCTTTCTTTAAAAGTGTAAATTTATTCAAATTTCAAAAAACGACGCGCACGCATCCTTCCTTTTTCTTAAGACACCAAGTGGGAGAGAGATGGATGTACTTCAATGCCAATAGGAGTGAGGGAGAAGAAAGTATGTTTGAAGGGTTTTATTAAAAGCACGTTCAACAATAGACGGTGATGTGACGTGCATGTGCAACATTTAAAAAAAATGTTTTTGAAGAGAATTGTGGTCATGTCATGGCTTTTAAGATTTCCTACCTTAAAGTGTTGGTTTTTGTCAGTTAGGGCTTTTTAGCAGGATCAGAATATAATTTAATAATCCTTTCTTTGCTCTAACTAAGCATCTTTACGAAAACACAAGTAGATAAGAATAAAAAATAATTTAAAATTTTGCCTTGGCGCCGTTACCTGTTCGTTCATACTTTGCCTTGCCTACGACCCGAGGGCATTGTCTAACTAGAACGATTACAAAAAAACCGATTTTTGTATTAAAAAAAAATATTGCTCTTTTTTATCTTTGCTAAAATTATTATTAAACCATATACCTATAAGCATATTTTTTTAAGTTATCTGATGTTAGTGCAAAGTTTTCTTAAAATCATACATATCATATATGATTTTGACAAAACTTTGCACTAACACATCAGATTATTTTCCCAAATTCCTACTGGAACTAAGTCCCGATCGGATAGCTAGTTGTATATACGGTGTAAAAAAGAACAGAAGTAACTTTGTAAGGCTTTATTTCCACATTAACATGAGCATTAGCAGCCTAGAGTGCGTATCGGTTGCACTTAGAAAAAAAAACATTTACACCTTTACTTTGTACAGTCCTTTAAGTGTAAGGTAGGGTATACACAGAGTACTCTGATATTAACCCTCCGCATACCAGGTGGGGTCTAATAAACCCCAGGCGGCGAAAAATCGATATATTTTCAAAAATTTTCGTGCGCGGAATTTGAAGCTCTCAGTAGCTGGAGTTGCGACGTTCTTACACTGGCAAGTACCATTAGTTTAGTGGTGCGTGCGTTTTTTAGGGCTCTAGATGCGTTTTTGTTTAGAATTGTTGTTATTTGAGCATATACAAAATGCAATTATGGCAAACTAAAGAGCTCCTACCTCGAGATTGAAGTAAAAATTTAAAAATGTATCATCGTTGTTTAATTTTTTTAAATTTAGTCAGTTTAATTACAAAAATTGGTAATTATTAATTCTTAGGGTGATTTCAAGTCTGAATTAGTAGTCAGAAGATGGCATTTTCACTACCCTTTTTCAACAAACCATTTAATCTATTTCATTTTTTTTTATATAGTGCTACTCAGGTTATGTTCAATTTCAAAAATATGCAATAATAATTCAGTACCCCTATTCCTATCTGATTACAGCGACCATTTTGTTAGGGTATGTCAGACCCCACCTTGTATGGCATGTTACAAATTTTAACCTGGTATGCCGAGGGTTAAACTTTTCCTTTCTAATGTGGATTAGACCTACTGGGGAAACCACGTTAAAAAAACGCGTTATATACATTACCTCATAGTAGGTGGCGTGAAAACGTGTCCAAAGTCCATATTATGACGACTTTTTGAATCGTTATATCTCAGAAACGATGGCTCTTAGAAAAAAAAATTAATACATATTGTATAGATAATTTTATGATCTATAATTTCTGTCTGGATAATTATATGATGAAACTTACCGTTTTGCTGAGAATCGCGAAAATCTCATTTTTTGACATTTGACCCTGAGTAATTTTTTTCCATAAATTTTATTTATAATTATGTTTTGAACAATTTTACTAACTTTCAGCCTGTTGGGAATTTATGTATCCTTGAATGTCTAGATTGACCGGGCTAAGGTAAGTATAACTTATATTTATCTGTGGTATATAAGGGACTTTTTAATCTGCGTCTTGATCGGCGGGCTCTGGGTTCGATCGGGGTAAATAATTGTGTGATAGCCCAGTTGGTAATGAGCCAGATTGTAATTATAACTTAATTCATCTTTTTGGATTTATGTACGGATTTCTAATTATCACTAGCTCAACGGTGAAGGAAAACATCGTGATGAAAGCCCGTCCAAGAAAAAATCATTTTCGAAAGACGGGCGGTCCACCAACCCGCATTTGGCCAGCGTGGTGGACTACGGCCTAAATCCCCTTCGTGTTTCAAAGGAAGGCCCGTGCCCCTCGGTGGAGACGTATATGAGCTGGTAAAATAATAAAAATAATTGTGTAAAAGCAGATGTTAGTTCTCGGTCACGGGTGTTCGTGTGTCTTTATGTATGTTTCAGGGGACTCATGGCACAAGGTAAGAACTTCGTGTGGGCCTTTCAGTGTGTTACGTTTACTTATTTAATTACTTACGCATGAATAACTTTCCTAAATGAACATAATTCATAACGTCATCTAAATAAAACAGTAATATATATATTTTTTGTTTTAGTGATTTTTTTATGAAGCACAGAATCGATATTGATTAAATTTACAAGAGATCACCCCAGGAGTATAATCTTTCAAAAAAAAGAAAGAATTTTGAAAATTGGCTGACAACTGGCGGAGTTACCAAGTAACAAACATACAATTTTATTTTTAAACACGCAGTCCTATTGAGAATCTCTTCCTTTTTTTGAAGTCGATTAAAAAACATAATCAATCCCAATATTTATAAATTTTATGCATTTTCATACACATATATTATTACTCTGAGACCCGTATTACTCAAGTCTTAGATCAAGACTTAAATATTTATTGTCTCTTTCTGTCACTATCAAAATGACAAAGACGACTGCTACTCAAGTATAAATCAGAGTCTGAGTCGCGTTCTCTAATACTGACCTAAGTGTAGAACCAGCATTACAAAAACTTCCTTAATACTATTGCAAACTAAGTTCTTAGAAAATAAAAGTAAAATGAAAGGGTGTGGGCAGAGACAACGTGTTCTATTAGAAGTGATTTTAGTTTTTTTAGACTTTTAATTTAATGTTATTTACATACATACATACGCTCACGCCCATAATCACGCAGGGTAGGCAGAGCATCAGTGATTCTAGAACCACTAGATGCCACGTTTGACACAAATTGTTCGGGTTATCAGATGGAACAAGTTGCATTATGTTGAGAGGTGGTCAGCCTTTCGCCCATTATACAGCATAACCCTCGCGCATCCCTCTTACAGACTTTTACTGTATGCCTGGGAAGAAAAAGTAGCTGGCACATTCTAAGTTTTTCTTTTACTCCCAGGACTGAATTCATTTAAGTAGGTAGAAACACTCAAAACTCAAGTAAAAAAAAGTCGTAACGCCAAAACTTCGTATTTCAAGCTCTATGTTGTCATGTCGGACATTATCCGTGGCGTTAATTGGCAAAACAACAAGAGTGTTAGTTAAACCGCAAACGAGATGGCTCACCCGAGCTTTCGCTGAAATGCACTTACAATGTTTTAACATCGCGCTGAGGGAAAGAAGTTTGTGTTTTCCTGCTAGTGGGAAGATGTTTTTGTTTGATTCATTGAAAGGAGAATGGGTAACAGCGTACCTAAATACAAAGTTAATTGAAGCATTATGACCTATATTGGTAATCATTGCTCTTGTGAAGTAGTTTAATTTATTCTAAGGCGGCACATCTGAATTCCAGAGAAAAAAATTGTTTTTGGCAAAAAAGTTTTTTTCTCCAATAATAATTAAGTATAATAAATAATAATTATTATTGTAAATATATTCTATTGCTATCACTTTCAGTAATCATAATTATTTTGTATGCTAAAAATCAATATTCAGTGATTAACAGCCAATATAATGATAAAATATATGTACACACAGCAGCAAGTCAGGTTATCCATTTGCACTGCGAAAGCCGCCGCTATTGCGAGGGAGATAAGGGCGACGTCAAGGTCAACATGTATAGCCTGATGTGCTGTTAGGTGTACCTTAGATAAAATAATTTGTATCTTTTTTCAAACCTGCTTCTTAAAATAATTAAACTACTACACTAGGGCAATTAAAAACAACGTGGATCATTAATGCTACAGTCAAACTTTTGTTTTTGGGTCCAGTGTCCATACAAAATTACACATTCTCCTTTAATTTGTTTATAATCACATTTATTTGTTTTACTTGACAGCCGGTTTGGTCGAGTGATAGTGGCGCTGCCTCTTGATCGACAGGTCCTGGGGTTCGAATCCCAGCTGGGGCAAATATTTGTGTAAAAAGCAGATATTTGTTCTCGGGTCATGGGTGTATGTGTCTGTCTTTATGTGTGTTCCGAGGGACCCACGACACAAGGGAAAACCTTAGTGTGTATATCGATTTGAGTGTATATCGTTTTTAGTATGGCGCTTTATTTGCGCTAGTTTGAATGTGTGTATGTTTGTTACCTCTTTACGCTCAAACGGCTGGACCAATTTTCATAAAATTTGGTTTGGAGGTTGCTGACACCCAGGACTTTGACGGCCAGTTTGGTGAAGTGGTAGTGACGCTGCCTCAAGATCGAGGGGTCCTAGGGTTGATTCCCGGTCAGGAGGGCAGACGCAGATGTTTGTTCTCGGATCACGGGTGCTCGTGTCTGTCTTTGCGTATGTTTCAAGAGACCCACGACGCAAGGGAAAACTTTAATATGGGTCTTTAAGTGTATAGCCTGTAGCCTTTATTATTATGATTTGTATGATAAAGCTATTGATACTAAAAAAACAAACTTATAAAGTTCCACAAAAGTCACCTTTGCGTCACTTATTTATGATAATTTTACGTAACTTTCTAAATCACCTATTAAAAGCCTTATTTCCTGCAGTAAAAGGTTGAAAGTCGTTTGAATTAAATGAAAATAAAACTTGGTTGAGTCACCGCCCTTGACAATGTAGGCGCACGAAAATAGAAAAACCGGCCAAGAGCGTGTCGGGCCACGCGCATTGTAGGGTTCCGTAGCAGCATGGTTCAAATATGCAGCTGGCTTCTTAATTCTACAAGCATATTATCATAGTTTATGTTAAAATAACCAAATACTATACTTAGTATCATAAACAAATGTATTAAAAAGTTTGGCCTAAATATAACAGAATGGAAGTGTTTAATGCGCGAGCGAAGCGAGCGCGACTTTTTTTTTTGCGACAATTTTATTGTGAGGAATAATATAATAATATCAAGCTAAGCAGGTGTATATTTTTAATGTCGTTTTCGTAATTAGCACCCACAAAAACCTATTAAACGACACCTGAAGTGTCAATATGTTACAGCTTGGCTTTTGGCTCGCCTCACTTTTAGCGTGGAACCTTGTATGTCAACCATTTTGGATTAGGGTACACTTCGTCCTAAATGCTACCCTCGTGAATTATTCCACATTTTTTTTTCATTATAAAAATTAATGTTTCCTAAACGGATTGCTGAATCGAAAAACGTTTGTAGTAAACCCCTTCTATCTTTTAAAAAGCTATCCTATGATAACGCACTCGATGATATCGGCTAGAAAAAAAGCCATCGCCCATTCACGTTAATGGGAAACACACGAAAACATTTTTTTTCTACCATTTTATTTTTTAGATTTGTCACCACAATCAATAGGTATGTATGACCATGCCAAAATTCAGCTCTGTGCTACCAAGGGTTTCTTAGGAAACCTGCGGACAGACAGACATGGCGAAACTATAAGGGTTCGTAGATTACTACGGAACCCTAAAAACAAATGTATTATTAAAGAGTTTGTAATTTGGGAAATAATTTTTGTTTTGGTCTAAATGCAACCGAATGTAAGTATAAAATTCGCGAGCGAAGCGAGCGCGAATTTTTTTTGTTGGTTTTTTTTTTGTTTTTTTTTACGGCAATATTACTGTTAGAAATAATATCAACCTGCTGTTAAAATAATTTTGATATCATTTTCGTAATTAACACCCCCAAAAAACTATTTAACGACACCTAAAATGTCAATATGTTACAGTTTGGCTTTCGACCTCCCCTCACTTTTAGCGTGGAACCTTGTAAACATATTCTTATTAATCCCAAAAACGTTTGGTCGACTATTACTCGCAAACTTGAAGGGCCAACTTATGTGTGATAGTTTTTCTTTTAATTTCGTTGTATATTCTATAACCGTGAATTTTTTTACATTTTTAGAAACAACTGTTTAGCTGGTAGTGTCCCCCCCGGAAACTTGTTTTTAACAAAAAAAATCACTTTAAAAATATTTTTTTCTCAAACGGAGTGCTGAATCGAAAAACGTTTTTAGTAAACCCCTTCTATATTTTAAAAATCTATCTTATGACATTCAATTCGATGGTATCGGCGAGAAAAAAAAATCCATCGCCCTTTCACGTGTTTGGGAAACACCCGAACAAATGTTTTTTCCAAAATTTTATATTTTAGATCTGTCGGCGCAATCAATATCTATGACCATGCCAAATTTCAGCTCTGTAGTACCAAAGATCTTATATTAGTAAATATATTCTTATTAATCCCAACAGTGTTTGGCACTTGGTCGACTATTATTCGCAAACTTGAAGGACCAAGTTATGTGTGATAGTTTTCCTTTTAATTTCGTTATATAATCTACCAACGTGAATTTTTCCACATTTTTAGAAACAACCGTTTAGCAGGTAGAGGGGGGGGACACTTGTGTTTGACAAACATTTTCACTTTAAAAATTTATATTTCGCAAACGGAGTGCTGAATCGAAAAACGTTTTTAGTAAACCCCTTCTATCTTTTAATATGCTATCCTATGACACCCCACTCTAAAATATTGGCGAGAAAAAAAAAATCATCGCCCTTTCACGTCTATGGGAGACACCCGAAAAAATTTTTTTTTCTAAGATTTTACTCTACAGTTCTGTCGGCGTGATTCATATGTATAATCATGCTAAGTTTCAGCTCTGTAGTACCAAGGGTTTCTTAGGAAACCCGCGGACAGACGGACATGGCGAAACTATAAGGGTTCGTAGATTACTACGGAACCCTAAAAAGGGAGAGAAATTAAAATATATGAGTATTTCAGTGTAGTAAGAATGTCAAGCTAGTGTAACCTATACAAGAAGGTTACTCTCCTCTTGCAGGTCGTGAAGTAATCCTTCCAGGTTAGGTGATAACCAGATTTGATTTAAACTACAAGACCCAGGATTCTCGTAACTGTTCCAAGAACAGCCTGATAGAGTATTTGTCTGAGCGCGAAGTAGATGTTGTATAAAGTGTACTGTATAGGGTAGGTAAGGTAGAGAAAGCGTGTGAGAAAAATAGAAATTACGATGGCTAAAAGTAAACAACTTACATTTTGATAAATAGAGGATGCACACAATATCCAACTTTTATAACTGTTAACAACTTTTATATAAACTGATATCACCACTAATATAGTATTTAATATAGTAATTAAGTATTTTTACTGTCCTGCATTGAAAAAAACCGGCCAAGAGCGTGTCGGGCCACGCGCATTGTAGGGTTCCGTAGCAGCATGGTTCAAATATGCAGCTGGTTTCTTAATTCTACGAGCATATTATCATAGTCGATGTTAAAATCCCCAAATACTATAGTATCAAAAATAAATGTATTAAAAAGGTTGTAGTTTCAGAAATAATTGTAGTTTTGGTGTAAATATAACAGAATTGAAGTATTTAATGCGCGAGCGAAGCGAGCTCGAATTTTTTTTTTGTTTTTTTAAATAGGTAGTTTATTTTATTTTATTTTTTTTGGTTTTTGATTTTTTTAATTTTTTTGCGATAATATTATTGTTAGGGATAATATAATAATATCGAGCTGCTGCTAAAGCAGGTCGCGTGGTGATCTTGTATAAATTTGATATCATTTTCGTAATTAGCACCCCCAAAAACCTATTAAACGACACCTGAAATGTCAATATGTTACAGCTTGGCTTTCGGCTCGCCTCACTTTTAGCGTGGAACCTTGTATGGCGACCATTTTGGATTAGTATACACTTCGTCGTGAATGCTACTCTCGTGAATTATTCCACATTTTATTTTTATAAAAATTAATGTTTCCCAAACGGATTGCTGAATCGAAAAACGTGCGTAGTAAACCCCATCTATCTTGAAAAAAGCTATCCTATGATAACCCACGCGATGATATCGGCGAGAAAAAAAAATCCCTCGCGCTTTCACGTGTATGGAAAACACCCGAAAAACAATTTTTTTCCACCATTTTATTTTTTAGATCTGTCGGCGCAATCAATATTACGACCATGCCAAATTTTAGCTCTGTAGTACCAAGGATCTAATATTAGTAAATATATTCTTATTAATCCCAACAACGTTTGGCACTTGGTCGACTACTACTCACAAGCTTGAAGGGCCAACTTATGTGTGATAGTTTTCCTTTTAATTTTGTTGTATATTCTATCACCGTGAATTTTTCCACATTTTTAGAAACAATCGTTTTGCTTGTAGTGGGGGACACTTGTTTTTAATAAAAATTTTCACTTTAAAAATTAATTTTTCGCATAGGGAATACTGAATCGAAAGACGTTCTTAGTAAACCTCTTCTATCTTTTAAAAAGCTATCCTATGACATCTCATTCGATGATATTGGCGAGAAAAAAAAATGAAATAAATATAATGAAATGGAAGTATTTAATGCGCGAGCGAAGCGAGCGCGAATTTTTTTTTTTTGTTTGTTTTTTTTTGTTTTTTTTGTTTTTTTTTTAATTTTTTGCGATAATATTATTTTTAGGTATAATATAATAATATCGAGCTGCTGCTAAAGCAGGTCGCGTGGTGATCCTGTATAATTTTGATGTCATTTTCGTAATTAGCACCCCCAAAAACCTATTAAACGACACCTGAAATGTCATTATGTTACAGCTTGGCTTTCGGCTCGCCTCACTTTTAGCGTGGAACCTTGTATGGCAGCCATTTTGGATTAGGGTACACTTCGTCGTAAATGCTACCTTCGTGAATTATTCCACATTTTTTTCATTATAAAAATTAATGTTTCTCAAATGGATTGCTGAATCGAAAAACGTTCACAGTAAACCCCTTCTATATTTTAAAAAGCTATCCTATGATAACCTACTTGATGATATCGGCGAGAAAAAAAAATCCATCGACCTTTCACGTGTATGGGAAACACCCGAAAAACAATTTTTTTTCCACTATTTTATTTTGTAGATCTGTCAGGGCAATCAATATGTATGACCATGCCAAATTTTAGCTCTGTAGTACAAAGGATCTAATATTAGTGAATATATTCTTATTAAACCCAACAACGTTTAGCACTTGGTCGACTATTACTCACAAGCTTGAAGGGCCAACTTATGTGTGATAGTTTTCCTTTTAATTTTGTGTGTGTGGTGGCTCAAATAACATCTTTCGAGTCACAAGCCAACCTCACCTGCCCGTGGTGCACACTGCTGAATAACGAACGAGGCTCTGGCGACCCACCAACCCGCATTGGACCAGCGTGGTGGGTTACGGTCCATACCCCCCCATGGATAGCAACCATTTAGCCCGGCCCCAAGTGCTCGGCGGCTTCAGTTGCCGCACCGACTCTGACGGAAGTCGAGGTGGTGCTGGAGCCAGGGGTGCGAAAAATCTCCGAGCGAGTGCGATTAACCGTCAAACGACTAAGGCTTGTTATACAATGGACACCGATTTGCTTAATGTATTGACATATAATGTAAGGACCTTACAAAAAGATGAAAGACTTCTTGAGTTAGAAAACGCTTTAAAAACCATCAAGTGGGATATTGTGGGAATGTCTGAAGTAAGAAGAGACGGTGAAAAGACAGAAGAAAGGGAGGACAACATATTTTTTCATTTTGGAGCCACCAGCGGCCTACATGGTGTGGGTTTTCTGGTGGCTAAAAAATGGAAAGATAATATATTGGAATTTCGTGGCTATTCTGAAAGAGTTGCGACACTCAAATTTAAACTTTCATGCAATAAAACATTAACTCTCATACAAACATATGCACCGACGTCCTCATACTCTGATAGTGACGTTGAGGAATTTTACGACATCTTAAATAAAGCATGTA
Source organism: Aproaerema taeniolella (assembly GCA_949987775.1). Lineage (NCBI taxonomy): Eukaryota > Metazoa > Arthropoda > Insecta > Lepidoptera > Gelechiidae > Aproaerema > Aproaerema taeniolella. Next base: position 2,755,714 of record OX465268.1, on the reverse strand, counting down.
GTGAAAATCAAAGTACCTGGAACGTCATTTTAGGTGATTTTAATGCCAAAATAGGATCGCAACAGGCACTAGACAATGCAGAAATTATTGGCCGCCACTGTGCTGGCAACAGGAACGATCGTGGCACTCGTCTATTACAATTTGCTTTTGGACAAAACCTTGTAGTCAGTAACAGCTTTTTCCCCAAACAATCACAACGTCGGTGGACTTGGATCTCTCCTGATGGACGAACGAAAAACGAGATCGACTATGTTTTATCATCGAGCAGACAAATTATCAAGGACGTGGGTGTTATAAACAAAATTAAATTTCATTCAGATCACAGACCGCTTCGAGCTAAAATTTCATTTAACTTCAAACTACATCGACAACAACTTTTCAAAAGTAAATATATCAACAAACAAGATCTAATAAACAATAGTTCAGAATTTATTTTAGAGCTTAAAAACACATTTGGTATATTACCTACAGACACTGTTGATGTTCAGATACAGTTCGAAAATATCAAAACTAGTATCAAAAAGGCGGCCGTAAAAGTCAGAAGACCCCAATCAAAAAACAATAAACTCACAAGTGGTACACTAGCTTTAATAGAAAAAAGAGGAACAACTACTAAATGCACTCCAGAATATAGTTCAATAGACAAAGAAGTTAAGAGAAGTATACGAAAGGACATTCGCCAACAGAATACTAAATTAATGAAAATAGCACTTGAAACTAACAGTACCTTAAGAGTTGCAAAACAAGGAATATCTTACAGCAAAGCTTGGATAACTGGCCTACGCGATGCTAATGGTATGAAACAAACTGGCCGGGACAAGGTGGTTGATATTTGTACTGAATTCTACAAAACTTTGTACTCAGACCCTACGAAACAACAAATAAATACCGTGTACTCCTGGACTGGTACCGTCCCCCTGTTCACCGACACCGAAGTGGCGGCCACACTAAAGAGCCTCAAAAACAACAAGAGCCCTGGCGAGGACGGAATCAGCACAGAAGTATTAAAAATTGGTCAACCAGTTCTAATTCCTCATCTAACGAAGTTTTTTAATAGTATTCTGTTTCACGGAAAAGTCCCTACTGGTTTTTGTCATTCTTATATTTCACTTTTACACAAGAAAGGAGACAAAACGGATATCAATAATTACCGTCCAATAAGCTTGATTTCGCACCTATATAAAGTATTTATAAAAATAATTCTAACCCGTATAGCTGGAAAACTAGACCGATATCAGCCCCCCGAACAAGCCGGCTTCCGTCCCTCTTTTTCAACAGTTGACCACCTCCACACCCTTAACCAGATAATTGAGAAATACAACGAATATAACAAACAATTATACTTAGGTTTCGTCGATTACTCAAAAGCTTTTGATAGCCTTAAACATTCGGAAATATTTTCAGCGCTTCGAACCCAGGGTATCGACGAAACATATATTAATATTTTACAGGTCATATACAACAATAGTACCGCATCCATTCATTTAAATTCCCCCGGACCAATTTTCAAAATAGAAAAGGGTGTGAAACAGGGTGACCCACTCTCGCCAAAATTATTCACAGCCACCTTAGAGGAAATTTTCAAAAAACTTGCACAACCCTGGCGGGAGAAGGGCATAATGATCGGCGAGGAAAAGCTTACAAACCTTCGCTTCGCGGATGATATTGTTCTCTTTGCTCCTACGGCTGCTGAACTTACAACAATGCTCCAAGATCTGAGCATGGCAAGCCTTGAGGTTGGACTGAAAATGAACATGAAAAAGACGCAGGTTATGACCAACGCCACGAAACATAAGGTAGAGGTAGATGGGCAAGTAATACATTATGTCGATGAGTACATATACTTGGGCCAGATAGCATCCTTCGAAAACAGGCAAGACAAAGAGATCGATCGCCGTATCGAAAATGCCTGGAAGAGCTTCTGGTCCATGAAGCAGTATTTGAAGGGGGAACTCCCCCTCTGTCTAAAACGCAAACTTATCGACATGTGCATCCTTCCCATCCTAACTTATGGTGCCCAAACATGGTCATTAACAGAATGTCAGAAGTCCAAACTCAAGGTTTGCCAACGCGCAATGGAACGTAGCATCTTGGGTGTCCGATTGATAGATAAAGTCAGAAACACCGACCTACGAGCCAAAACCGCAATAACGGACGTAGGAGACAAATCATCTAGATTAAAGTGGGGCTGGGCTGGGCACGTGAGTCGCATGCACGAGGAGCGGTGGGCACGGATCGTTACACACTGGGTGCCACAGGATGGCCATAGACGCCGGGGCAGACCCAAAAAGAGATGGCGTGACGATTTGGATGCATACTATTCCAGATGGCCGGAACTTGCACAAGATCGCAAGAAATGGAAGGATGCGGGGGAGGCCTTTGCCCAGCAGTGGGATCTTGATGGCTAGATAAAAAAAAAAAAAAAAAAAAAAATTCTATCACCGTGAATTTTTCCACATTTTAAAAACAATCGTTTTGCTTGTAGTGGGGGACACTTGTTTTTAATAAAAATTTTCACTTTAAAAATTAATTTTTCGCAAAGGGAATGCTGAATCGAAAAACATTCTTAGTAAACCTCTTCTATCTTTTAAAAAGCTATCCTATGACATCTCATTCGATGATATCGGCGAGAAAAAAAAACCATTGCCCTTTCACGTGTATGGGAAACATCCGAAAAATTGTTTTTTTCCAAAATTTTATTTTTTCAATCTGTTGGCGCAATCAATGTGTATGACCATGCCAAATTTCAGCTCTGTAGTACCAAGGATCTAATTTTAGTAAATATATTCTTATTAATCCCAACTAAGTTTTGCACTTGGTCGACTATCACTCGCAAACTTTAAGAGCCATCTTATGTGTGATAGTTTTCCTTATAATTTCATTGTATACACTACCACCATGAATTTTTTCACATTTTTAGAATCAACCGTTTAGCTGGTAGAGGGGGGGGACACTTGTGCTTGACAAAAATTTTCACTTTAAAAATTTATATTAGGCAAACAAAGTGCTGAATCGAAAAACGTTCTTAGTAAACCCCTTCTGTCTTTTAAAAAGCTGTCCTATGACACTTCGTTTAATGATATTGGCTAGAAAAATAATAATCGCCCTTTCACGTCTATGGGAGACACCGGAAAAAAATTTTTTTTCTAAGATTTTACTCTACAGTTCTGACGGCGTATTTAATATTTATAACCATGCCAAATTTCAGCTCTGTAGTACCAAGGGTTTCTTAGGAAACCCGCGGACAGACGGACAGACGGACAGACGGACAGACGGACATGGCGAAACTATAAGGGTTCGTAGATTACTACGGAACCCTAAAAATTGTGCAAGTTGAAATAAATGTATGACATCAATGTGAAGGTTCCGTATGAAAATTATTACTTTTAATTTACTTTAAACTTTAAATTAGTTTGCAAAACTTATCACTTATTTAAATTGTGATTCTGAAACTGAACTATTTTCCCCGGGGCTGAACCAACGGGGCCCATTTGAACTTCCCAAAAAAATAAATATGCACAGAGAAACTCAACACACTCAAAGGCCCACACTGAGGTTGTTTCTAGTGTCGTTGGTTCCCAGGAACATGCAAAAAGACAGACAAGAACACCTATGACCCGAGAACAAACATTGCATGTTGACTTCTTAACTAAGGCAATCAGTTGATTGCTCAAGTTGTTGTATGTGCAGCAAAAATAAGTAATGAAACGGGCTACGGATAAAACGAGCTATATTTGAGATTCGTTTTCAGCAAATAAATCAAAAGTAAATAATAATATGTATTAATTTGACTCAATATCTCCGTTATATGACCAAGGTTTTAAATAAAACAAATTTAGTAACAGCTGTTCAATCAAATAAATTACGAAAAAAATAAAGGTTGCGAAAAAATTGTCAATTTCATAGGTAAAGACCTATTTTTAGAGATATTACTGACGTGCGGAACCCTAAAAACATCAGTGAAAACATATGATACGCCAATTTAACATGAAACTATCGTTAACACGACATTGCACGCGATATTGTGGGTATATCGATGTGAAAATAGAGTTTATTTATTTAGACTTTCATAGATAAAATACGTTACAAATATAGATAAGTATATTTAGGTACTTTTTGAAAGGAAATTTGATATAGTACTTATTTTAAATAACCAAAAAATAAGTAAATTAAATTATTAAACGCTAACGCTACACACTCAAAGGCCCACACTAAGGTTTTCCCTTGTGTCGTGGGTCCCTTGGAACACACATAAAGACAAACACAAACACCCATGACCCGAAAACAAACATCTGCGTTTTACACAAATGTTTGCCCCGACTGGGAATCGAACCCAGGACCCACTACCACTCGACCAAACATGTACAAGGTCGTAAATATTTACATAAAACGAACAATTTTCCACAAGACACCTACACAAAATTAAATTTAAAAATAATAATTGAGTTTTAATACCAAAAGCATAAATCAGATATAGCATAGTATGTAGGATAAAATACAACCTTTATTAATTGATCAGCTCAGCTATGTAGCATAATATGAACAACTTAACATGAAAGACAAAGACATCAAGGTAATTTTATATGGCTGCAGGCCGAGTATGATAGTGACAGCGCCGCGACTACACCGCGGTCCTATGTCAAAAATGTCAACATTGACAACGCCATAGGGCGAGCAAGCTTTTTTGTTGGACCCTCGCGCAATCAAAGTGAAGTTTCAGCGTGAACCGAGCGCGAGTTTGTCGTTATCGTGCTAGAGGTGAAGAAAGGGTCTTGCTTAGTATTGTGCTTAGGGCCACAACGCGCTGAAATTCTATTAAGGCGACTACAGCTCCTAAATTACGATTTTATGATGCGTAGATAAGCATGACGCACTGCATTAAATCGAAGAAAAAAAATACTACGGTAATATTCAGGACATAAACTAGATAAGTAGTTTGCTGAAAACATGATTCAGCACTTTTGGTTCGATAGAAAAAGCTCACTAAGTCACCTCTAATACCCAATATTGTGTATCTTTTAAGCTGTAAAAACGATAGTAAAATGCCCACAGGAACTTGAATTTGCTATCAAAATGTTCGTGATTGAACACTCTCGATAAGTAGTTAACGCATTTTTCGATTTAAGCTGTTACCTTTCCATAAATCTCATTTTTCTAACTTTCGAACATGTTTTTACGCACGCACGCTTTCATAGTCCGTAAATTTCGTGTATCGACACTGTTCGCACTGCCGGCTCAGGCCTGTAGAGAGGCGGAAATGGCACTATTTCTATGTGCGCTACCTTTATCGGGTGCTGTAGTCGCCTTAAGTCGTATGGACCTGAGTTTCTTGAGGAAAGTTAACCAGTTACATAGTTTAGAAAGCTTATAAGTTTTGAAAATAAATACTTAATGTGTTTATTGTAGTTTTACAATGGTACATTGGTATGGATTATATTTTATCTGTGGTATGGTACAATTAAAATAATTCTTACGTTGTATGTATGTATGTAAACTCTTTATTGCAAATTCTTACAGGAAACATAGCTGTATGCAAAGGCGGACTTATCCTGAAGAGATCTTCCAGTCTACCTTAGAGATGGTAAGAGAGAAATAAATATTACACTATCTAACAATGTAAACAATGTATATAAATTGTTTAACTATCAATCACTTCCTTCAATATTAATTTTATCATATATATACTCTTGTATGGAATAATAACTTTTTTCAACTAAGAATAGTTTTAGCTGAATTGTGAATTTGTTATAATAGGGATGTTGTCAATTTTTTTTATTGTTTATCTTAAAAAGGAACTGAATCCAAAACCCAAAACCGAAATAATTTTTGAAAACTATTTAGAAATAAAAAAGTTACAAGCTATTAAATTTCAGTAGCGGGGAAACTGTCAAACAACGAAAAAGAGATGCACTTACAGTCGTGTGACGTCACCGCCATTTGTTTGCGTAAGTAAAAACGAGATAGCTAGCTCTCCCCACAAACCGATATAGATAGTCCTTACGATAATATAAATGCCAATAACTTGTTCATTTATAAACCAATTTTAATGCTGTTTTCGGATATTAATATATTTCTAGCATATTTTTTTGTTTCACATGCAATAATTCATAAATACAAAAACTGTCAACATCCCTATTCTTGTGTTTTTAATAGTGTCAGGCAACTTAAATGTATATTCTGATCGAAATGACAATTTAACCATCTGCATGTAAATAAAATAAAAGTCACACATATTACACAACCATTGTCTTCACATTGTCCTCCATTGTATTCACAATTTTTCCGCCGGCGAAAAGCGCGTCTAAAAGTAAAAAGTAGCATTTCCCTTGTACATGTTTAACGTTTCAAATCACGGCCAATTAGAGCCGATGTACAGGGTGTGCCACAGGTGTGCCGTGACGTCATCATGCAGTTTGTGAAAAAATATATGATGTCATTCATTTGTTCTAGAAATTCAGGTCAGATAGAGGGTAGTGGGACTGAATGAATTGTATGTTTGTATTTGTTATTTATTGTACATGAGCATAAGGTAGTGTAGAGGTTCTATACCTCCCACGTCAACCGGCTAGTTAGAATGCCTTTTGCTAAAGTACGCCAGTCATATCAAATATTAATTTAACAAATTAACGGCTAGTTCTGAATTTTTTATACAGGTTGAAAAATAACCTCAATATAGCTAGGAAGCTTTATTGAAAATCCTGAACCAGTATCACTTACAGAACACTTTTTTTTATTTATTTTTTGTCGGTGGGAATTTTTTTATCCTTAACGTGCACCCCCCGAGCGCTTCCGGTACCCCTCGCGTGCCTGGTATAAGAGAAATGTCTACGTTTAAGCAAAAAATGAACTAGAGTATTCCCATTGAAATTTAAAAAAAGATTTTTTTCTTTCATAAATGTGTTCTTTGAGTGATACTGGTTCAGGATTTTGAATATAGCTAGGAGGTTTTTTTTTACCCAGTATGTTGTTAGGAACACTACCAGTATCATATATTCAAGTTTGCAGCTTACACTTTTTCGACACAGATTTTGGTTTCATTTCACTGTTTTTTAATGTACGAGTATTACGATTAAAGTTTCACCTAATTCGGCATGGAACAACACTCTCTATCTATAGAACGGTCTAAAAAACCAATATCAAGTATTAATTCATTAGAGTGATTTTTAAACGACTTCAAAAAAAGGAGGAGGTTCTCAATTCGGGTGTTTTTTTTTTTAATTTTATAAATGTTATTTATTTTTAATGTTTGTTACCTCAAAACTCCGTTATTTGTAGACCGATTTCAAAAAAAATTTTTAGGTCGAAAGCATCTACTTCTAGATTGGTCCTATAAATTTTTTATCGAAATCGCTTCAGTATTTTAGGTCAAAAGTAAAAATAAACTGAAATTTACGGTCATATATGTGGATGGTAATAGGTCATCAATGTAAACGAAGCAAAAACGAAGTCGTTCCCTGAGACTTTTAAGTTGTTTTTTGGGGCTCCTTTGTATCCTGGGGCTCTACCGTTTATTGACCGGTAGAGTATATTACCACCACACATCTTTCCTGCCGTCTGGTGATCGGTTGATAATATCACCCACCACCCCATATCTTTCATGCCATCTTGCGATCGATTTGAGAATTGTACTACACCGTATCTTTCTTACCATCTTGCGACTGGTTATGAATATCACCACCTCATATCTTTCCGTGGGGTGAAAGTAATTGATCACTATATCGCTCTTTAATCTCGAGTGATTTACTTATAATAAATCTACGAGGGAGTTATATGAATGACTTAGCATCCCGCTCGGGACATCGTTTCCGTGGAAATTCGGAAAAATTATGTAGCCTATGTTACTCAGGGATAATGTAGCATCCTAATGGTGAAATAATTTTTCAAATCGGTCCAGCAGTTTCGGAGCCTATTCGTTACATACAAAAATACAAATCTTTCCGCTTTATTAGTATAGATAATGATATTAGTATGATAACCTTTAAAAAGAATAAATAAAATATTTTTATCAAAAAATTAACCACTACTTACTCGTGAACATAGCTTTGAAATAATTTTTTAAAGCTATGTTCACGAGTAAGTAGTGGTTACGGGTAAAACAGTAAATAGGTGAATTCATAGCGGAATATGATGAATAGAGAGGAATGTTTTTTTTGACTCGCATGTCATGACAATATTTTTGTTGTCATGTACTTGTGATGTTATTATACACTCTGGAAGCAGCAACGCGCTTCCGATATTTGAATTTTCCCGTTTTTCTGCACTTTTGAAATATTAATTCCTGACTCAAAAAAAAAATAGATTAAGGCGATTACAGCACCTAAATTACGATTTTATGATGCTTAGGCATGACGCACTGCATTACATAGAAGAAAAAAAATACTACGGTAATATTCAGGACATAAACTAGATAAGATGTTTGCTGAAAACATGATTCAGCACTTTTGGTTCGATAGAAAACGCTTACAAAGTCACCTCTAAATACCCAATATCGTGAATCTTTTAAGCTGTAAAAACGATAGTAAAATGCACACAGGAACTTGAATTTGCTATTAAAATGTTCGTGAACACTCTCGATAAGTAGTTAACGCATTTTTCGATTTAAGCTGTTACCTTTCCATAAATTTCATTTTTCTAACTTTCGAACATGTTTTTACGCACGTACGATTTCATAGTCCGTAAACTTCGTGTATCGACACTGTTCGCACTGCCGGCCCAAGCCTGATGAGAGACGGAGATGGCACTATTCCTATGTGTGCTGCCTTTATCGGGTGCTGTAGTCGCCTTAAAATCAAAAATGTTCAAATAGACATAATCTTGAAGTTATTTTAAATAAAATTTGACCCATATTTGAATAAAATGCATATTCCCTATTTTTATTTTTTAAATATGAAAGTAAAATTTAAAATCTTGGTGTGTTTGTTCCAAGGGACATAAAATACATATAAAAACATATGCCTTTAATCCCACATACGCATGATTGATAAACAAAGCTGTGGGTTTAAAGCTATTCTTACGTGATTGTAAAAACAAAATCTTCATTTTTAGAACTCTCGCTCGCTTGAGGCCAACCCAGTTAAGCTAAGCAATGGTTTGCTTCTTTAGAAAGAATGTATGCGAGGTTTTTACAAATAATTACGAAATAGAAGCAAATAATTTAACAAACTATACCCCAGTATGACAAAGGGTATTTTTATGTTAAAAAGGGTAACAATCAACTAAAAAACAAGATCAAAGAATGGTAATTTTATTAGAACAATAACATTAGGCATCCTAGGAATCCTATTTTGTTTAAAAATAAAAAATAATCTAACAATAGGAATGATTTTTACTCGAACTTTGAACAAAAAGAATGGTTTATCTTTTGTTAAAAAATAAGTCTGAAAAGCTTGAATTAGTACCGCGCGATAGGGTTTCGTACCTTTTAAATTAATTAAGCTTTTACTACCTAATAAAAATGTCCATTGCATAAGATATTAGCGCAATGTAGTGACGGCAGATTACCACCCCAATTCTTCACGAGGGTATTCTATGAGAGGCGTTCACTATCCGGAATCACTCAGTACAGTTAAGCAACGTACACGATGGCCCGAAACCGGGGTATCTATTCTGTAAGACTACGATTCTTCTTCTTCTTATCGTGTAGGTATAGTCAAGTATGTGGTGAACTTGGCTAAGCCTGGTATCAGAGTTTTTAAACCGCACAATGGCCTCTGACTTGGTTTTAACGACTGTAGTCAATCGACAACAGCCAGGACCGACAGCTTAACGTGCACTCCGAAGCACGGAAACGCTCGTGATAAATTGTCACTTTGGTCACCCATCAGGTTCCCCGCCTCTGTGTGCGTTGCTTAACCTCACGGATCGGTTGAGATCAGGTAGAGCCACTGGGCTACGAGCGCTTCAAAGACTACGATAGTACGCAATGTCAGTACATCTCTTTCTTGCGCTTTACAGATGACAGTGACAGGTAAGACACGTATCGGTCGTATATTGGTCGTCTTTTACGGAATATCGGTCAGAGATTTAAAGTACCGAAAAGGAGGTCTGATGTGGTGACTATACTTCTTATAAGAAGTAAAACGTTAACGCTGAGTCATGGCCTTTTTTAAATTGCTGCAGCACACAATTTCTTTTTAGTAGTAGGTATTTTTGTAAGTATGTACATCTTTTTACTTTTGTTTCTATTAATCTTAATTTTTGTTGTTGTTTTTTTATGTTTTTATATGTGCGTTTATTAATTTGTTATTATGGTTTGTGTTTTCTATAATTGTGTGGTGCAGGCTTCTTAAAATAAAACATTATTCTATTCTATTCTATTCTATACAGAGTGCCTTTTTAACTAGAGCGAAACTTTAAAGGCTGATTCTATATATCAAACTGAACAACTTCCTCCAAGGAACCCTTATAAAATTCTCAAATAAGAAAAGGATTTTTCATATGGGCGACTTGGACCAAATTGCTAAACGTACTTAGTTAGCGATACTAATTTGGATTAATTTGACAAATTTTGTTGTTTTGACAACCGAGTTAAATGTGTTTAGGCTGTTAGATTCGTTTAGCACTTTGGTGAAAGTCACCCTAAAATCCATTTTGACTGATCCAGTTCTCTTCGTATTTCAAAGAGATGCGAACAAATTGATGGCTTAAATCTCCTCCGTGTATCAAAGAGAGACCCGTGCTCTAGTGGGGACATATATGGACTAAAAAAAATCTTTGGGAAAAGTGGTTTAGTTTGGTTGGCTTGTTCACATCTTCCTTGTCGCCTTCTTGCTCAAAGTCACGTAATATAGAGGCTATTGCGATTCTTTGCGTGCTTCGCAGGGTACGTTAATCTGTAGGGCTCAGCTGTTGTGGATTGAATACAGGCGTTATAGCAAGTCAGAAAGCCATTTAGCGGTTTGAAGGCTCTGACACCAGTATTCAAGTTATATTTGATTATCAACTTTCCGCCCAGGACTTCGTTCTCGTGGGAATTTTGGAAAATTATGAAGCCTATGTGTTAATCCAGGGTGACAACTACCTCCATATCAAATTTTATCAAAATTGATGTAACCGTTTGAACGTGAAAGAGTAACAAACATCGATACATCCTCACAAACTTTCACATTCATAATATGAATAGGATACTTAAACTATAAGAAAATAAGCGCTTTGTTTTTACAATTTGGTACGGAACCCCAAAAAAAAGACTATTTTAACCTCTGAATGAGGGCAGAGCGAAATATTTTAGGGCGTAGAGAATTTGACTGACATGGTCATAAAAAAATCTGACGTCGGGTTACATGGTAATTTGGCCATTTTAATTATATACGGGTCAAAATTTAGATTTATGCTGCGATTTTTGAGGTGATATAAAAAATTGATGGGTTGTCATACTTAATTAGATGTCTTTAAATCCTACTAATATTAATAATACCAAAGCTTATAAAGATGGATATTTGTTACTCTTACACGCAAAAACTACTGAATGGATTTTGATGAAAGTTTGCTGATTTTTTTTTATAGCTTGGACATTAGAATAACACAAAGGCTACATAATTTATCAAATTCCTACAGGAAGAGAGTCCCAAACGGAAAGCTAGTATTGTGATATATTAACACATTCACTTCTTCATAAACCAACCAAACTCTTACTTTTTGTTTTATAGTTAGGGAGGCGAGGTAGCTAAATGGCGTAATTCAACGGCGCCGTCGAGACCTATCAAAATCGAAAGATAAAATAATTTCGAAAAGAAAAGCTCGTATGGCAAAAACCATTTTAGCGGTGGGTTTGGCGGTTACGGTTTTTCAAAAATGTTAAAAAAAACAGTTACTTGGGCATTCTCGAGCGCGTCAGATATTCATACTACGTATGCCCCAAGTGCCTCTGATAACAACGGTATACTAATCTGCCGGTTTGCGTGGTGGGGGTAGGCATATAAAGTAGTCAAAAATGCAAAAAAAAAAAATTTACTCGAGCGCGTCAGATTTTCGGAAGGGGTGTTAAGTAGGCCCCAAGGAAGCTCCCTTTAAAAAAACTGACGATTTCGGCGTGACGATAAGTTACGATGAATTTTTGAAAATGCAAAAAAAAAAAAGTTTTTTTGAAATACTCGAGCGCGTCAGATTTTCATAGGGGAGGTTTATCTCGGTATCCTGAAAGCATATTTTTTTAATCTGACAAAAATGTTGGTGGGTTCTCTTAATCTGACCGAAAAAGGTTTTTTGAAAAAATTGTGAAATGTGATTGGGAAATATATAAGGAGCATAAAAAATTGTGAATGTTAAATTTCGATAATCAGGTAAAAGTTATTATTTGTTAAATAAAAAATAAATAAAAATGTTCCATATAATTGTCAATATTAGACGTAATAATTATTTTTGTCGAATCCTAACCTAAAATCAAGAAAATCGAGAAAAATTGCATCGCTTCGTGCCATTGTAGGTTCCCGCGAGCAAATCGCGTGACGGGTTAATAATACTTTGGTATACAGATACGCGTAACTTTTCCCGAGTCCACGAAAATTGTGGAGAAGTTTTAGAAAAAAAAAAATTGAGATATAATAAAAGTCACATAATTTAATAATCGTTATTTCATATCAATTTTTTTAACACCCTCAGTTTTCGAGATATACTCAAAAAACCGGGAGTTTGAGTTTTTATGATGCTTCAAGTCAAAAAGTTTTAACTTTGGACAAAAATGTAAAGAGACCTTTTTTGTGTAAAATAAAATTACCTTTTTTGTTTATTTAAACTTTTTTTTGTAAAATGTATCGTTCGCGACTTATATGCCGCAACGCGTTCTTAGGAAGACGAAATGGCTCCTCCACACTTCCGGTCATGCGGAAACCGGCAGATTTTGTATTTTTAGTAAGTTTTAGATTATATTCTTCAAAAAAAAAAAAAATCGCGCTCGAGAATGCCGGATTAACGTTTTTTTTTACAAGTTCGCGACCCTATAACTCGGCGGCGTCAAGGACTTATCGTCAGATTAGTTAAATTTAGTCTTTAAACACTAAAATCAACCCCCAATATCTTAATCTGACGCGCTCGAGTATTTCAGACTATCCATTTTTTTTTACTAATCTGATCGTCTATCCTAGGCGCGCGTCACTACATATAGAGCTAAATACTTTACAAGGCTGTTCTATTAGGTCTAAGGTATCTCTCATATCTTAAACTGCCACGCTCGAGTATTGCCGAAAATTCCCCTATTCGCCTCCCTAACTATTAGATAAGTTTACTGTCAAAGATATATCTAGTTCCCGTGGAAATAAGAAAAAAAAATTGTTTTGGTTTTTGTTAGAACTGAAATTTTGCATACGCGTTTTATTTTGGATGCCAATGAAGTTACCAAACCAAGTAGTAATATAGGTGTAATAAATTTTTATATTTCCACCTTTTTTTAACAGCTCATTTACGCCCCCACCGAGGGACACCGGCCTCCCATTGAAACACGAATTAACTTATTTTAAGGTAAAATTATTTAAGTGTGTACTCCTGTGTCCGTATATCCCATGTGGACCAAAATTTAAAAAGTGCAAAATATATTTTTTTGGAATTCAACTGCGTTGTTTCTTTTAGCGTTTTCGAAGAAGCATAAAAATAAATAAAATACACAGAGAAGCCAGAACATTTGCCAATTTCTTTGTGGTTTTTTGGAGTTCCGTGTCCTTTCGGGGAAAACCTTGAATGTATATTATCGTGTTTTCTTTGTCGAGTGTTTTGTAGGTGGAGTTTCGTATCAGGAGGGCCAGCCTAGTGTTTTTATTGGAATTTTGTAGATAAGAAAATTAACAAGTCTTAATAATCATTGTAAATTTTAAAATTGTTGTATCACTTCCCCCTACATTCGATTGCTTATAACTTTTAAACGATAGATCCAATGTAGATCAAATATAGCTTAGAATCATTTCGATAAAGTCAGCTTTCAAACAAAAAAACCTACCATGCCACAGACAGACACACAGATACACACGTCAAACTTATAAAACCCCTCTTTTAAAGGTTAAAAAAACAAGACCGGTCTAGCGTGGTGCTCAAATAAAAATTCAAAAATAATCTCAAAAATTCAAAAAATTGTTTTTCTGAATCTGAGGTGTCGTCCTATGGTCTCATGCGGTGTGGTAGGCTCTGTAAAGGGCCGTCTGGTTCGCGACCACCCTCCTACCGAAGTCCGACGCCAAACAGCTTGCTGTGTTCCGTCGGTGCGTGGGAGTACCAGTGCCTTTATAGGCATTTTCTGGGTTAACTCGCTCCATCGTCGACCTCATCTTTGACCTTTATGGTCAAGATTGAGGTCAAGAGTTAACCCATCTTATAATAATAAAAAAAATCTATTTATATCAGAGGATATAGCATATTTATTGGGTGACTTTACAAAAGTTAGCAAAGAGGAAAACATCGTGATGAAACCCGCCCGTCCAAGAAAACTTTCGAAAGGCATTGGGCCAGCGTGGTGGACTATGGCCGAAATCCCATTCGTGTTTCGAAGGGACGCCCGTGCCCCTCGGTGGGGCCGTATATGGGCTGGTAAAATATTAAATGTGAAGTTTCCTTAAATTGTTTTAGTACCAAGCAATTTTTCCTACAAGAACCCGCACATACGCATAAGAATAGCAAAAACTAAAACAAAATAAAAAATAAATTTTACTTACATTTTTCAGTTTCTTAAAAAAAAGGTTACGATAAAGACTTCATTTTTCATTAATCTTTATGAAAGATGAACAGATGCTTAGTTTTTGACTTGAGTTCTAAATTAGGTTCTTAAATTGGGTGTGTTCCTATATGATTAGTTTTTTTGTGTCTTTTAACATGTTAAAATGTTAAAATGTTAAAAAGAGCGAACTGCTGGTTTTCAAAGCTGGGACTAAAACTTACCCAGTTCTTCCAGTAACGTTAAATGGTACAGTTTTACCGCAAGTTTCTAAATTTAAGTACTTGGGCCACTGGGTCACTGAGCGTTTGACTGACGATGTTGATGTTGACAGGGAACGCAGAGCATTGTCGGTGAGGGGTAATATGCTATCCCGCAGGTTTGCGCGCTGCTCACGTGATGTGAAAATCACACTTTTCAAAAGTTACTGCCAAACATTATACACGTGCAGCCTGTGGAGCAATTACACCAAAAAATCCTACAATGCTCTGCGTGTCCAGTACAATAATACTTTCAGGGGTCTGTTGGGGCTGCACTGGCGCTGCAGTGCGTCTGGGATGTTTGTGGACCACAGTACAGACCACAGCCTCCCTGAGGTCTCGCATTAAGTGTAGCACTAACAGGCTCCTGAGGGTTATTGCGAACAGAGTGGATGGTCCAATACTGAAGCATTGGTCATCCCTACATGTGCTGAGCAATGTTAATTTTAAATTTCACTAACATAGTTATAAGATTTTTGTTACTAATCAAATATGGACTTGTTGGTCTGAAATAAATATTTTCATTCATTCATTCGTTCATTAACAGCCTGTTTGAGCCTTAGATGAACAAAAACTGTTCAAAATGCTTGGTTGGGCATAAAGATGTAGTTTTGCGACTTAAAAATAAAATCGAATCGAGAACTGCCCAGGATTGATTTACCAATAACTTTAAAATAAAATAAAAATTACATAACCTTATTCATCGCTTATATGTAACTCTTAGACGGCTGAACCAATTTTGATTAAATGTAGCTAAGAACTATCTTGATTACAATAGCTTTCAAAAACAAAATCTCATCAAAATCGGCCATTTGTTTAGGAGCTACAATACCATAGACAGAAACTTAGAAATAGATTTAAGGAAATAGATATTTTGACATTGGGTCCCAGTATATATTTAATAATATTTTATATGTAAAGAAAAATGAACAATTGTTCAAGAAAAATTGTGATAGGCACAATGTAAACACTAGAAGCAAACATAACTTGGATATACCAGACAGCCGTCTCTACAAAGTAACAAACTCCTTTATGGGTCAATGTATACGCTTCTACAATAAAATTCCCACGTGTATTCAAAACCTACCTTTTCAAAAATTTAAGACAATAATTAAACAAAAATTTTGTAAAAAGGGCTATTACAGAATTTCTGATTATCTGTTAGACAAGCAACCATGGGAATAAATTGCTCAGCTCCAGAGTTATTCAGATATTAAGTCAATTAAAATTAGACTTAAAAAGAGCGACCCTCGGAGTTTCTTGCCTATTCTTCTCCTGAGGAAGACTGCACCTTGGCGAATAGGCGCCAAGTCAAAAATGCTAATGTGATTCACTATTTTGCTTAATGATTTACATTGATTTTGCTAATGTATTTTTATGGCGTTTTCAAAAAACACCTTGATGTTCTATGAAAATAAAGTATTTTTGATTTGATTTGAAACACATATTACACAGACACGCGTATAGGGCTTTATGTATCTCTCTTTCAACCTCTCGGGTGGTTAATCAGTCCATGAAACTGAACAACTTCCCCAAGGAACATAGGTCAAAATAAGAAAAAAAAATTTGATCTCCCATACAAAATGCGCTATATGCTGATGAAGTTTGTATTTCGTATTTTGACCTATTGTTCCTTAGGAAAGTTGTTCAGTGTCATGGACTGATTAACCACCCGAGAGGTTGAAAAAGAGATACCTAAAGCCATATACAGATATACAGACACAAAGATACTAATGTTAAACTTATAACACCACTAAATTTTCAAATCAATTCTTTAAAAAATGACGTCCATAATCGTCTTTGCAAAAATAAATTTTGTAAATGTCTAAGTATTTTAATCAAAATTAAAATAGAGAATGGCGAAGTCACCAATACCAAATACATAAATCCTTAAGGCGACTACAGCACCTAAATTACGATTTTATGATGCGTAGATAAGCATGACGCACTGCATTAAATCGAAGAAAAAAAATACTACAGTAATATTCAGGACATAAACTAGATAAGTAGTTTGCTGAAAACATGATTCAGCACTTTTGGTTCGATAGAAAAAGCTCACAAAGTCACCTCTAAATACCAATATTGTGTATCTTTTAGCTGTAAAAGCGATAGTAAAATGCACGATTTAATGCAGTGCGTCATGCTTATCTACGCATCATAAAATCGTAATTTAGGTGCTGTAGCCTTAAAGGGTTGAAGTACAGTATACACCAGAGCCTCGTCTCGTCCGTCGATCAGCAGGGTGCACCGCTAGCAGATGAAGATGACGATTTTGGAACACAAAGATTTATGTACCTTTATGGGCTGATGAAAAAAAAAAGATGTCACGACCCCCTACACCCCTCTTTTTAGTCGGAGGTTAAAAATAGCGAGTGACAAATCATGGATAATGAAGGTTAATTCATCAGAAATCGTAGTTCATAATCATAACAACATTTTTGTCCGTGAAAATAACTTCATTAATCTACCTAATGTTAAAAAATTACATTAAATGCGATGGCGGTCATAGATCAACTCAAAAAATATGGAGATACTTGTTGTTTAATTTATTCTTTTATGGAAAGGCAAAGGAATTTATGTCAATACAGCCGAGTTATGTTATTAAGGAAACGCGATATATGTTTGCTTATTTTTTTACTATCTTCCCGCCTGGGACTTCGTTTCCATGGGAATTGGGGAAAATTATTTAGCCTATGTGTTAATCCAGGGTGACAGCTAACTCCATACCAAATTTTAACAAAATTGGTCTAGCCGTTTGAGCGTGAAAGAGTAACAAACGTCCATACATCCATCCATACATACAAACTTTCCCATTTAAAATATTAGCAAGGATATATATATTTTTTATTTTTTTTTCATTATGAGATGGGTTAACTCTTGACCTCAATCTTGACCATAAAGGTCAAAGATGAGGTCGACGTTGGAGCGAGTTAACCCAGAAAATGCCTATAAAGGCACTGGTACTCCCACGCACCGACGGAACACAGCAAGCTGTTTGGCGTCGGACTTTGGTAGGAGGGTGGTCGCGAACCAGACGGCCCTTTACAGAGCCTACCACACCGCATGAGACCATAGGACGACATCTCAGATTCAGAAAAAAAAAGAAGTGTCCTTGCCTGGGATGGATTACTAGGAGGCAGGTCTCATTTGTGTTTCCTTAGTCGATATAAGCATGATAAGGATGATTGTTTTTAGATCTTATGTATTCATGTTTGTTTAAGTCGCTTAATATATAAACTGTGCATGTGGTGCTGTCCTGTTAGTGGTAAGGCACTTAGTTCTAAATTAAGTTAGCATAAGTAAATATATGTATCAGTGTTCTTGCTGTTGGTCAGCCAAATAAATAAATAAATAAATAAAATTTCACAAAAATAAAATCAAGCGTGACACGGAACTTTAAAAAAAAAATATACAAGGCTTCAGGTTAATCTCTTTCAACCTCTCGGGTGGTTAATCAGTCCATGAAACTGAATCACTTTCCCTAAATAATAGGTCAAAATACGAAAAAAAAATTTTGAGTTCCCATACAAACTTCATCCGCATATAGCGCATTTTGTATGGGAGATCAAAATGTTTTTTCCTTGGGGAAGTTGTTCAGTTTCATGGACTAATTAACCACCCGAGAGGTTGAAAGAGAGATACCTAAAGCCTTGTATATAATACACGTAAAAAACTAACTGGGGTTTAATGATCCTTAAAATTGAAATAAATAGATAAAAATATCAGCAAAAAAAGTCACCGTCCTCATTAAAAAAAAATAGTATCTACCATTTCCGATACTCTATCCATGTTAAAAACGGCAACCTTGTTTAATGGGCAAGCCCAAATCGTCAGTAATCACACCATGCCGTGACTAACAGAAAACGCCGAAAATGGCATTGAATAAAGCAATGTCAGGGATAGACCGTGAAAATATTTGGTGTATTTAGTTGATACGACGCTATTTAAGGAAGTTTACATTGCAGAGATAGTGGAATCGTCCGCCTTTCCTTCCTCATCGATAATTTCAACGTGGCTTTAAAGTCAAAGGGACGACGGACGGTGGTCCAAGGCAGTCACAAAATGGTGGCCAAGGGGAGCAACAAGGCCAGTGGGCAGACCACCTGTGGGCCATATTTAATAAAACTTTGAGCTAAAATAATATAGTATTAGTTATGTAGAAGTAACATGGCAATGTATATCGGATTGTAATTGAATTTTACAACTGTAAGTTTTACTGTATTCTTGCAAATAAGTGAGTTTATTTCTTTATTCAACAGGGCCCAGCCCGATGGTCAGACGATGTCGTCAAATTGATGAGATCTCTATGTATAAAGTTAGCACAGAACCGTGACGATTGGTGCTACAGAGAAGAGACCTATACCCAGTAGTGGGTTGATGTTGTCTAAGTATGATCGTGATGATGATTAACCGTGATGTCAGAATTTTCAAACTCCCAAAACTGTCGTAGCATAGTGGCGCTCGTTGATCTGCAACAATCGGTGAGGTTAAGCAACATACATAGTGGTAATTTATCACGAGCGTTTCCGTGCTTCGAAGGGCTGTCGTTTACGGCTGTTGTCGATTGGCTAGTTGTACATAGGTGAGAATAGAATAGAATAGAAACACTTTATTAAATTGACACAGGAAAAAAACTAAATGCTAAAAACAAATACTAAAAAAAAAGTATACATAAAAACATGGAAACATAACACAAAAGAAAGTACTTAATTATTACAATAAATTATTACTGTGTTAATTATTTGGCGCTGGCTCAGCATAAAACTGTTGTGGGCTACCACAACAGCGCTGTTATTCTGCCAGGACCTTACAAGCAGTGAACGTTTGCGTTTTTGCGACGACTAAGTGAGTATAGTAACCCTTTGTTTGATATAGTAACCCTTTGTTTTTGGTAGTAGAAGTGTATCGTATGTAAAATGCATATGTGTGTCTGTTGTTGTGTGTGCATAGGTTAGTCAAGTTCGTCATATATTTGATAAGGAAATAAGAAACTCCCAAGGCGATAAACTTAGCTAATGATTAGTATTGACACAGATAATTTAATGATATGACTCACATAAGAATTAAATGAAATAAGCAACATACACAGAGGCAGGGAACCTGATGAGAGATCAAAGGGGCGATTTATCACGAGCGTTTCCGTGTTTCAGAGTGCATGTTAAGCCGTCGGCAACGGGTGTTGTCGATTGTCTACTGTCGTCACAGGCTATTTAGCGGTTTGAAAACTCTGACATTGACTATAGTCAAGTTTGCCACATCCCTACTAATATTATAAATGCCAAAGTAACTCTGTCTGTCAGTCTGTTACGCTTTCACGCCTAAACTACTGAATGAACCTATTTTGATGAAATTTGGAACAGAGATAGATTAGACCTTCAAAAAGGATATAGGCTACATTTTAACCCGCAGCTAGGCACGGTATAACCTGTAGTCCACGCGGTCCAAAAAGTAGTACATGATATGGAAGGAACTCCCAAATGCTACAAACTTCGCTACTAATTAGAATCGACATAGATAACATAATGCTATGACTCACATAAGAATTTAAAAAAGCCCTAGTAACAAGCAATGTTAACTAGTAACAATAGTTCTAGGACTCAACTTAGCGACACTAGAAATAATCACACGCAAGCAAACTTTAAATGCACTTCGGTGCCAGGGACTGATAGTTACGGAACTAAATTAAAACTATGTCTGTAAATAGTCCAACATGAAAATACAGCAACCCGATTCAAGGTAGTTAAGTATAGCACTTACTGTTTTGATTCGTTTTAATTGTAACTCCATAATATTGTTAAACTACCTAACTATAACACCTGTAGGCCGAGTACGATAGTGACAGCGCTGCGATAACACCTCGTCTCACGCTGAAACTTTACTTTGATTGCGCGAGGGCCCCGCGCAAAGGCTTGCTCGCCCTATGGCGTTGTCAATGTTGACATTTTGATATAGGACCGCGGGGTTGTCGCGGCGTTGTCACTATCGTACTCGGCCTGCAGAGTTAGTTAAGGTCATGATAAGCAGCAGCTCAAGCAAGATGGCGACAAATTCGCGTGGCGCGCCACTCGGCTGACGCTTAAAACTTCACTTTGATTGCGCGAGGGCCCCGCGCAAAGGCTTGCTCGCCCTATGGCGTTGTCAATGTTGACATTTTGACATAGGACCGCGGTGTTGTCGCGGCGTTGTCTGCAGAGTTAGTTAAGGTCGCCAGATGCTTGATTACACCTATATGATAAGCAGAAGCTCGAGCACGATGACGAAAAACTCGCGCGGCGCGCCACTCGGCTGACGCTTATAACTTCACTTTGATTGCGCGAGGGCCCCGCGCAAAGGTTTGCTCGCCCTCTGGCGTTGTCAATGTTGACATTTTAACAACATTGCACTATCGCGGCGCATTACGTGCGCTATCGCCATCGTACTCGAGCTGCTGAAGGGGATCAATTGGTGACAGAACCATGTGAAGACACAATTGTCAAATTATTTGTAACTCAAAGTTAAAATACATTTATTTCGTAGAACCTTTAGGATGTTACTTAAAAAAAGTTAAAGTAGTAAATTACAGACACCAGCGCATCAGGTTACTTCAATTTCGTTGCAAAACCGCTCTTATTGCAGTAGCGGAGAGTGCAAGCGTGTGGTAATCTAATGTGCGGACCTCTGTACATTAAAGGATGTAAATACATACTTACATATTCGTTCTTTTGACTCCACTGACTAGAGTCACAGAAGAGTAGACTCTTCTTCCTAGCTCCATTTCTATTTCAGTGTACGCTTGACAAAGATCCAGGGTATGGCAGGACAGCTATAATTATAGTGAAGTGACTGCCACTTGACCTCTATGTCCCTAATAACATAGGGAAAGATAGGACCATGGTTACACATTCAGTCTTCTGAATTTGCAGATTTTATCACATTGTGCAACTAAGTTATATATATACTCAGAAAAGTTTAAGTTTAGTGCGGCGCTGGGGATCGCACTTGGCACCTCTTGATAAAGAGGACGTCTCGCTAGCTATTATGTCACTGAGGTTATTCAGTAAAACTTATTTAAAGGCACCCTGTATACAAAAAGAACACTGAACGTGTCAACTCCAAGGTCTTAAATAGGAACAATGCCAAAAGCATCCAAAAGAAGTTTAACTTGTGAAATTAATGACATATCTGCCTACCTTAGAGCGATTATAGGTTAGATAATTTGGAAAATCCTTACTCAATATTATAAACGCGAAAGTTTGTATGTATGGATGTTTGTTAATCTTTCACGCTCAAACGGCTCAACCAATTATGATAAAATTTGGTATGGAGGTAACTGATACCCTGGCTTAACACATAGGTTACATAATTTTCCAAATTCCCACAGGTGAAGTCTCGGGGGGAAAGCTAGTTACAGGTTTGTTATAGATTTTGTGCCGTGTGGTGATCGGTTGAGAATAATACCTTCTAAGAGACGACTAAGGAAACTCAAATGAGACCTGCCTTCTAGTAATCCATCTTAGGCAACGACACCTCAGTTTGTTTTGAAACTAAGGTGTCGTCCTATGGTCTCATGCGGTGTGGTAGGCTCTGTAAAGGGCCGTCTGGTTCGCGACCACCCTCCTATCGAAGTCCGACGCCAAACAGCTTGCTGTGTTCCGTCGGTGCGTGGGAGTACCAGTGCCTTAATTGGCATTTTCTGGGTTAACTCGCTCCATCTTCGACCTCATCTATGACCTTGGTCAAGAGTTAGCCCATCTGTTATTATTATTATTATTTATTTATTTAATAAAAATTCTAAACATCATCTACAGGTATACACCCAAGTCGATAATGTGAAATTCATTACATATTATAAAATCAATTTACAGTAAAGCATTCATAATAAAAACAATTCATAATCTCAAAATAATAATAAAAATTAATAATAATAATAATAAAAAACAGAAAAATATGCTTTTTCCTAGAAGTATATACAAGATCTTCCAGCAATTTTTAAGTTTAATAGGTCATTCATTTTATAAGCGTCGTTAGCCAGGGAGTGTATAGATCCTGTCATGAAGATAAAAAAAAAGTCTGTTCATGTAACCTGTAACTACAACGTATTGTATTGCAGCAGGAATCGGTACCACAGAGGCCACACTTTATCCCACTGAGGTCCGTATTACAGAACGCGACTCAGACTCTGATCTGTACTTGACTAGCAGCCGTCTTTGTCATTTTGATAGTGAGAGAAAGAGACAATCAATACTTAAGTATAGATCACGACTTGAGTCTCCTGTAATACGGGCCTAAGATATCAAGGATGCTCCAATTGAAGATAGATAGATAGATAGATAAAAAGTTTATTTGTCTGCACAGTCACATACATGCACAATTATTCCAAGAAGACACAGTCAGATTCGCGGTTGGCATGGGATTCTAAGGCCCGTAGTACATAAGAAGACTTAATTGTTGTAATGTATTGTATTGTAAAATCCTTTATTGCACATCAAACAAAATAAATACATTAAGTTTTGATCTATACTTAAATATTGATTGTATTTTTCTCTCACTATCAAAATGACAAAGACGACTATTATTTTAGTATAGATCAGAGTCTGAGTCGCGTTCTGTTATACGATTTTGTATTTTCAACGTTTTAGTGTTAAAATATACAATTGTATTCGAAGCTAAGAACTTTGTCAGGAGTATCGGCTATCGCTATTCAACGCAATAAATAAATAAATAAACGCTACACACTCAAAGGCCCACACTAAGGTTTTCCCTTGTGTCGTGGGTCCCTCGGAAAACACATAAAGACAAACACAAACATCCATGACCCGAGAACAAACATCTGCTATTTACACAAATTTTTGCCCCGGCTGGGAATCGAATCCAAGACACGTCGATCAAGAAGCAGCGCCGCTTCCACTCGACCAAACCGGCCAAACCGGCAATAGCGCTACGAGTGTGATGGTAACTTTTGAATCGGGTAGTATTCGGGCCAGATCTTGACTTTTGATTGATTATTTTATTCAATTGATCTGTCCCTTACCTTGTCAAAATTCCTCGAATCCGTACTGAGCGCTTCTGTTCATCTTTTATACTGCGCACCGCTAACGAATGGAATTCTCTGCCTGCGTCTGTATTTCCGGGCTCATTATAACCCGAGTCTCTTTAAAGTTCGAGTGAATAGGCATCTTCTGGGTGAGCTCGCTACATCCTCGACCACATCTCCGCCTCTGAGCTAGATTGTGGTCAAGAGCAAAGCAAACCCATTCGTTATAAAATTAAAAAAAAAAGTCTCTGAGCATATTTTAATAAATAATAATAAATGTCTTTATTTCAAGCAACATAGGCTCATTTCTTAGTAAAATAGTCTAAAAACTTGAAATTATGTTAGTACTTACTAATAATGATGATTTATATGATTAAATAACATTTAAATTAATTCAATATTAATGGCATCAATACCCACTCCAAGCCCCCTAGTTGTCTCTTGTGTCCTATTTTAATGCTGGTTGTGGTGGACCAAAACCTTGATGAAGTGTCCCAATAGTGGGGAGTCAGTTTTCTCGCTCAGCACCTTCAAGATGCTATTGGAACTGTTCCGGTGCGCGTCAGTAGAGATGACGTTCTTTTTCTAATAATTTCGAAGAAATCGTCAGTTCTCTCATTCGCAAACATTTCTGACGCGCTACAAAATCTTGGAAGTCCCAATAGCATCCTGAAGCCATTATTGTACTGCACCCGCAGGGCATTGTAGGCTAGACATTTTAGTTCTAGACAATTTTTTACCTAGTTTCTGAGGAAAATCTATGTGGTAAACCTACCAATTTCAGTTCTCTAAGGCATTTACCCTAATTGTAGGTTAACACGGCAACGTCTAATTAAGCACAAAGTCCCGAAATAAATTCCGAAAGTTCCACTGCAATTATAAAGTTTGTTATTTTAGAGCCGTTAGCGAAATGGCTTGTTTGGGAGTTCTGATTTGGGAGCCGACGGGTAGTTTTGTGATTTATTTGATGAACCGTTGAAAACAAACATTAATTAAAAATACAGGTGTGTAAGGGACAGGTTAGCAAACGCTGAAACTCTGAACTCAGATCATCATTCGAGGGGAAACCCTCGAATAGTCGAATTTAATAGGCACTTTGTTACTCACGTAAACTATCTATTATTTAAATTAAAAATAGAATAATAAATAAACTTTTTATAAAAAAAACCGACTTCATAAATCAATAAATAAGACGTAGCATTTAATGTGCTACGTAGGTACAGTCAAAAGCCCGTCACACTTGACACTACCAGTTTAAGCTGAGCTCTTTATTTATACCGCGCGCCATACAAAGCAGGGCCCGGTCCAAAGTCCAAAGCTTGACGTACTCTTGACTGTACCTATTGATCTGTTTGAAGTCGGTGCCAAGCCAAATAAGTTTACCTAAAGGCTATACTACGTCCGCCTTCAAACAGATCAGTTTATTTTTCGGTTTTTGAAGTCGGTTTAATTTTTTTTTTCACTAAATAAGATTATAATCTCTCGACACATTGTGAATCGACTCAACTTTATTCACGTTGACGGACTTTTTAATTTTTTATTGCACTTTTTGTAGTGCAACTTAACCTAACTTCCTTGGGGAAAGTTGTTCAGTTTCATAAGGAGAACAAGCTGAAGTTTCACTAGCTAATTTAGTCACCCCATCTATCTTTTTTAAATTTTTATTATGAGATGGGTTAACTCTTGACCTCAATCTGGACCAAGGTCATAGATGAGGTCGACAATGGAGCGAGTTAACCCAGAAAATGCCGATAAAGGCACTGGTACTCCCACGCACCGACGGAACACAGCAAGCTGTTTGGCGTCGGACTTCGATAGGAGGGTGGTCGCGAACCAGACGGCCCTTTACAGAGCCTACCACACCGCATGAGATCATAGGACGACACCTCAGATTCAGAGCTAATTGAGGTGCCGTTGCTCGGGGGTGGATTAATAGGAGGTAGGTCTCATTTGTGTTTCGACTATTCTCAACCGATCACCACACGGCGGTAAACTACAACTACTACTCTACAACCTGTTCCTTTTGATATCCCATAACTCCAGGATATCAATGAGACCACGTATATGAATCAAATAGCATACATTATCAATTATTAATAATTGATAATGTATACTAGGAAATGTGAATTTCCATAAAAACAGCTTTACGTAAGAAATGACAACATCGCATTATCGTATTCAAAATTATAAATGATTGAAACTAATTGTCAATGAAAGCGTATCAACTTAGGACTCGTTTTATGGGAGAAAGATCTTGAAATATTTTAATTTTTATTGATGATTTCTCCGAAAATACCCATTTAAAAACATATGTTCCTAGGAATTTTTAAATTATTTTTGTTCATACAATTATAACCTTAGAGCAGGGCTTGAAAACGGTTAAGGTATAACGGTATGGTACAGGCATAAAATTTCAATACCGTATCAATTTAAAGGTAGAGTCAAAACGGTTAAGAATTACGGTTACGCTACCGGTATAAAAAAAACCTAAAACGATACCTTTATCATTTTAAAATAATATTATACCTTTATTTTTATAGCTACCGTAACCGAAATTATTTCGGTATACCGAAAAAACGCCAGCGTGACTTTTCCGGCAACGTATGGGAACGTCATACCGCTTACTGTTTTAACCGATACTTTTTTTATTTTTATTTTTTTATTATAAGATGGGTTAACTCTAGACCTCAATCTTGACCATAAGGTCAAAGATGAGGTCGACGATGGAGCGAGTTAACCCAGAAAATGCCGATAAAGGCACTGGTACTCCCACGCACCGACGGAACACAGCAAGCTGTTTGGCATCGGACTTCGATAGGAGGGTGGTCGCGAACCAGACGGCCCTTTACAGAGCCACCACACCATAGGATGACACCTCAGATTCAGAGAAAAATGAAGTGTCGTTGCATGGGATGGATTACTAGTAGGCTAGGAGGATTCTCAACCGATCACCACACGGGTAGAATCGGTTGAGAATAACACCACCCCATCTCTTTCCGTGGGTTATTCAAGCCCTGCCTTAGAGTAATGGGATATCAAAAGGAACAGGTTGTATAAAGCAATATATGCTCTACCTACTCTTAAAGAAATATAAACGTGAGTGAATGTATTTTGTGCAGAATCCGTTTCCGTATTACGGGGTTAGCCACAAACCATGGGATGGGTTTATAATAATATAGCGCACCCAATAAGGAAACACCTCGCTTCAATTCACAAGGCAATTCAGATAACCGAACTTGAAGATTGAATAATGTAGAACATAACGATGTTTTCCCTTGCAGGGGTAACAGAGACATAATCCTATGTTACTAATGTTACAGATGCGAAAGTTTGGATGGATGTTTGTAAAGCCGGTTTGGTCGAGTGGTAGCGACGTTTGCCTCTTGATCGACGGGTCCTGGGTTCGAAACCCAGTCGGGACAATTATTTGTGTAAAACGCAGATGTTTGTTCTCGGGTCATTGGTGTTTGTGTATGTCTTTAAGTGTGTTCCGAGGGACCCACGATACAAGGAAAAAATCTGGGCCTTTGAGTGTATGTCGTTTTCAAAAATAGTTAAGATTTTTTCCCTTGCAGGGGTAACAGAGACATAATCCTATGCTACTAATACTCACTGAAAACCAGCGTGGTGGCTCGTGGTCTCATGGTAGTTAGTTATTATTTTTGTTATTTTCAAAATTAGTGATAGTTATTTCAGAGTTAAAGTCAAAAGTTGCTTTATTTCATAAAACGTGCAGAATTTTATTTAAAATAAGTCAAAATAGTGAATTGCATTATTATCATTTTCAACTTTGCTACTATGCGCAAAGTATGGTATTGTATTTTCCTTTGTTTAGCAGTTTATGGTAGGTTTTTCATATCGCATAAAAAGAGCGCGTCTCGCCATCAAACTGTTTAGTTTGGCGAGTAATATAACTAAGACAAACTGTAACTTACCGTTGTACAAATAAATTTAAAAAAAAATATCCTGATTCCCGATTCGCAACATATAGCTGAGTTGAGGACCCTTTGTCTCGGACCCTACAACACATAGCGATCTAAAGCTAGTTTTTTATTGTCTTTATGTAGTGTATCGTGTTTTACTGTTTAATCTTGCCTGTTATACAGGGTGATAAAAAACCTCCTAGCTATATTCAAAATCCTGTACCAGTATTGCTTATAGAACACTTTATTTTTCATTTTTTTTAAATGTAAGTTGGATTTTTTTTCCTAAACGTAGACTCTACTCGGGTTCATCCCCCGAGCTCTTCCCGCACCCCTCGCGTGATTGGTGTAGGAGTAATGTCTACGTTTAGGCAAAAAATGAACTATTCCCATTGAAAAAAAAAATGTATTTCTAAAATGTGTCTTTGAGTGATACTGGTTCAGGATTTTGAATATAGCTAGGAGGTTTTTTATTACCTTGTATGTGTTGTTATGTGCTATGTTATTATTTTTTTTTTATATAATTTTGTCATTCTTTCTTTCTAATATTATAAGAGCGAAAGTTTGGGAGTATGGATGATGTTTGTTGCTCTTTCAGCTAAAAGAGCTCAGTGCAGGGGATCTATTCAACTAATCAATGGCATCTTAATGGCAATAGAATGACATTATTGACTTTTTATCCATTTAGGTGGCAACCTGTTGCTCTTAAATGCTGAAGGCTGAAAATGTTTTTTAATGTGTAAGTTAAAATTGTGTTTTATAATGTATCCCCTGTTGGATATCCTTAAATAAGTAAAATACAAAAAATCGGAACTATCGAACTTCAGGCCCCGTCGATTAAGAGGCAGTGCGGCAGCCAATTAACCTAATGAGCTGTCGAAAAGTTTGCTGGAACTCTTCGTAATTATCTTCGGTTGTTTTCATTAATGCGGGTACATAAATAAACTAGGAAAAAGGCATTTGCAAGCATGTGAAATGCACTTCTAAAACTAACTCCTTCATAAAACTACACAATAACTTACATAACTTATAACTTGATAAACCAATAGTTCATAATTTAAATTGGTAAAGTTTTATCACGAGTAACAATCAAGTTGTAACTTGATAACCAAACTTCCCTGAAGTTGGCAACGAATGTTGTTTTGTGCTGACCTGCTCAAGTTACAAAGTGAATGATAACTTCAATAACTGCTTTATAAATGCACCTTGATATATTAGGTCTTTACCTATGAAATTGCCGTTTTTCATACAATATTTTTGGAAAACTGAATTTCCCATACTAACGTTTTTGGATTTTTCTCGTTTGTGTTTCCTTAGTCGCCTTTTACGACGCCCACGGAAAGAAATGGGGTGTTGTTAGTCTCAACCGATCACCTTACGGCATGAAACGTGCGTGCGATCAGCTGATTTGCCTTTGTATGGGATTTTTACAGGTTTATTTTGGGGAAGTAGTTCAGTTTCATGGGCACATTCTGTGATTGATGTTGCCTTCAACCCAAAGTCGATGATGGTGCTTCTTCTTATCGTGTAGGTATAGTCAAGTATGTGGCGAACTTGGCTAACCCTTGTGTCAGAGTTTTAAAACCGCACAATGGCCTCTAACTTGGTTTTAACGACTGTAGTCAATCGACGACAGCCGGAATCATAGTGCTTAAAATAATAATAATATATGTATTAAGTATCCTAACGGTTTGTTACTTCTCTCCACACCCAAAGGTTGCCGATAAGATATTGCTTCTTAGCAATGGGGCCGCCTTTTGTACCCTGACATAACTTTTTTGTATAAAATGTAACTGTACCTTATCTGTGTTGGAGTGCAATAAAGTATATTGTATTGTATTGTATTGTATTGTATTGTATTTAGTTCTTTAATAATATTATAAAGAGGAAAGTTTTTAGTGTTTGTTTGGATTGAATAGGCTTCGAAACTACTGCACCGATTTGAAAAATTCTTTCACCATTAGAATGCTACATTAACCCTGAGTAACATAGGCTACACAATTTTCCCGAATCCCAAGAGAACGAAGACCGGGGCGGAATGCTAGTGTCTTCTCTACTAATATTATAGAGAGGAAAGATTTTATTGTTTGTTTGTTTACATTGAATAGGCTCCGAAACTACTGAATCAATTTGAAAAATTCTTTCACCATTAGAATGCTACATTATCCTTGAGTAACATAGGCTACATAATTTTCCCGAATTTCCACGAGAACGAAGTCCCAGCTGGAATGTCTTAATAAGTAAGCCACCAATATTCTTACTTTGTCAGTATTTACGGTTATTCGGAAGCCGGCTTCCCTCATAAAAAATAAATGAATTCCTTACACGTCGCTGAACGTATTTGGAGTCAGGAGAACCACACACGATGTATTAGGAATAACGGCCTTTAGACAATAGGGTTTCTTAAAAGTCTTAAAAGAGAAGGTATAGGAAAGATTTTTAGGTCCATATTGGACTTATGGATTTGAATCAGCTCAAAGTCAAAATCAAAAATATTTATTTCATAGAACATACAAAGTGCTGCTTGAAAACGTCATAAAATCACATTAGCAAAATCAATATAAAAATCACTGAGCAAAATAGTGAATTACATTAGTATTTTTAACTTTGCGCTTATCCGCAAAGGTGCAGTCTTCCTCATGAGAAGAATAGGCAAGAAACTCCGAGGGTCGCTCTTTTTAAGTCAATCATATAAGTTTTTTTACTTATAATTTTAATTGACTTAATATCTGAATAACTCTGGAGCTGAGCAATTTATTCTCATGGTTGCTTGTCTAACAGATAATCAGAAATTCTATAATAGCCCTTTTTACAATGTTTTTGTTTAATTATTGTCTTAATTAAAGAGCGGTGATAGCCCAGTTTTCAGGCTTTCCTCTTATTTACTTAATTAGAATTTCGTGTAGCATACTGAATTTTTTTATCAACCCATGTCTAGCGAAGACAAATTTCTTAGTTACATCACGATTCTTTCTTTCACCGCTGAGCAAGTGATAATTATTGAAAAATCCATATATAAATCCGAAAAGACGAAGTTTGTGTCACAGACCCGCACCGGGACTATAACTCGCTACCTTTCGGTTAAAAATCTGGCTCATTACCAACTGGGCTATCAATCATCACTTATCAAATGTTAAGTTGATTGAGTAGCTGGAAAGCACAATATTTTCCAAGTAATTGAGTGTTCCATACTGGAACAGGGTTTTCTTATTTTATTTTAATTTTAAGGGTTTAACATAGACAACAACAAATTTGGAAGGTTTTTTGTTTTTCATTTTTCTTGATCGTGCATGGTTGACTTGGCTTGATCATACCGTGCCTCAAGAGGTCACATCTGTCAATCGAAGATGACAGTTCCAATTGATATCTCGAACGACACGTTAGCCGCTTGCCAGCGCTCGCTAAAATTCCAAAAAAAATTGTGTATTTCGTGGTGTGATTCGCGCCTCCCCCCTATGGATAGTTTTTGAAGTGCGAGGTGGACAATTCTTCAACACTCATCCCTAGTTACAATGCAAGGACTGCAGTTTTACCTATCTACGCAAGCCCGGCCGGCATAAGGAGTCTTCCGAGTGAAACGCCAGGTAAGATAGCCAGTTAATTGCAGCAACATTAAGTTTTCAATTTCAAGTAATTTTTGAAGTGAAAACTTCTTTAACGGCTTTGAGCACTTTTAGTATGGGAAAAATTTTAAACTCGCGATGAACTCGCGTCAGATGTCACGTGACCCTGATCGAAAATGCGTAGGATAGGGTTGCCACCTTTTTTGAAGTGAAAACTTCTTTAGCAGCGTTGTGCACTTAGAAGTATGGGTGGAAACCTGGACGGATGGCAGCCCTATGGTAAAATTAACTTTTTTATTTTTTATTATAAGATGGGTTAACTCTTGACCTCAATCTTGACCATAAGGTAAAAGATGAGGTCGACGATGGAGCGAGTTAACCCAGAAAATGCCTATAAAGGCACTGGTACTCCCACGCACCGACGGAACACAGCAAGCTGTTTGGCGTTGGATTTCGGTAGGAGGGTGGTCGCGAACCAGACGGCCCTTTACAGAGCCTACCACACCTCTCTGTCTCTGTGACAGATGTCAACGATGTCAACAATTATTCGCACATAGACTATTTTACTGAATTGAAAGTAGACAGTTTGATCGAGTGGAAACGTTGCCAGATTGTAAGCAACAGGTCGAGGGTTTCGAATCCTGAGAGAATAACGGACTGTTTTTGTGTATTTTGTTTTATTTCCGTATTAATGTTCAAGTTTTCACTTCTGCCGGCACTCCCGGAGAGCAACCCGTTGTTTTTTTTTCGGAAAATTAGGCTACTTACTAAATTTCTGGGCGAACGTGAAGCGTCTCCGTCTATAAGGTTTTCCCTTGTGTCGTGGGTCCCTTGGAACACACATAAAGACAAACACAAACACCCATGACCCGAGAACAAACATCTGCTTTTTACACAAATGTTTGCCCCGACTGGGGATCGAACCCAGGACCCGCCGATCAAGAGGCAGCGACACTACCACTCGACCAAACCGGCCGTATATATGTATGTGTCTATTACACATACATATATACACTCACGCCTATCATCCCTTATGGGATAAGCAGAACGTCATGTGGTTCTGAAAGCACTTGACGTCACATTTGACATTTGTTGTTTTGGTTATTTAAATAGAACATTATATACCTAGGTTGTCAGCTTTTCGCTCAGATTAATGAAGTCCATTCTGCTTTTCGCCTACCATTTTATTTTGTCTATTTAGTATTTGTTTTTTAAACCTGATTGAAAAATGTAGACTCTCGATGTATACATACAGCTCACAGACACATAGTAATAATAGTAGAATCCAATAATGAAATGATAAGGAAATCAATCCCTTTTCTAATTAGTAAAATGATTATTATTTATTTCCCTGGCAAGGCTCTTTTATTAGAATATCTAGACTCATAGAAGGACTTAGCTTAACTGTTAAGGTTATTCCGATATCTGGGGTTAACAACCGCTTCCTCTGTCAATTAGAACAGGGCAAAATGTGGAGAAACTTTAGTTTCAAAAAACAGGCAAAAAAATGTATGTGTTACCGTCGTAAAACCCGTAATTTTGTTTTTAATATATAAAACAAAGCAGGGTTTGTTCAAACACTTATAACTCGAGAACGCCTGGACCGATTTTCATGGTTTTTGATTTGTTGTTTTTGTATCTGTTCCGAATAGCAGAATAACTATTAAAAACATGTGAAAATTGACGAAAACATTCCCACGGGAACGAAGTCCCGGGCAAAAAGATATAAGACATTGTTAAATGGAAAACACCTTTTACTCCGATATTTAACAATTACAATGCAAGAACGCATATCTCCGATCTACGCGCGAGAACGATATGTCAAGCGGCCGTTTAGTGTTGTGCCACACCTTTTTTTGTTGTTTAATTTATCGAGAAAGGCAAAGGAAACTATGTGGATACAGCCATGTCTTCAGTGAAAAATCTTCTTTCTCTCACTTAACCTTCTTTTTTTTTGGGTTTTTTTGAAACACCTTGTATAATAAGATTCCCATGTGCATTCAAAATTTACCTTTGGACAAATTAAAAACACTAATAAAACAAAAACTTTGGAAAAAGGGTTATTACAGAACTTCTGATTGTCTATCAGACAAGCAGCCAAAAGTTATTTCAGATTTAGTTAAAATGAGAAAATACTAAAATTTAAATTCTGCTCTGGGGAAGACTGCCCTTTGCAAATAGACGTAGAGTCAAAAGAACAAATATGTGAGTGGTTGTGCAAAAAGGGACCTCAATGGAAAATAATTGATTTCGAGTAAATCGCGTTTAAAGTTTCGAGTCGATATGAATTTCGCCTCGAGCGCGCTCATAAAAAAATCCACGTAAAAAAGCTGACAGACCAAAAAAACTAAATTAATGAAAAACAAAAAAAACCCTTTTCAATCCCTTCAGGTCCCTTTTTGCGTAACAACTCACATATGTACGTAGGTATTTACTTATTTTAAGTAACATCCTAAATGTCCTATGAAATAAAGCTATTTTAACTTTGACTTTGACATTACATACATACGCTCACGCCCATACGGGGTAGGTAGAGCATCAGTGGTTCAGAAAAAAAATCTGAGAGTTATTTGATGAAACATGATGTATAGTGGTGAGGGGTTATCAGACTTTCGCCCACAATACAGCAACACCTTCCCGTCCCTATTACTGACTTTTACAGTATGCGTGGGTAGAGTTGGAATCTGGTACATTCTAAGTTATCCTTTCACTCCCAGTCCATAATGGAAGAAAACTTTTAATTTTTTGATGTCACAATATTGAACAGTCGACTCCACAGTTTCTTGTTCCAACAATACCCGCCACATAAGGTCCAGCATTCTCATTACGTGCTCCATATTGAGCTCTCCTTATCTCCACTACGCACGACTAGCGTGAGCGCTACAGCATACTGATGTTTGGGAACCACTGGCCCTAGCATCTAATTACTAACAGAAAAATGTTGGATGACTCTAAATAAGTTAGCGATACTTCTAAATTTTTTTTTGTATAACAAACTGACATTTAGGGCCTCATCACAAAATATAAAACAAATACCTATGTAGACGATGTTTTAAAATGGCTGTATGAACATAGATTCCTTTGCTTTTCAAAAATTGTCTTAGTGGTGTTTTGATGTTTTGTGATAAAGCATTTTATTCCTTGTAACTTTCAATTATAGTTGATCGAAGTTCAAATGGCTAAATGTAGTTAAGTACACTCGAGAGCACGTCAAGCTTGGCACTTTGGACTTTGGAACGGCCCTGCATTGTATGGCGCGCAGTATAAAATAAGAGCTCAGCATAAACTGGTAGTGTAAAGCGTGACCTGCTCTTGACTGTACCATCTCGATTATACGTCAGCTTTCAAAGAAAAAAACTGCATCAAAATGTCCATTCGTTTAGAAGCTACGATGCCACAGACAGAAACACACGTCCGATTTATAACACCCCTCTTTTTTTGTCAGGTTGATGAAAATATGCGAATTCCCATCAAATGCTTATTCCCAAAAATATGCTAATCCTCATAATTCCCATGAGGTTAAGAAAAAAAAAGAAACGGTTTTAGAACTTGAACAAACCACCACACAACCCAACAAATTGTCCAATTAAACCCGTTTTTAATTTAGCGCCATCTATCCAAATGTTTTAAAACTAAATGGGCTTTGAGAGCGACTGTATACACAAAAGCCTTCGCGTAGGATTGGTTCGACGAGTATAATGTTCAGTTATCTTAGTTCTAGTTACATCTGTAAGATGGCGTTAAGGGTACTATTTGGACAAAGAAAACGTAGATTTATCTGTGTTACTAACTATTTTACAAGGAAGATCCCTCCAAAACAGCCAATTTGCAAATTTTTCAGTCTTATTTCTACATATCAACATACAACTCTCCTGTTCCGCGTCTTAGTAACCTAGCAAATAAGTATCACCAAGCAATTGATTTCTTTGAGGACTCTTTGCCACAATTTCGTAAGAAAGTCATGCAGCAGCTTAGAAACATTTAAAACTTTGTTAATTTTGTAAAAGAATGTAGTATTATTATTGTAACACACAAACGTGTTCTTAATGGTATTTTCCTTTAATTGTGTACTCGTTTAGTTTTTAGTTCGAAGATTGTTTGTTTACTTATGTATTAGCGATGTAAACGTTGGCAAATCTTTAAAAAAATATATATATAAAATTGCAGGACCTGACTCACTGACTCATCAACGCCCAGCAGTTGAAATTTGACCCGAAGCTCGAACTATTTATAACGGTAAGCATTAGGGAGAATTTTACGTTATTCCCACGAGAACGTTGTCCCGGGTATGCCCTAGTAAATTATATGTCTAGTCTAGGACTAGGGTAGTGGCTGGATGAAAAAAGCGGAGGATCGTGCAAAGTGGCGCACCTTGGGGGAGGCCTATGTTCAGCAGTGGACTGCAACAGGCTGATATGATGATGATAGGACTAACCTGGACAAATTTACATTATCCACATTATTGATATGATAATAGAGGTTATCAATCCTTATTTATTTTACTATGATAATAATTTTCTATTTATAAAATAAATGATAAAATAAATAAACGAGTCCAACTCCCAACCGCAATCGACGTTTTCTTACCAGCATAAATTTAAAAATCTATTTGAAATCCAACTAACAGAGTAATAAATAACATTTCCTAACCCACAAAACTTGATCTCAATAAAACGCCCAAGAAAAGAATAACTCTGCTCGAAGATACTCGATCCCCACCCAAGTGTCTCTCGTAGAGAAATAAAAGAGGAACACCATTTATATAATATGGAGTTGGAAATCTGCGTTTTATTGCTGAAGCGGGCTGCGTTGTGTTTTATGGTCAGACTGTATCTTGTGGCCCTTTGTGGAGCAAGACTGAGGAATTAGCGAGACATTCTTGGAATCAATCAATTATTAACCACTGGAGCACCGCAAATTTTCGCGAAAATTTTTGTTTTTCGCGGAAAGCTTAGGGCTTGACCCCACCCTACTGCACCGTTTCAGAAAAAATAATTTTGTTCAACCGTTCCTTCTTCTATTCACATCCCGTTTTTTTTAAAAAAATCTGTACGGATTTTTCTAATCAGAGCCGACGGCGCTCAGCGGCGAAACGGCGCGGTGGCTCCTATAGGAGAGATGGGGTGGTGTTATTCTCATCCGATAACCACATATTGTGCACGGCCAGCTCATACAATCCGAATATCTTTAAAGTTCGAGTGAATGGGTTTCTTCTGGGTGAGCTCGCTACATTCTCGACCGCATCGTGGTTTTGAAATAGATTGTGGTCAAGACTGAATGCCTAGCCCAAATCTTAAACCTAGAAAGGTGTTTTGTTCAAACGGTATAGTACAGACTATGAAAAAGAAAGGATCGCCTATGACTTAATCTGATCAGTAGGAAACCACTCGTCTAGTTTCACCAATAAAAAGGGTTTATGCACAAACTTGTAGTGAACTGTAGCCGAGTACGTACTTCGAGTTACTTCTGAAACCCTACTTCATATTGACTCTTCTATTAAATAGAAAATAGACGATACACTCAAAGGCCTACACTAAGGTTTTCCCTTGTGTTGTAGGCCCCTTGAAAAATACAAACCGTGTGGTGATCGGTTGAGAATAACACCACCCCACCATCTCTTTCCGTGGGTGTCGTAAGGAGCGACTAATGAAACACAAATGAGACCTGCCTCCTAGTAATCCATCCCAGGCAACGACACCTCAGTTTGTTCGGAATCTGAGGTGTCGTCCAATGGTCTCATGCGGTGTGGTAGGCTCTGTAAAGGGCCGTCTGGTTCGCGACCACCCTCCTACCAAAGTCCGACGCCAAACAGCTTGCTGTGTTCCGTCGGTGCGTGGGAGTACCAGTGCCTTTATAGGAATTTTCTGGGTTAATTCGCTCTAACGTCGACCGTATGGTGAAGATTGAGGTCAAGAGTTAACCCATCTTATAATAAAAAAAAAAAAAAAAACATAAAGACATAAAGACATACAAGAACACTCCTGACCCGAGAAAAAATGACAAAAATATGTGGCCTAATATGGAATTAAACCCATGACCTATCAATCAAGAGGCAGAGTGCCACTACCACGCGACCAACCTGGCCGGCCGTCTATTGTTTATGTACGAGCGGCCGCACATCAGGTTACCACAAGCGTGCACTCTGTGGTGTTGCGATAAGAGCGGTTTTGCAACGAAATGGAGTAACCTCATGCGCTGGCATCTATACAGACAGCAGCATGTCATGATACCCATTTGCACTACGAAAGCCGGCGCTATAACGAGCGAGATAAAAGCGACGTCAAGGTCATCATGTTTAGCCCGGTGTGCTGTTGTGTGTAAAATAATAATAATAGGTCTTTACCTATGAAATTGCCGTTTTTCATACAGTATTTTTGGAAAACTGAATTTTCCATACTAACGTTTCTGGGTTTTTCTCGGGAATGCGAAATCCTAATTTAGCAAAATTTTCTGGGAAGGTTTGGACAACATTAAGTTAATTTTCATCATACTGACTTTATTGATAGTTGTAACTGTAACAAAGGTACAGCAAAAATAAGCAATGAAACGTGCAACGGATGAAACGAGCTATATTTGAGCTTCTTTTTCAGCAAATAAATCTAAATTAAATATGTATTAATTTGACTCAATGTCTTCGTTATATGGCCAAGGTTTTAAATGAAAAACAATATTAGTAATAGCTGTTCAATCAAATAAATTATGAATAAAATAAAGCTTGAGAAAAAATCGGCAATTTCATAGGTAAAGACCTATTAATAATCATCCATCCCTTCGCATTTATCCTCACAAATCTTTATGAAGAGAACGATCACATAATCGTCGATTTATACATATCTTAATGTATTGCTGATTGTTTCAATATCTATGTACACATTCAGGCCCGGCTTAGCCTAGTGTGTTTTTTTTTGTAATGGTTGTGTAAATAAAAGTATTTTATCTCTTACGTCATGTTAGGTAGTACTCTAACACTATAATTTATGTACAATAGTATAATCTGCCACTATTTGAATTTAATTAATAGTTATTTTAATCAATATGCAAGCTTTATGCAAGACATATTTTAGTGCACAAATGTACGTGCAAAACGTAGATGCATTCTCCCGCCCTGTCTCTTAGGGTAATGTGCCACGTTTATAATGTTGTATAGGAACATACAGGACAACAGAAATTTGGCAACGACTTCAGTTACCAATTTGTGAACATTGGACTGAATCACAGACAGAGAAATGGCAAGCTGGCACGTGCAGTGCATACACTATTAAAACCCAATATGCGCAGGCACGTATAATGCGTACATGTTCTGTCACCGATTATTGGTTAAATAATGGGTACAATAGCTAAAGAACCAGTATTGGAACTCAATGTTGTGGGTTCAAATACTGGGGCTCTACTCTGTACTATCTTCGATCGACGGACGGCCGATAATTTTAACTACCTGTCGTCTCTTTGAAATTTCGGTCGTAGATAGTAGTATAGAGCCCCTTGTTCGGGCCTGGGCCTGAGCAGCGCAAGACAAATGGATTGAAAATCTGACGCTTCGATGTTTCAGTCGTAGGCTTAGACCATAAACACTATAGACGGAGTACTTATGACGTCACAGCACATTTGAAACAGATGCAAAAATGTGAGTTCCTACAAGATAGTAAGAGATAGGTTACTTTGACGCCATCTCTTTCTGTGTAACCCATTTTTTGATGTCACACTTTTCAAAGTGTGACAAACAAAGCATTTGATCTGCAGCTTCTGTCAGTCATTACGGTTTTTAAGGTTATGCGCATAAAGTTTATTCGTTTTTGTGGTGAATTTGTGAGAAAAGACTCCATTAGTTAAGTTGTTGTACAGCTTTTGTACAGTGAGGTATGGTTGGGTGCAGGGAAGAGGTAAACTGTTGCTATTTAAAAGGAGCACGCTCCTGGCTCCTTCTATAGTGTGTACAGTCTAAGGTCGTAGGTGAACAGAATAGGCATCCTGTACAGCTTAATACGTGTATTACGTTAATTAATTACCACTTAATACATAGATGGCGATAAACTACACGCACGACGTAATTAGAAATTTCACTGCTTGACTTGAAGACACGATAGCTTACTTGGTCCACCAATTCGCATTGGGCCAGCGTGGTGGACTATGGCCTAAATCCCTTTCGTGTTTCGAAGGGAGGCCCGTGCCCCTCGGTGGGGACGTATATGGGCTGGTAAAAAAAAAAAACAAAGACGCGTCAGATAATTTTGTCGTACATAATATCTCATTCCGCTTTTTCGTTTTATCGCATTTAAGGAACAGTCAGAACGACACAGACATAACAAAATTATGTCACGCGTCTATGCTAGCTGTGCAGGACTTTACTTTACGTATCTATATGTAAACACTTTATGACACATTAGCTTTCCGCTCGGGACTTCGTTCCCGTGGGAATTCCGAAAAATCATGTACCCTATGTCCATCCCGGATAATGTAGGATTCTAATGGTGAAAGAATTTTTCAAATCGTTCCAGTAGTTTCGGAGCCTATTCGATGCAAACAAACAAACAAACAACCAAATCTTTCCTCATTATATTAAGTATAGATATAGATAATCAGAAGGTCAAAACAAAAGAGATGGATACAAAGAAAACTTATTTTGTGAGAAATAAGTTAGAGAGCAAAAAAATATGAAAATAAATACTGAAATCGAACAAATTCTTTTAAATACATCCAAATTCTTTCTTTCTCCTTTTGACAATGGGAACGCTTTTATTTTGGAAACAATTCTAGCGACTAATGGATTTTTAGATTATTTTCTTGTACCAATAAGAAAGCATCTAAATAATGGAACTTTTATTTTTGTTCTTGTAAACATACAATGCTAGAATTCTTTCAAAGGCCGCGTCTACACTATAGCCCAGTTGGTAATGAGCCAGACTTGTAATACGAAGGTCGCGGGTTCAAACCCTGGTGCGGGCCTGTACCACTAAATTCGTCTTTTCGGATTTATGTAGGGATTTCTAATTATCACTTGCTCAACGGTGAAGGAAAACATCGTGATGAAACCCGCCCGTCTAAGAAAATTCATTTTCGAAAGACGAGCGGTCCACCAACCCGCATTGGGCCAGCGTGGTGGACTATGGCCTGAAAATCCCCTTCGTGTTTCGAAGGGAGGCCCGTGCTCCTCGGTTGGGACGTATATGGGCTGCTAAGGGTCTACACTGTGTTTTATCTTGACCTAATGACCTTTTTAACCCCCAATAAAAAAAGAGGGGTGGTATAAGTTTAATTTGAGTATGTCTGTATGTCTATCTGTGGCATCGTAGCTCCTAAACGAATGGACCGATTTCTTTGCGGTTTTTTTGTTAGAAAGCTGACACTATCGAGATGGTTCTATTTGAATTGGTTTAGCAGTTTTAAAGTTATAAGCAATCGAATAACAGCAGGCCAAGTACGATAATGACAGCGCCGCGAAAACACCGCGGTCCTATGACAAAATGTCAACATTCACAACGCCATAGGGCGAGCAAGCCTTTGCGCGGGACCCCCGCGCAATCAAAGTGAAGTTTCAGCGTGAAACGAGCACGAGTTTGTCGTTATCGTGCTAGAGCTGCAGAGGTGATACGAAATTTTAATTTTAGAGCAGTCTTTCCCAACGTGGGCGATAACGCCCCCTTGTGGGCGCTGCAGGCCTAAAGGGGGGCGGTAAGAGACCCAGAAAAAAAAGGGGGCGTTGTGTAGGGCTTTGGGGTCGATTTATAATTTCATCTACCTAGCTAGGAAGACTCTTAGACACCGACTGAGCTCTCGACTCTCGACTACATCTTGTGAACATCAACTAATATTAATTAAGATATAGCTCAAACTCGGTTCGATATAATAGACCGTGGGCAATCATGTTTTAACAAGTTTTTGTTAAATAATCCGATTTGTACATTCCTGTATCAATCGGCTGGTTCTATAATACTTGTTCTTGCTTGTCGAGTACGATTGGGCGTCGAATGAGATAAACGAGTTTATGCACGTTTGTCTTATTCCTGTTGGTGCGTGCTGCTTATGCAATCCTATATAAACGACGTAAATTTATTTTATTTTCATTTGCGGTTTCGCGCATAATAGATAAGCAGTACTTCATTATAACACTTACGTATTTCTCAAAACAAAACAATGTCGGAAGTAAAAAAGAAGAGACGGCAATACTCTGCGGAATATATTAAATTCGGATTTATTGAAAATCCCACAAACCCGTCGTCGCCTTTGTGTCTTCTATGTCTAAAAACATTTTCGAACGAAGCAATGAAGCCTTCAAGACTGCAAGATCATTTGAATAAAATGCATCCAGATAAGAAAGACAAGAATGTAGCATATTTTCAAGACCTAGAGAAGAAGCATAATACTCAGCCAAGTGTATCAAAACTATTTTCGGCGGCTGCTAAGCAAGATGACGACGGACTTCGAGCTTCGTACAATATCCCTTTGTTAATTGCTCAAAAAGGCAAACCACACAACATCGGAGAAGAGTTAATTTTGCCAGCAATTAAGGAAGTAATAACTACTGTGCTTCATAAACCGGCCGCAGATATTATCCAAAAAATTCCTTTGAGTAATAATTCTGTGCAAAGACGAATTGATGAAATGGCTGAAAACATTGAAGAATCATTGTGCAATCATCTGAGGACTAGTCAATTCTCAATTCAGCTCGATGAGTCCACTTTACCAACTAATGAAGCGTTGTTGCTATCTTACGTGAGGTTTATTAAAGATGAGAAAATACGTGAAGAACTATTGTTTGCCAGAAATTTGGAGACAGATACAAAAGGCGAAACCATATTCAATACATTGGAAAAGTTTTGTGAAGAGAAAGAGATTCCTTTGAAAAATATTATATAAGTTGCTACGGATGGCGCTCCGGCTATGACAGGGCGCCATAAAGGCTTCATAGCGTACCTAAAAAATAAAATTCCAGATGTCCTTGCTATACATTGCGTTATTCATAGACAACATTTGGTTGCTAGAAACTTAAGTGAACGACTATTTCAATCACTGCAATATGTCATCAAAGCAGTCAATAAAATCCGTAGCAGCTCTTTGAATGATAGATTATTTCATCAGCTTTGTGTTACTAATGACGAAGATTTCAACCGTTTGTTGCTTCATACTGAAGTTCGTTGGCTGTCAAGAGGCAATTGTCTGATTCGATTTTATAACCTGTTTGACTCTGTGATAGAGTTCTTGGAAACTAAAGATACAGAACTGCGCAACAAGCTCATAACATCAAAGAATGATATAGCTTACATGACAGACCTGTATAAATTGTTCAACGACATGAACCTCCAACTGCAAGGCGATGAACTAAATTTAATTAAAACAAAAAATGTCGTTGCTGCTTTCGCAGCCAAACTGCTTCTGCACAAAAAGAATATGGGCAGACGTGAGTTTCACAATTTTCCGAATTTATCAGTATCCTGCAGTAACGAC
Source organism: Aproaerema taeniolella (assembly GCA_949987775.1). Classification (NCBI taxonomy): domain Eukaryota; kingdom Metazoa; phylum Arthropoda; class Insecta; order Lepidoptera; family Gelechiidae; genus Aproaerema; species Aproaerema taeniolella. The sequence continues at coordinate 2,712,878 of OX465268.1, read as the reverse complement.
GACTTGTTTGCCTACTGCCAACATTTGGAAAACCTCCACATTGACTTCACCGAACGATACCAGGACATTTTAAACTTGGAAATACCAGACTGGGTGTTGGATCCGTTTTCAAATGTCAACATAGCAATGTCACCTCAGCTGGAAGAAGAACTTATAGAATTGACAACAAACGAAGAAATAAAAATCAAGTTCAAAAATGGATATCAAGAATTTTGGCTACAAAAACCGGTCCTGCAATTGTACCCTAGATTGTGGTCAATTGTTCAACGATTCTTGATAGCATTCCCATCGTCATATTTGTGTGAACGTGGATTTAGTGCTGTGGCAACGCTGCTTACTAAAAAGAGAAATCGTTTGCGTGTTACCGAACGTGGCGACTTGCGGCTGTTTTTGAGTAAATTGGAACCTGATATCAACAAAATTATTGAACAGCATCAGATTCAACCTTCACATTAGTTTTTATATAAGAATTGATTATGTTTGTTTTATTTTCAATAAAAGATACTCTGTCCGAATACTATAAAGTTGCGTTTCAATAATCAGTTATAAGTACTTAGCGGTTTTTAAGTATGTTTAAAAAGGGGGGCGTTAAAAAATAATTTATTCTTAAAGTGGGCAGTAGACAAAAAAAGGTTGGGAACCCCTGTTTTAGAGTGACTGCAATGTCATGAAGGCTAAGATTTATCTAAGCAAAGTAAACAAAGACGCAGGCGTAACGCTAGTTACTTCTGTTATAAAAACCAGTGTAAATCAGACCCAACACAAAAAAATACAAGCTCAGAAAATAATTTTACGCAATGTCTCAACAGACATAAAAATCATTTTATAACTCTCTGTTACAGCTTCCAATCTCAGATAGGTGACAACAGTGAGTAGAAGTACCTGTTTTAAGTATAAACGTGTTGATCTTTTTTGACATTAGAAATGTCTTTTCGTTCGCTCCAGTATAGGCTCCAATTTCACGAAATAGTGCGATCCCCTTATATCTCAGAGAGTTGTGAAGATATTATATTTAAAAAAAAAAGTTTTAAAGACGCGTATTTACAAGAGCTGTAAGGTGCAAAAAGAATTATTCAAGAAAGTAAAAAACTAAAAATGTTATGGCCGAAACAGTGAAAAAAAAACATTTTTTTCCCAATTTTTGATCTTGGCGCTCGAGATTTTAGAAACGGAGTACGATATTAAAATTTTGAGAAATGTTCCTCTGGACAATTTAGTCAGCTACAATTTGAGCCTAAAACAAAGACGATCGGGTTAAGGGTTTGCCCTGTAGCCTAACCTTTTTGAAAAAAGTCAGAACGACATTTTTTCGAATTTGGTAGATTAATTTCCAAAGTACTCGATAGTCGTGTGATCAGGCACAAAATCTGTGATTTTTTTTCAAATTTTACTTTTTTATAAGCAAAATTTAAGTATTTACAATTTTTTTAATTTTTTTTTGTATGGGTATTGTTGAATTGTTGGGCGAAAAGCTGATAATTTTATAAATAAAGGTTTCTTGAAGAATGTTGTTCAGTTGTATGTTTAGTTTCAGCCCCCAGCCCCAAACTTATATTATCTGTGCCCAAACGTTAAGATATACAACGTGTTTAAAAAACAAAAACAAAAAAAGATAATTCTAAAGTAATTATTTGTGCACCTCTATTACAAATATGACAAGTATGTCATATTAATTACATTCAACTTTCATTTTGAAAGATGTCAGACCGTGCAACTGATTAGGTACCTACTAGAGTTGCGACTATTTCACTTTTAAAATTAAATTTTGGAATTTCTTTTTTTTGGTTTTTTTTGAAACACCTTGTTTATGTAAGATGTATATCACGATTGTGTTTTTCTAACAATACATTTTAACAAATGTGTCACCTCCGACATTGAGATTGCTTAAAGCTTTTAAACGGCTGAACCAATTTTTATCAAATACTATCTTTATCAAATTTGTTCCCGTGGGAATTTCAGAAAATTATGTAGCCTAGTTGTAATCCAGGGTATCAGCTACCTCCATACCAATTTGATCAAAATCAGTCCAGTGGATCTTGAGTAATAAGTGGTGTAACTAACACGACTTTGTTTTATATATTTAGATAGTTAAGCACTATTTCGATTACGTCAATCATAAAACGAAAAAAAAACCGGATCAAAATCCATTCGTTTAGGAGCTACGATGCCACAAACACACAAACATATACACAGATATACAGTTTATCTATGATAAACACGTTAAATCTATAACACCTCTATTTTTTGTCGGGGATCCTAAAAAAAATACCGACACGTTTGACAAAATGTAATGGTATTTTTACCACAGACATCCCTCGTGTTTTCTTTCTCATCATTGAGAAATGTAGTAAAATATTCTTTAGATGGTACAGCCCGCTTCAGAACCATAGTAACTCAAAAACTCTACCCTATTGTAATAAGAGGCATTTCCAAACTGAAATGTGTTTTTCTGCGTACGTTATTTTAACTTGAAACAGTCTGGGTGATTGTTTATGTTCTCAATAAAATGGAGAATAATGAGGAATATTGTGAGAATTGAGAATTTTATTGTTTTATTCATGAACTAGACTCTCCGTAGGGCTTTTCTCGAGATGATTGAAATAATAAATTCGCATAAAAATGGACTGGTACAACAGGAATTTGAACCTATTTTTTAATACTGTATTGTACATTATATTGAAATTTACAGATATACAGGGTGTAAAGGACAGCTTAGCAAATACTTAAATGGTGGAACCTACCCATAGCTATCATCAGCTTCAAGTAATTATTTTTTCCCGGAAACGCCATGTTATGGAGTTTTCATTATTTACCTACTATGACGCTACGCAACGTATCGTTAATGTACATTGCTGGTTGTCGTTTTTTACGTTATTATGATTGTTTTTTATTGCAAAATGGAGTGTATTCGAGTCTTGACCACTATCTTGACCATAAGGTTAAAGATGAGGTCGACGATGGAGCGAGTTAACCCAGAAAATGCCTATAAAGGCACTGGTACTCCCACGCACCGACGGAACACAGAAAATTGTTTGACGTCGGACTTCGGTAGGAGATTACAGAGCCTACCACACCGCATGAGACCATAGGTCGACACCTCAGATTCAGAAAACAAAATGAAGTGTCGTTGCCTGGGACGGATTACTAGGAGGCAGGTCTCATTTGTGTTTCCTTATTCGCCTCTAAAACCAGGGTTAGCAAAATTTGCCACACATTTTACTATACCTACACGATAAGAAGAAGGAGATACAAACAAACAAGGCCTTGATCATTTCAGTATACATAATTTCAACCACTCTTCGACACTAAGGCAATTGTTCTATTAATTTTAAATTGGTACTAAAACTTGGAACATTTTCACCAATTTCAGTGGTTTAACGACTGTTTAACAATAAAATAAAACAAATGTTTATTTTATTGTATTGTTTTCCGCCTACCCTATTTATTAAGCTTTATGTTTCTCCAATATTTTGGGAATTGGGTCATTTTCGGTCAATTATAACATTGTTTCTGAGTAAATTACGATGCAAGTTGTTTATTTTAATCTATCTATATCTATACATATTTTAAAGAGGAAAGATTTGATTGTTTGTTTGTTTGTTTGCATTGAATAGGCTCCAAAACTACAGGACCGATTTGAAAAATTCTTTCACCATTAGAAAGCTACATTATCCCCGATGGACATAAGCTACATAATTTACCCGAATTCCCACGGGAACGAAGTCGCGGGCTGAATGCTACTTAGGTAATAAAATTGTTTTGAGGTCTGAAGGAATTAGCCAGGTGTGATAGATTTCAATTATGGTTAATAAATACAGGGTGACTTTGTAAACAGTACACAAATTTTTCTTACGGTGTCAGTAGTTTTTTTTAATTTTTTTATTATAAGTTGGATTAACTCTTGACCTCAATCTGGACCGAGGTCATAGATGAGGTCGACGATGGAGCGAGTTAACCCAGAAAATGCCTATTAAGGCACTGGTACTTCTACGCACCAACGGAACACAGCAAGCTGTTTGGCGTCGGACTTCGGTAGGAGGGTGGTCGCGAACCAGACGGCCCTTCACAGAGCCTACCACACCGCATGAGACCATAGGACTCCACCTCAGATTCAGAACAAATTGAAATGTCGTTGCCTAGGGTGGATTAATAGGAGGCAGGTCTCATTTGTGTTTCCTTAGTCGCCTCTTACGACACCCACGGAAAGAAATGGGGTGGTGTTATTCCCAACCGATCATCACACGGTAATTTTGTAAAACGCAGAAACATGAGTTTCACAAATTGTGTTGAAGAGAAGTTTCAAGTCTATTGAACGATTTTATTTAATTTTTCATAAAATTTTGATTTATTTTCATGCTTCAGATGATCTTGTTTGAATTTTTTATATGAAACGATATAAAAAATACGGGTCTGTTAAATTTTCATAAAGTTTACGTACAAAAATTTGCGTACTGATTAAAAAGTGGTATAAAAACCACATCAAAATAGTTCGTAAACAAAATAGTAGCTATCCGTTGAGTCGCTACGATGCTACAAATAGACATACAAATACATTCGTCAAACTTATAACACCATACTCTTTATTTTCGGGGGCGAGGTTAAGCAACGTTCACAGAGGCAGGGAACCTGATGGGTGACCAAAGCGGAAATATGTCACGAGCGTTTCCGTGCTTCGGAGGGCACGTTAAGCTGTCGGCCCCGGCTGTTGTGGATTGACGACAGTCGTTAAAACCAAGTCAGAGGCCACTGTGCGGATTGAAAACTCTGACACCAGGGTTAGCCAAGTTCGCTACATACTTGACTATACCTACACGATAAGAAGAAGAATCAAGGAAAGAAACCCTTTAAAGGTTGTAGTGCGCCAGAGCCTCGTCCATTGATCAGTACGTGAGGCTGTGTGGTGATCAGTTGAGAATAACACCACCCAATTTCTTGCCATGGGTGTCGTAGAGGCGACTAAGAAAACACAAATATGACCTGCCTTCTATTTTTTTCAAATTCAAATTCAAATATATTTATTGCAATGTTACAGGTAAAGAAATAACATAAGATGGTAATATACAATATAACGTGCGCTGTAACATACCATTATGGCATGCAATATTAATGGGTACATTTTTCCATATTTAATATGTTTGTTAAATTATTCTAACTTATACATATATAATTAACTTATTCTATACATATATTGCACTTTATTCTATATATTGCACCTTAAGATTATCTGCCAAATATTCCTCTGTGTTGTAATAACATTTACTAACTAACAAATTGTACAGTTTTTGTTTAAAATGTCTAATATTTAGGTCTTTTATACATACGGGGAGGTGATTATACAACTTAGGAGCCAACACGAAAGCTGTATTTTTATAAAATTGTAGTTTTGGGTGGTGTAACGGCATAACATCTATTTTGTTTCTAACTTTACGTGGGTGTCGGACTTCTACTAACTTAAAATTATTTGGATGCTGATGAACAAATACACATGCTTCAAAAATGAAGTTACAAGCGAGAGGTAACACTTTTAATTTTTTGAAATAGGGTACGCAGCTATCCTGTTGACTTGCACTAAACATAGCCCTTATACATTTTTTCTGGGTTCTAAACAGAGGCATCAGATGAATAGCAGCTGCATTACCCCAGTGTAGTATTAATCCACCCCAGGCAACGACTCCTCGATTTGTTCTGAATCTGAGGTGGTGTCCTATGGTCTCATGTGGTGTGGTAAGCTCTGTGACGGGGCATGTGGTGATCGGTTGAGAATAACACTACCCCATCGCTTTCCGTGGGTGTCGTAAGAGGCGACTAAGGAAACACAAAGGAGACCTGCCTCATAGTAATCCATCCCAGGCAACGACACTTCATTTTTTTATGAATCTGAGGTGTCATCCTATGGTCTCATGCGGTGTGGTAGGCTCTGTGAAGGGCAGTCTGGTTCGCGACCACCCTCCTACCGAAGTCCGACGCCAAACTGCTTGCTGTGTTCCGTCGGTGCGTAGGAGTACCAGTGCCTTAATCGGCATTTTCTGGGTCAACTCGCTCCATCGTCGACCTTACCTATGAGCTTGGTCAAGATTGAAGTCAAGAGTTAACCAACATCAAAAACTCCACATCAAAAAACCGAAAAATTAATTAAAAAGTCAAGTAAGGCACGAAATATTTCAGTAATTGTTCTCAGAATTAATTTTAAAATACTTGTCCAAACAATAAGAGAGACAAAAGCCCTCAATTAAAATAATAATTAGTAGAATTAATTGAATGTCAAGTACAAACGAATAAATATGAATATTTTTTGAACTTTTTCCAGACAAAATAATACAAGTCATCATCTAAATAAAAACCTTTCAAAAGCAAATAGTATATTTGAAACCCATTGGTTGATATTGATTTATAAGGTACTTAACATCTAAATATATAAAAGGAGAAACTGACTGACTGACTGACATATCAACGCACAGCCTAAACGGCTAAACGTAGGCACTTGAAATTTGGAAGGGACGTAGCTTAGGTACCGTAGAGGTGCACTAAGAAAGGAATTCCCGAAATTCCCACGGGAACGGGAATTAGCGGGAAAATCTTTTTGTATGAAAAATCTAAACCGCTTAAGTTAGACACTTGAAATTTGGCATGCTGGTACCTTAGTAAACTTAAAGCTTAGTTGCAACAGGATATTGCAAAATTCCCACGGGAACGGGAGTTAGCGGGAAAAAACTTTTGTATGTGAAAATCTAAATCACGTAAGATACATGTTTTCAATCTGTGTACCCTGTACAAAAAAAAATTAACACGCAAACGAAGTTGCGGGCATCAGCTAGTTTCTTATAAATTAATATCTTGATGACAAAACCGTAACCTACATACACACATACATACGCCTAAAATCTCTATCGGGTTGGTTTTAGAACCATTTGATAATAAGTTTGACACAAAATTCAGAGGGTTATAAGATTAAATATGAATGTAAGTGCTGAGTGGTTGTCAGCCTTTCTCCCACAATACAGCAAAACGTTCGCGTCGCGTCCGCGTTCGCGTTCGTGTCTTTAACAGTATGCCTGGGAACAGTTGGCAGCTGGCACATTTTTCTTTACTCCCAGTCTAGCATGGAACCGTTACTTATTACGATAAAAGCATACCTATTATATATTAAATAAAATAAATGTCTATTTATTATTTGTATATACCAATCCATCTAACTAACCATTTTCAAAGCAATGAATCATAAAATTGTAGTGAATAGTGATTGACGATTCTGAAGTAGTTTTTGTCTTTTCTATAATAACATATTGTTATTTTTTAGCCTAGTTTTATTTACGACTCTATAGTTCTAACCTTTTTCAAAAGCACATCCTCATTTTATTTGAGGCAACATGTAGAACTTTTATATAAGTATAGTTATTAGTTTACATGAAAAATTATACATGTTTTCATTAAAAAGCCTATTTTCAATGTCTTTTTAACTAACCCAGCAAACTATTCTACAACACCATAGCACAAAGCTTCAATAATTCTATTTAGAAGCTAATTTTGCCGTAAATATTAGAAAATTCCCCGATAAAGCTGAAAATTTCAATTAAAAAGGTGAAAGCGCCTGCCAAACTTTTAAAAGCAACAACGCCAAAGCGCGCACACTTAGCCATACATTCAACAGGCGCAACACAATATAAAGTCTTCAGAATTTGATTACTAAGTTTCACGTTGTAGAATGGAAAGTAAATTAAATGAAAAACTTGTAAGAGTGAAGTTGGTTCTTTTGAAAAGGTTCTGTGTACGAAAAGGTATAGATTTAGGTATAATACAATATACTTTATTTAAAGGAGGCCCGTGCCCCTCGGTGGGGACATATATGGACTGATGATGACGACTTACAGTGATGATATATAAAACATAGGTTAAGTAGGTGATTTTTTTTCAAATTAATTACCTAGAGAAGCTAGAAGTTTAGGTAATTTTAACCCCCGAACAAAAAAGAGGGATGTTATAAGTTTGAGGTATGTTTCTGTGTGTCTGTCTGTGGCATCGTAGCTCCTAAACCAGGGGTGGTCAACCGGTCGATCACGATCGACCGGTCGATCGCGACTGTTAGTCCAGTCGATCGTGGCAAGGCAAAAAAATAAAAAACATTTCAGAATAAAGTTTTTTCTCTTAATATAATATAAAAAAATACTACATGATTGTGTACTGTTTCATTTAAGATTTCAAGAAGTATGTAATTGGTAGATCGCACAGGGTTTCGTTAGTAAACAGGAGAACTTGGGTATAATAAAGTTGGCCACCCCTGTCCTAAACAAATGGATCAAATTGTTTTTTTTTTTCGTTTGAAAGCTGACGTAATCGAGAAGGTTCTTAGTTACACATGATCAAATTTGGTTTAACCGTTTAAGAGTTAGGTTATTCAACATTTTTAATTTTAAAGTTATATCTTCCGTTTTAATACTTACTTACTTACATTACTTTATTTTAATAAAATAGACCTATACATGATATGTTATAGATTTTTTTTAATTTAGGCCGTTTTACAGAAGGAGACTCAAGTCTTGATCTATACTTAAGTATTGATTGTCTCTTTCTCTCACTATCAAAATGACAAAGACGACTGCTACTCAAGTATAAACCTACGCGATAAAAAGAAGAAGATAATAAATTATGCAGACCTGCTAGGACTAATAGGCATTAAAATCCTATTGGTTACTTTAACATTTTCCAACTTTCCTGGTATTAATTTCCAAGAACTTAAGACTTAACAAAGTGTAAGTTTACCAGAGGCGGCGTAGCGTGGGTTGGCACCCGGGGCGATTTTCTTCCCTCAAAATAAAACGACAAAAACTATAATCTGAATAAATATATTCATCTGAGAGTCTGAATCATATGTCTCCGGTCACTTATACTGTTGATTTAAATTTAAATTAGCATTTTATTTTAGCACTTCATCCAATATTACAAAACTCAATAAAAAACTAGCATATTTTTGGCATTTTTTAAGTACACTGGTCGTGCAAATGCGCTAGTGGCTACTAATCTGCGCGACTGAGTTGGCATACCGTTGTCACCCCTTGATGCTTGGCACCCGGGGCGGACCGCGCGCCCCCACCGCCCTCCCCCCCTTACGCCGCCACTGAAGTTTACTTTGCAAAGTTTTCTTGAGAATAAGATCTCAAAAAGTATTTTCGTAAATGATTCCTCTACGTGAAAATTATATTTAACTAACTTTGGGAAATCTTTTTAGGGCACTAATTAAGGTCTTCTTCTCGTCTCAAATTAGGAGAAAACTTTTGCTCTGATTCCTGAAAAAAATAAATTTGAGTGTAATTTAATTCTATTTTTATACCAACTGAAATTTTAAGCGTTGATTTACGTAACCACCGGCGCAAAAAGAGGGGTGTTATAAGTTTGGCGTGTGTAACTGTGTGTCTCTCTTACACACACTCACACAAATGGATCTTACTAATTTTAAGCGACTAGAATTAGTCAAAGGACTGGCTGAAAGACGTAAAGAGTGGCAGATACTCCACCGACAAGAGCACAGCTCTTAAATTTATTTATTTATTTATTTTATTATAATATTGGTTAACTCTTGACCTCAATCTTGACCATAAGGTCAAAGATGAGGTCGACGATGGAGCGAGTTAACCCAGTAAATGCCTATAAAGGCACTGGTACTCCCACGCACCGACGGAACACAGCAAGCTGTTTGGCGTCGGACTTCGGTAGGAGGTTGGTCGCGAACCAGACGGCCGTTTACAGAGCCTACCACACCGCATGAGACCATAGGACGACACCTCAGATTCAGAAAAAAATGAAGTGTCGTTGCCTGGGATGGATTACTAGGAGGCAGGTCTCATTTGTGTTTCCTTAGTCGCCTCTTACGACACCTACGGAAAGAGATGGGGTGGTGTTATTCTCAACCGATCACCACACGGTTAAACTCACACAAATGGATCTTACTAATTTTAAGCGACTGGAATTAGTTTACCTCTTTTAATTCCAGTGCCCTAGAACAGGGTCCATATTGGATTATATACTTATTAATTTATAATAACACCTATATCTATAACCTATGTATACAATAAAATATTGAGTATTGAGTCTTTGTACTACATACTTGTGTATCTGTGTTTTTTCCTGTGGCATCGTAGCTCTTAAACAGCTGGAACGATTTTGATGCGGTTTTTTGTTGTTGTTAGAAAGCTGACTTAATAAAGATAGTTCTTTGTAAATGATCAAAATTGGTTCAGCTGTTTTAAAGTTATAAGCGATCGGATGTATGGGGATTGGGGGTGATACATTTTTTCTTCTTCTTCTTAGCGAGTCGATGGCAAGTAATTATAAAGTTGTGGCCCAGAACGTAGCCACTTGATCGGCGGATTGAGTAGCGTCCATTAGGTCTTGTTGCGTGAAGGTGGTAGGGCACGCACTGCATGTACATACATTTTTTTATTAAGCTATTTTTGATTAAAATTGGTTCCTATAACACTTTAAACTTTCGCAATTTGAACACCTAATTTAATAGGCGAATTTAAACCCGCTTTAATACTAAATTCACATTCATAGCTTTTAATTTTAAAATGGTGGAACCATGTCAGGGTTGTTACAATTGCTAAGAAGAATCTATTTTTTAAAAATTAACAATCAACTAATTTATTACGTACTAGCTTTCCGCCCGCAGGGCAAGCGGTCGAGGGCGGACGTCCCTGCACGTGCTCTCCTGTTATCCCAAACGTTGACGAAGTTTACGACACCCGCGCCCGCGCCTTTGTTCCCAAGTTCGGTCGGCTATTGTTATACTGCGTACCGTTTGCATTTTAATACTGTGACTTAAGCGATAGATCATATTGAAAAGTTCTTAGTTTTATCTAGCCTCTATAGAATAACTCGTGACTCACTAAACTATATCGCGACTAGTGCCTTTTGTACCCCATATAATAATATCAGTGCATTCCGGTTCCACTCGGTAATACCTATGTCGCGCATCGCGTGCGTCATCCACACATCCAGTGTAGTTGACAGTGGAACTTAGTGGAACTTAGTGGAACCCGTCGCGTGCTTGTTTACGCCGCGTGCGATACAAATCTTGCACACCATGTGTGCAAAAAGCACGCAAAGGTTTAACGACGACCAAGACACAGAAACTTGAGCTAAGAACAGTGCGTTACACGCGCAACATCTTGAGGAAGGCGGAGAATCTGGTGAGCTCGTTCCATTGTAAAACATTTCTAGAAAAAAGGCCAAAAGGTATAATTTTTTTCCAGCATCAATTCATAAGGCGATCCGTTCCAGCAGCCTTTTGGATATATATATATATATTTTTTTTCAGCATCAACTCACAAGGCGCCGATCTAACCGACATAATTATTATTGCAACTTGTAGGACCCGCAGCATACCGTTTAGTGTTCCTGACCGGCGCACCATATTCTTAAACCTAGCTTAACAATCCGGATAGGTGGTTACCTCTTAACTTACCCTATCTACACCTTACTCCAGCTTGAAAATCTAGGGTACTAGGGAAATACGTAGAACGACAGCTAGTGATTCACTCAATTAACGCAAAAAAATAAAGGGGTTCGCCATAGAGAACTTAAGAATAAAATTTGAATACACTTTCATTTGCAATTTCACGCGCGTTGGACAGCACGACACCTAAATTAATTGAATATACACAGTAACACAAAATGTCCCGTTGCGTCTCGCGATACAAGTTTAGGTCTCTTACGAAACGCTAAAACCAGGAATCTATCAGCAGTATTGCGTGCTTCAAAGACATTACTACAATAAGCCACCTGACACACTTATAACATAATATATTATTCGCATAATAAATTTATCATATCTTACTGATATACTTACCATATGAATTACTAATCACTTAGCCAATCGTAAAACACATCGCATAGGAATCGCTCAACTTGGGAACAATACCAACCTTATTTTACTAAGTGCGTTTATTTTAATTTAAAATAATACCGACTAAAAGCAAGCAAACGACCGAAGAACCATTAGTTTGCCTAAGTTTTACGATAGGGTATAGAGAAAAGGATAATAAAACAATAATACTATATCGGAGCCTGGGAAACGAAAGCTCATAAAGTTATATCCTGCTGTCTTTCAACTTGATGCGCCCGACAACTTTATAATTTTTAAAACTACTAAACAAAAGACTCCACAGTCATTCGGTCAACATGTGGCTGACAGCAACCACCCGAAAACTATGGCAAGCCAGAACAATACAACCTTTTTTTTAAAATGCATCGAAAAGGACGGCAACTGCTTATACAGATCCATATGTAACCATATAAATATTACGTTTTACCTAACGTTTGACCACGCAGTGATTAGGAAGGATCTAGCAACCTACGTGTCTGAAAACTGGCATGACCCACAAATAGAACTAGCACTACTTAATAACCTCACGGACACAACGCTTAGCATGGAACAATATGTTAACCAACAATTCCAGGATGGATTCTGGGGAGGGGAAGATATATTTGTGGGTAACTAAACGGAGAACTAGTATTGAACGAATTTATTTATTTTAAAATCACAATTACGTGAATATGCGCGTGGTAAGCGGAGAGCGGAGCGACATGCGTTCAGTGCGGGAGCAGGCTAATCACTGTCGATCTAATGTAGCAGCGAGGTGACGGACCGGTTTGAATGCCGTCCTATTGTTCTCTTCGCAAGCAGGCGCAGCTACAATGATGTCGGGCGCAGGCGCAGCTATAATGATTTAAGCTTTGAAATAATTTGCATGCAATATGTATTATATTATTAATAGAATATTTATTATAATTATTTATTTATTATATTATGTTATTTATATAATTAAATTCTACTACTGTCTATATACACGATATATAGATAAGTAGGGAGTATTGTTATAAGTATTATTGTGAATGTTATGTAAGTACATATAGAATGTTATTCATAAGTATTAGGTATTTTATCGTTAATTGTAAATAATAATAGTATTATAATATCAAGTGTATAATGAAATGTGTCGTCTCTTTCCTATTCGATTTTTCGAACAGGGTGAGACGGGAATAATATGTTTGTAAGTATGTATATATAATATATTTTAATTAAGTATATAAGTAAATGTAAGTAAGTATATTTTGTACGAGTTCTCCACATATTAATAGCAGCTTCGGAATATTATAGGGCTAACGTCCATGTTTAAAACGAAAATCTATTGGAGCCACTCATTTATAAGCCCCGTGATGCACCAGCACCCGGAAACATCTATTTACACTTCGGAAACAACCATTACAGTAGCTTGATACCCACCGATCAAGGAGCTTTATCCAACTACGAAGATGAGAATGTTTATGATAAATGTAGTCCTGCAACAAACTCACACTTCCAAAAAGAAAACGATGGAAAACTCTTTTTGCAATCCAATGAAACAATACCCGCCACGTTTGATAATCAATTTCACATTTCTACAGATTGCACCGGCCAGCGTCTAATTAGGTCATCACCGCAAACACAACACGATGTACCTAGGTACCCCCTGTACAAATTTAAGAACCGGCACATGGAATGTAAGAGGCTGTTCTAAGCTAAAAGATAGACACCATATCGATCAAGAACTGTCTAATCGACAGATAATAATAGCGGGACTTCAAGAGACACACATGGCATCAGGAACTTTTGAATCAAATAACTACCACTGGATTCTTGGGGCGGTAAACGCCCAAGGGAAAAAATAGGAATCGCCATTCTTATATCAAAAACGACTCCATATAAAATAATTTCAACCCATCGTAAAGGATGTAACACTCTAGCAGTGCACTTAAAGATCAAAATCGCTACAACCGACAGTCCAGTAGAACTTTCCATTATTACCACCTACGTCCCTTCATCATCAAGCTCGTGTTTGTCTCAAATTGGAATTTTGATTCACCAAAAACCTAAAGAAGCGTATCCGGTTATAATGGGTGATTTCAACGCACATATAGGCAAAAACGACTCTAAACAATGCACCTCTAAAAGAACCGGAGAAAACTTATACCACCAGCATAGCAACTTTAACGGCAACTTACTTTTAAGTAGTGTTGAACAACACGAGTTAAAACTTAGTAAGTTTGGATGTAACACCTTTAGCAGTTCACATAAAAATACAAAATGCTACAATTAACAATCCAATAAAACTTTTATCGTCACTTCTCACGTCCCAACATCATCAAGCACATGTCTATTCCAGATTGCTACTTTACTACACCGGAGACCTAAAAAAGCCTATCCAATTATAATAGGAGACTTTAACGCACACATAGGCATTAACTTTACAAAATAATGTAAAAGGACCGGGAACAACCTCTATCACAAAACAGCAATTTAAACGGTTATTTGCTTCTAAGCTTCTTACAACAGCACAGTTAAAAACTAAGTAATACTTGGAGAAGGCCCTCGTGCTGGACGACTTGGTTTCGTGGAAACCAACATTCGCAAATTGATTATATTCTAACAAGTGTTAAGAAACCCGTATTTTTCAACTACGTTGTAGGAGAAATAGGAAAACTAATAAACACAGATCACAAATTACTTTGGGGATCGATAGAAACCCTAGCTTTCTTACTTCAAACACCAAGATACTGCAATTAATATGGCATTTAACTATAAGAAATGCTACTAGGTATATGAACATTTACAAAGGGAATTCGTACAACACAAATTCCAAGGACTGATAGCCAATAAGATGAAAGTCTTACAAGAATCAAATACTTCCGCTCACACCCATTCAGACAAATTAGAAGTTTCCAATTGGAATGCTAGCTGGACTTATATCTACAACACACTCAAAGAAGCAGCTTAAGAACTACTGATAAAACCAACTCCGAGATCCCGCGATAATTGCAGTCTTATTTATAAGATGCCTACAATGACTTATAGGCTCAATATGGCAACATTAACCAAGTGTAACCGATCGAGAATAAGAAAATACGAAAGACAAATTTTTAAGGAAATGCTTAATGTATCAAAAGACGACCTAAAAATTTCCACGAAATACTACAAAGCAAAACAATAACGAAAATCATAAAAGTACGTAGAATTTCATACTACGGTCACATAAGCAGACGCCGGAAACCACATCTTCTACGCTTATAATTATAAGGAATATAGGAGAAAAAGTTGGACGTCCGATCTTCACTTGTAGGGACCCCCTAAACCGAAATCGTATTGGAAAACGATTGCTGCAAATCGACAAAAAATAAAATAAGAATGTTACAGAGACTGACATTGAAACGAAACCCGAAGACTTAGGTATTCTACTTCCAACCACATAATCAAGAATGAAAACAGTAAAATAGAAGATAAAACGAAGACACGTCGGTCGGAAGAAGAAAGCTCTATTCCCGCAGCTCTATTCCCGCCCATTTATATATCACACACCAAGTATAGAATCTATCCTCCTTACGTTGGCTCGATGCTGGTATTCTTGTCGACTCACACTCCACATCCACTCCACATCCTGCTGCAACAGCCCCATACAGTCACAGACTCTATCTTATGGTGCCCCGTCGACCATTGACCGCGGCGATAGACAGATCGACTGTACTAGTTGGTACGAATGTCGGATCACTCAATCCATTACATTTCTGAAATGTAGCATGAATAGTGGGATTTGTGCATTCGTGCCACAGTGGCCAGACCGAGGTGATTATCGTCGTTGAGTCTTTGTGGCAGAACTGCTGGGCGGGGTGGCCATTGTAACGGTAACGGTAACGGTAACGGTACTAGCTTTCCGCCCGCAGCTCCCCCCGCGTGAACTACGCGTTATATCGTGTTCAGCTGTGGGATAAAATGTAGCCTATCCTTTCCTAAGATCTAAACTATCTCTGTACCAAATTCCATTTAATCAGTTCAGTAGTTGAGGCGTGAAAGCGTAACAGATAGACAGACAGACAGAGTTACTTTCGCATTTATAATATTAGTAGGGATTCATTATTAAGGATTTAATTAATTTTTTTCCGTTTCAATAATAGCTCTCGTTCAAGACCATGAAAAATGCCTCCGTTATCTGTCGACAGAAAATCCGAGAAGTTTCTAAAAAATATAATTTTTCTCATGTTTCGTTCGAATCATTAATCAATTCAATTCATTCCCGTGGTGTTGTGATAAATGGTGAACTGTTGGGAAAGTGAAAAATATCCGGCAATAAAATTATATGTCCGATTCTCTGGTGATGTTTAAAAATTGGTGGAATTTTATTTAATATCTACACTAATCTATACTAATATTATAAAGCTAAAGAGTTTGTTTGTTTGTTTGTTTGTTTGAACGCGCTAATCTCCGAAACTACGGGTTCGAATTGAATAATTCTTTTTGTGTTGGATAGTCCAGTTATCGAGGAAGGCTATAGGCTATATAACATCACGCTACGACCAATAGGAGCAAAGATATAGTGGTAAATGTGTAAAAAACGGGAGAAATTATACCTAGACTGACGGACATATCAACGCACAGCCTAAACGGCTAAACGTAGGCACTTGAAATTTGGAAGGGACGTAGCTTAGGTACCGCAAAGGTTCACTAAGAAAGGAATTCCCGAAATTCCCACGGGAACGGGAATTAGCGGGAAAATCCTTTTGTATGAAAAATCTAAACCGCTTAAGTTAGACGCTTGAAATTTGGCATACAGGTACCTTAGTAAACTTAAAGCTAAGTTGCAACAGGATATTGCAAAATTCCCACGGGAACGGGAGTTAGCGGGAAAAAACTTTTGTATGTAAAAATCTAAATCACGTAAGATAGATGTTTTCAATCTGTGTACTCTGTACAAAAAAAAAATTAACACGCAAACGAAGTTGCGGGCATCAGCTAGTATTATATATACATACATACATACGCTCATGCCTATAATCCCCAACGGGGTAGACAGAGCAACAGTGGTTCTAGCGAACTACTTGATGCCATGTTTGACACAAATTGTGATGGTTATCAGATGGAACCAGTTGTATAATGGTGAGAGGTGGGCAGCCTCTCGCCCATTATACAGCAAAACCCTCGCATCCCACTTACAGACTTTTACAGACTGGGAAGAGTAAGTAGCTGACACATTCAAAGTTTTTTTTCACTCCCAGTCCAGCATGAAAATAATATTATAAAGAGGAAAGATTTCAATTTTTGTTCGTTTGTGACGAATATAAACTCAAAAGCTACTGAACGGATTTTAACCCTAGATAACTAAACATACGTCCAGACGACTACGCACCCCCCGCCAAAGTCCAGTTCGGGCGCCCCCCGCCCTCCGCTCTTTTTCTACCTTCCTGATTAGTGTAAATAATACCACGTGTGACGCATTTGCAGTCACACGCTTAACAGGACGCGCCCTGTGACCATCCCGTCGTCCACTCGACGAAAGTTTAGTTATAAAGTAACTTTTATGCAAAGGTAAGTAAATTACTGTCACTGTATTTTTTTTGTCGTTTTGTTTTTACTTTCAGATATTTTTGAAAATCAAAGTTTATTTAAATTGTTTTAATTAGTTAAGCATCAAAACTTTGTTATTTACAACATTTACTTGAGATTTCATGCCAATGAGCGTGGTTTTCAATGAATAGTTTTTGGAATGTGTGTATTGATTGATACATTTTTTTTTCAATCTAATTTCAGATGGACTTGAGCCGACAAAAGGAGCAGATACCCAAGTGGCTCGAAGAGATGAACACGAAGGGCCATCGGACAACTCGTCTTCGGAAACAGAGGTTAATTTGTTGCAAGAAATACATCGCACCACTGACAGCGATTCCGATCCTCTTAAAAGTAAGATGGAATCTGACGAAGATGGTTTTCTCCGCCCAACTAAGAGATCTCAAACTCAAGTCATATACCTACTCTTCTGATGACCCTTCAGATGATAATTTAGACAGTGCAGGTAATGATAACTCTACCAACAATAATTTACGTTTTATTCATTCATCTACAAGTAACCTGTTTGGGAAAAATAAGTATAAATGGTTGACTATACCTAGACCAGCTTCTACTCGCACTTTGAGACGGAACATAATACATTTTATACCAGGTCCAAGAGCAGAAGCGAGAGAATTGGAGGATTTGCCATAGCTGCAGCAAAGATTACAGACGGTAACTTTGCGACGAGATATCAAAGTTATGATACAGGATATTCTGGGCATCACACCTGTTGTAGAAGCCGCTATCCATTCTACGTCAAATGTGCGCAAAATTTATTATCTATGTCCATCAAAGGCGCGAAGGATGACAAAACATCGGTGCATGAAACGCAAAAATGCAATTTGTGGCCCTCACAATGTTGACATGTGTTGTAAATGTTTAGAATAAGGTTTTTGTTAATATTTTATTGGGATTAAGTTCCTATATAACATAACATTTGTGCCACGGAACCAGTTCCTATTTCTAATAAATATTTTCGACAATATCGTGTTTTTTTATTGCGTAGTCCGTTCGACTAATGTTTAGTTATTATGTAACCGTGAATATAGTTTAGTTATCTAGGGTTAAAACCTTTTTTCACCATTAGAATGCTACAAGTAACATAATTTACCCAAATTCTCACGAAAACGAAGTCCCAGGCTTAAAGCTAATCAAACATACATTCAACCTCTGTATAAATGCAAGTGAACACTAACATTATATGAATTGTATCTAAATGCAAAATGAGCCATTAGGAGAAGAAAAGGCACTACAGTTGCAAAAAGGTAAGACAAAAACTGACACTAATGTGCTTGTATCATGTCCTCGAGTTGTACAAATGATTCCTTTGTGTTACTAATATGCGGTATCTGGGTGGGACAGTACGTTTAACTACTAAACAATACTGGAAATCATTTACATTTATAGATTTAAATTAGTAAGTGAAAATTGAGGATAGAGTCCACCCACTCAAATGGAAAACTTTTTCCCACTCAAAAGGGACCCACGACACAAGGGAAATCTTAGTTATAAGTGAGTATAGCGTTTATTTTTTCTATTAAATAGCATTCCACCCGGGATTTCGTTACCGTGGAAATTCATAAAAATTATGTAGCTTGTTACTAAGGATAATGTAGCATTCTAATGGTGAAAGAATTTTTCAAATCGGTCCAGTAGTTTCGGAGCCTATTCAATGCAAACAAAAATAAACAATCAAAACTGTCTTCTTTAATTCCCGTGGAAATTCGGGAAAATTATGTAGCCTATGTTACTCAGGAATAATGTAGCATCCTAATGGTGAAATAATTTTTGAAATCGGTACAGTAGTTTTTAAGTTTATTCGTTACATACAAAAATACATATCTTTCCTCTTTATAATATTATAGTGTAGACTAACACGGCTTTAAACGCTGAAGGCCAGGAAGACGCATTTTCATTGGTGCTATAAATTGTGCTCAGCACTAAATAGAGTACTTTTCTTACACCGTACTACCGAGTTTAAGGCATTTACATACAATGCAGGGTCATGGAGGTCAGATGGCTGTCGCTTTACTGTAATTAACTGATCCCGGGTCATGGTCAAGCGTATCCTGAATAAAGAACGGGACACACCTAAAATTTTTTCAAGATTCAAGATTCAAGATTCAAAACGTTTATTTGACATACACACTACAACACAACAACGACAATGAAACAAAGGAATAAACAACATAAATAAAAAAATAATAACAAATTAAAAGAAATTAAAATATAAATTAAAATTAATGAAGTTGTGATGTAGTGCGATGACAAACAGGACCCACCTCAGCATGTGTTGCAGCAGAAGCCGCAACGCTGGTTTTCAGTTGAGCCCCTGAATGAGTGTATGTGTACTTACGTAGTACTTACGGAATAAAGAAAGTATATATATATATATATATACCTATATATGTGTTATGTTTTGGATATACGTATATAATGATAAATGGATACTTAAATAAGTGATAATGTAAATTGTGTTTTCAAAATTTAATAATTATGTGTTGTGCAATAAGGTATCTGAGAGTTAGGTATGTTATAATAATAAGTGTGAAATAAATAATAATAATATAAATAAATAATAATAATGAATGTGGACGTGTAGTAGGTGGAGGTGAACATATGCACACTAAACGAGGTATGTTGGAACAACCCGGCCACCAATCGGTAAATCGGTTTGAAAAGATAATAAATACTTTTTAAGTTTAGTTTTAAACGTGTGTTTTGATTTTATTTCCCGGAGGGGTGGGGGCAGATTGTTCCAACACTTGGTGGCGGTATATTTAAAGCTCCCACGAAATGCAGCAGTACGATGTCTGGGCATACGCAGAGGCCAGCTCAACACACGACATGACACAGGGACGTCGCCCCGCCATTGCAGTTTCTCGAAAAGGTATTTTGGCTGACCTGTTTTTATAACTCCAAATAACAGAATAGCGAGGCGATGCTCTCTGCGTAGAGCCATTTTTAGTAAGCCTGCTGTGTTGAGGTAAGGGGTAGTGTGAGTACGCGGAGGGACTTTGAAACAAAAACGGGCGCAGGCATTTTGTACCCGTTGTACCATTTGCTCAGTGCGAGCCAATAAGCGCGGTCCGTAGACCAAATCAGCATATGCCATCTTAGAAAGTACGAGCGCCTCGCACAGCCTTATACGTAAGTCTACGTTGAGATATTCTCTAATGCGGTACAGTATCTTAAGCCGGTAAAAACAGACTTTCGCAACTTCCAGCACATGACTTTCAAAACGTAAACCCTCATCCATCAGTACGCCCAAACTACGCTCCTCCGAGACACGTTCGATCTGTTCGCCTAATATTGACACAGCAAGGTTCTGTTTAGATATGGTATCCAGCTGATTTGGGGTTCCAAACACTATCATCTTGGTTTTTTTTGGGTTCAATACGAGCGTGTTAGATTCTGACCAAGCTGCAATATTTTCCAGGTCTTGATTTATTTTATCCACAGCAGAAGTTGTGTCCCTAGGATCAAACGACAGGTAGACCTGTGTGTCGTCCGCATACATATGGTACTGACAGTGCCTGATAACTGAGCAAACATCGGCAGTATATAACGTAAAAATTATTGGCCCCAATATAGAACCCTGTGGAACCCCTCTAGAAACAGGACTTGGATCTGAAAAAGTGCAATATCCATCATTTTCTATTAATTTTACCTTTTGTGATCTACCACTGAGATAACTGGAGAACCAATTAACAGTGGGAGCAGAGAAACCATAATATGTCATCTTGAATAGTAGCAGTGGGATATTAATTGCATCGAATGCGCGGGAATAATCCAAGAGTACCATCACGGTTCCCATGCCCCCATCTTGCGCGGTTATAATGTTATCCGTTATATCAAGAAGGGCAGTGACGGTGCTGTGTGATTTACGAAAGCCGGACTGAACGGTCGGCAGTACACCGCTACTCTCCAAAAAAGAACTCAATTGCATATAAACAATTCTTTCCAGAACCTTAGATACACACGGGAGTATGCTAATCGGGCGCAGGTCTTTCAGCTCGGCAACGTTTTGCTTCTTTGGTAAAGGGGTTACTAAAGCTGTCTTCCAGGCCTCGGGAAAGACACTTGTCGTAAGTGACCGATTGATTGACATTGAGTGTCCGTTCGCGCGCGGTATCGTGCGGATGTGATTTGTTGTTACTAGCGAGCGGTCTATGCATCTCGGTGCAATATGGCCTCAAATTTCGTAAAGTGCGCAAACTGCAATGTTGTTATCAACGAGCTTCTAGCATATATACAAAATAAAAGTGACGTTATGGACGAAATTTCCCTCGTTCGGCTGTGCAGTGAAAGTTTTTTGGAACAAGATATAGTGCTTGCTAAAAGACTTCTTTTCGATGCTGTTCCGAAATCTAAAATGAAGATCAGAAGGAATAAGGGAAAGAGCGTCCGAGACATTGAAGACATTGTTGGTTTTATAAAATCAACTGACCCTGATATTTTACCTACATTTGTGGCGAAAAATCTCGAGAAACTACCACCACTAACCTTTGATCATATTGATGCCACGAAACTCCTGAAGGACATTCTTCTGCTCAAATCGGAGATAAAAGACCTCCAGAAGGATGCTGCTACGATCGATCAAATTCAGGAACTTAGAACAGAGCTGGATAATTTAAAGTGTGCATCTATCGTAAACACTCAGTTTGATTTTGTGAACAGAAAGCGAGGTGCATTTTTGCCAGATTCGTGCAGTTTTGACAGTGGGCCAATGGCAATGCGTTTGTTTCCAGAGAGCGAAAACCATCCTGTGTCCCCATTATTATACAGCCCGGGAAAGAAAACAAAAAACCCTGAGGGTACCGCGCAATTAAATAGTTGCAAAATAACGGAACAAACCAAATCAGCTGTAATGACGCAACCACTATGCTTCGTCGGGGACACAATGCCGCTTGAAAGAGACCGTAGTGTCGTCTCCCTCCCACCTAGTGGAGATAAGGAAAGTAAACATCATGAGTCATCACCAGTACGAGGCAACGACAAGAGCAGCCAAGCCCCTACTAATGGTGCGAAATTACCTGAGACTGACCGTTCGACTGTGTATCGAGATGAGGTACGCCGCCGCCGCGCCGCCGCCGCCGCCGGCCGCAGCCGTGCTACAGATACAACGGTCGGAGCGTCAAGGACGGAATTATGTAACTCACGCGCTGAGAGAACGGAGCGAATAGTAGGAGCCACGAAAGATAGTGAGTCTTGGAAACTTGTTACTTATAACAAGAAAAAGCGAACACCAAGTTATGAATCGAGTACTGGTATAGCGGAGACAGGGATTGAAGGCAAATTTAAGGCAGCTTCTTCTACAATGGTGCCGATATTTATTTCAAATGTGTCGAAAGATACAACAAATAGTGACATTTCCGAATACATTAGGAATAAATTGCAAGAAAAGATAAGCCTGTTTAAAATTAACAGAAAACAAGAAAAGGACTATAATTCGTTTAAATTATATGTACCCCAGTCTAAATTAAATTTATTCCTGGATGACAAACTTTGGCCCCATGGAATAACTTTCAGGCGTTTTGTGAACGAAAAGCCCAAAAATAATAAGGGCTACACGAGCAATAATAATTAGGCTAAAACATATTTAATATTAATAATGGATAATACGCCATACCGAAGTATATTTGTAACGTACAATTGCCAATCAGTGAAGAGCTGTGTTAGTGATGTGCGACGGTTATGTCAATCAGCTGACATCGTCGCTCTTCAGGAGACGTGGCTATTCCCGCATGATTTGACGTTCCTAGGCAGTATCCACACGGATTTCGCGTATACTGGAAAATCAGCGATCGACACGTCGGCTGGCATCATCAGAGGACGACCTTATGGCGGGGTAGCGATTCTGTGGCGTAAGCAGGTATTCCAAACCGTCTCAGTTATCAACTGCGCAAGTGTACGTCTGTCAGCTATCAAAGTTACCGTAAGTGAAAGACAATTTATTGTGTTCAGTGTTTATATGCCAACTGATGCCAGTGACCACCTAGTAGAATTCACGGACTGCCTGAGTGAAATGAGCGCTATTGTCGAAAGTAGTGGTGTGGGAGCAGTTTACATACTTGGAGACTTTAACGCCCACCCTGGTGAGTCCTTTGCGACCGAATTACTAGACTTTTGTTCGGAGCAAACGTGGTGTTGTGCGGACTTAGAAAAGTTAGGTATAAATTCTGGTAACTACACGTACATTAGCGCAGCGCATGGATGTCGACGCTGGTTGGATCACTGCGTTGTGACCAGTTCTGCTATGAACACTATTACCAATGTAGCTATACTATATGATGTATTTTGTTCAGATCACTTGCCTCTCACTATTGAATGTCAACTAAACTTGGTTGTACCTAAGTTAATACTAAGCCAAAAATTATGTAATAAGGTTATCTGGGGGGAAAGGGACAGTACACAGATACAAGTTTATCACAAAATATGTAATGATCAATTAAAACTGATAGATTTTCCGCAAGACTTTTCCAATTGTTCTGATGTGCACTGTAATAAGCCTGACCATAAAGAAATTTTGGATAATATGTATTTAAAGTTTGTAAATATTCTGTCTGAAGCCGCTGTGACCAGTCACAACGCCCTCACGCCTAGAAAAAGTTGCCGTGTAGTGGGCTGGAATAAGCATGTGAGTGAGGCTTACAGGCAGGCCCGGCATGCTCATCAGCTATGGTTGTGGTACAATAAACCATCTTCTGGGGAGGTTTATGATAGCATGTGCTTAACGCGTAAAATATTTAAGAGTCGGCTTAGATGGTGTGTAAAGCATGAAACACAAATTAAGCTTGATATTATAGCATCTCATAGGGCTAACAAAGACTTCAAAAAGTTTTGGAAAGCCACAAAAAAGCTGGATGTAAGGCCGGGCCTGCCGGTAAGTGTTGAGGGTATAAGCCGTCCAGGGGAGATTGCAAACTTATTCGTTGACCACTTTAGCGTGCAGTCTCCCCTGGGCCCGCCCAGGCTGCCGGTGGTCGACGCGGAGGCCGCTCGTGATACCGATCTTGTTCGCTTTAGTGCTAAGCAAGTAGCGAGTATAATTAAGAATATGACAAGAGGAAAATCCCCGGGTCACGATGGCCTCAGCGTCGAGCACCTGCAGAACGCCGGTGTACACCTCCCGCGCGTGCTGAGCATGTTTTACTCTTTGTGCATGAGTCACTCGCATCTTCCCCTCGCACTCATGCGTACCATTGTCGTGCCTATAGTAAAGAATAAAACAGGCGATGCAGCAGATAAGAGTAACTATCGTCCCATCTCACTGGCCACCATCTTGGCCAAGGTACTCGACAGCCTGCTGGACCGTGTGCTAGAAAAGCACTTAAATCTGCATGACGCGCAGTTCGGATTCCGATCCGGACTGTCCACGGAAAGCGCCATATTAAGCTTAAAGCACACTGTCCAATATTATACCGAGCGTCGAACGCCAGTGTATGCAGCGTTTCTTGATCTGTCAAAGGCGTTCGACCTCGTATCGTACGACGTGCTTTGGACCAAGATGCAGGAAAGAGGCGTACCTTTGGAGTTACTGGGTATTCTACAGCACTGGTACCTCAATCAGGTGAACCTTGTGAGATGGGCAGATGAGCTTTCGAAACCATACAGGTTGGAGTGCGGGGTGAGGCAGGGGGGAATAACCTCGCCCAAGCTCTTCAACCTGTATGTTAACGACCTGATTGTTGAGCTCAGTAGCAAAAGAGTGGGATGTCGCATTGATGATATAAGTATCAATAATATCAGCTATGCTGATGATATGGTGCTACTGAGCCCAACAATCAGGGCTCTTAGGGAGCTGCTTCACACGTGTGAGGTGTACGCGCGAACACACGGCTTAGCGTACAACGCTAGAAAGAGTGTTTTCATGGTGTTTGGGGTCGTCGGGGGTAGATGCCTCGATACGGTGCCCGCGGTAAAACTGAATGGCTACCAGCTGGAACGAGTGTGGGAGTTCAAGTATCTGGGGCATCTTGTCACCGACGACCTCAAGGACCATGCGGACATTGAAAGGGAACGTAGGGCGCTGGCGGTCAGATGCAACATGTTGGCCCGCAGGTTTGCACGATGTAGTGAAAAGGTTAAAATAAGCCTGTTTAAAGCTTACTGCCAGGTTTTCTACACGTGCAGCCTGTGGACCAACTTTACGCAAAAGACCATTAGCGCCCTGCGAGTTCAATATAATAATGGATTCAGGATATTGATGGGGCTGCCCCGCTTCTGCAGCGCATCAGGCATGTTCGCGGACGCACGCACTGATGATTTCTATGCGATTGTGCGGAAGCGAGCTGCCTCGTTGCTCTGCAGGGTGCGGGCCAGCTCCAACTCCATCCTGAGTACCGTGGTGGCGAGGTGTGACTCGGATATCATGCGCCACCTCACTAGAGTGTTGGTTGCATGAGGTATTGTGTATGTATAATTATTATTATTATTTATTTCAATGTATTTAATTTCTATTATTATTATTTTTTATTTTTTTGACATTTGTAAAATACTAACATAGGTTAAGTTTTACTAACACATAATGAGCCCCTGTAGCTTAAATAAATAAAATAAATTAAAAAATTAAATTATTGCCGTTATTGTGTTCAGACTGTCAGGAAGCGTGAGCAGTAGCATATCCAATGATACACCATCAGCTCCTATCGCATTAGACTTGAGGGACTGGATCACCTTCATAATGCAGCACTCATCGACCGGCCTCAAAGAAAACTCGAAGTCTCCGTAACGTTTGAGTTCAAAATGGAGCAACATCGAGGGCGACGCTTCAGAATTACCCGGTACCGAGAGAAAATGGGCATTTATTTTGCCTGGATCCCGCAACTGAGCAGGCAGGTCGGAATTATGAATTCTGTTCGAAATGTTAATCGTTCGATTTAAATTATTCCAAAGAGCCCGAGGATTGTGAACATTTTTATTTATGTGCTGATTAAAGAAGGCTTTTTTTTCGTAATATAATGCCACGTTAACGCATCTCTTGAGCTCCTTGTAATAATCTCTATCTTTGTCTAGACCAGACCTGCGAGCAATGTCATGTGCACTATCACGCAGTTTCATCATCTCCTTAATAGTGAAAGTTATCCAAGGAAGACAGGTTTCTCTGGCAACTACTCGCTTAATAGGCGCATGTTTGTTGAACACTGACAACAAATTAAAGTTTAAAGAATCAACTATTTTATTCACATTCGATGCCGATGAAATCTCATTCCACTCCACCCTACTAATATCGTCGTTAAAACAGTCGATGTTTATGTCTTTAAGTGGACGAAAAGTTAAATACCGTTTGGGCGGTTTACATTTTTTTACTATGAGTTCGCCCGTAACTAGTGCATGACGGCTAAGAGTTGGGATATGGTCAACAACTAAGTTCATAATGGATGTGTTGCTACAGAATAAATCTATAAGTCTCGCACTGTGGTCCGTGAAGTGCGTGGGGCGGTTGACATACTGCTGTAAGTTCATTGATGTTAAAAAGCTATTTACCTTATTTGCATCACCGTCGGTTCGAATGTCAATATTAAAATCCCCCGCAAGTATTATATAATCACCCTGTGACGACAAAGAACAAACAGATTCAGTTAGCGCATCGAAAAACAAATCGGCGTTAACCCATTCCGGACGGTAAGCAGTACCGATAATGAGCCTTATTCCCGCGCAGGACAGTCGCACCCACATTTGTTCGACAGGGGGGGAGGCGGGGTGTGCGCACACGCGGACCGACAGGCCTCGCCGCAGATAGAAGCCGACCCCGCCGCCGCGCGCACGTCCTGAGCTCAGCGGCCGCGGGATGTGTCGCAGCCGGTAGCCAGCCAACGTCGGCGCCCGCCCGTCCTCCCCTTCCGATAACCACGTCTCATTTATGCACAGAATGTCTAAGTCATGTTTAGCTATTGCTACGGTAAGCTCATCGTGCTTGTTTCCCAGCGAGCCGGGATTAAGGAAACCAATTTTTAAGTGTCGTTTCTTAGCGCCGGTGCCAGTAATAAATAGTGAACGTAAGTGAAAAATAAGCACAAATAGGTACTAAGAGGTCAGTGTATTTATGTGTATTTGAATGATTATTGTGCGTTAACGGCGCAGTGATAGTCGTCAGTGTATGATTTTCGTATTTGTAGTGTGATATAGGCTGGCAGCGTCGCAGCAGTATGTAAGTACATGTATAAACATAGATAGGTTTGGTGTCTAGAGTGAAATGCATGTAACGGAAGTGGACGTTTGTACAAAAATAATAATAATAAGGCAATGATGAAAGTATGTATGTTGTGTAATATAATAATATGTAGTTTAGACACAGATTCGATATTTGTAGGGGCACAACTAGTGAGACAGTATCTGTTTGTCATCGCGCTACATTTAAATAGGTGGTAGACACAGATAATATTCACATATAACACAAAACACATGACAAAATAACCAATGAAAGGTTTTAAAGATAGCGTAGCGAATGTCAAACCAATATAACACCAAAAACCTTGTCGATGTCTCGTTCCGTAGGTACGAAGGCGGTACACCTGAGTGTCTGATTTTTGTCGAGCAAATATACGGCCCCCACGGGTCCACACAAATCTCCATTGGTGGTCGTTGCCCATCTGTCTGGCTTTGCCAAACAAGCGACGGTTCGCACGGGTGAGCCTTTCATTGACATAAAACCGACGCACCGGCCCCGGCAGACCGAAACCATCAGTGTCAGCAGTGCGACGCACGCGTGCCTCAGTCAGCAGCTTGTCGCGGAGGTCCCGGCGCGCCAGGCGCACAGCCAGCGGCCTGGGCTTACCGTCGTCCCCGGGCTGCCGCCGTGCGCCCACCCGCTCCGCCGACACCACATCACGCGATTCCAGTGGCACGCCCAGCTTGTCAGCGACCAGCTTCACCAGGTGCACAGGATTCTCGCCGCTTACCTCCGGTAGCATGGTGATTTCCACATCCGTCGAAAGTAGCTCCTGGTCCCTATCGTTAAGTTCTACCTTGAGTTGCTCAACTGTGCGGGTAAGCTCGGTGACGTCCGTCGACGTCTCACACCCACTGCTGCAGCGTTCTTCTAAGGTAGAAACACGAGTCTCCACTGCGTTGAGGCGTCGGTTAAGACTGTCTTCCATGGATGACATTTGACCTTCCACACCAGTTAGGCGATCGTTAACACCATTCATAGTTATCAACATTATTTCCATACGCTTCGCAAAACCGGTCATCTCTTCACGCATAGCAGATATCTCCCGTCGGAAAAGCATTAATTCTTGCGCCAAATCGACATCCTCTGACCTGTCAGACTTTGGGGAATCGTTGTTGTCATTCGAACCCTGCTCGGCATCCCCGGCACCTTTCACTGGAGTGTCGGTGTTATCATGACGTGGTTGTTTTAATTTGCATCCAGGGCACATCCAGTCCCGAGGGATTTTAACAGTTTTAGGAATCTGCATACAGGCTTTCTCGAAAAGACATTTACATTTCGAACACTTGATACCTTCCTTGTCAGATACAAAACGGCCACAAGCTCCGCACTTCGACATTGTGTTCTAATTGAAAGCGCGTAAAGGTGCGTATCGCAAAACTGTAAAGTAGCGGTACACGTCAGCTGTTGAGTAAAAAATTTACGATTCACTGTTTTTAGTGTTTGTTAATCACTTTAGAAGTCTGAATATTGAAAACACAACAAGTTCTTTATGCTTAACTGTTTAACACACAACTTTAGTGAAAATTTTACTTTTGACAGCAATTTCGAATTTATTATTACGGAGTCGGTTAGAAACGATACCGCGCGCTACGAAGCACACACACACACATCTTTTTGAAAAAAGTACATAAATATAAAATCGCATTATCGCGCTTCTGAAAGAATTCTTCAGGCAACGTACACAGAGGCAGGGACCCTGACGGGTGACCAAAGTGGCAATTTATCACGAGCGTTTTCGTGCTTCGGAGGGCACGTTAAGCTGTCGGTCCGGGCTGTTGTCGATTGACTGCAGTTGTTAAACCAAGTCAGATGCCATTGTGCGGTTCGGAAGCTCTGACACCAGGGTTATAGCTAAGTTCGCCACACACTCGACAATACCTAAACGATAAGAAGAAGAAGAAAAGAGAATTCTTTAGAATTTTGGGAATAAAATAAGCCTTAGTGGTTCAAGGTATAAACATAAGGTTCAAGGCAAACATAGTTCTTGAACTAAAACATAGGTAGTTTTAATGGGCTAAACCTGAAAATCTTATTAAGAATAGAACTTAGAGTTTCATCATATCAATATCACAATTAAGTAGACAAATAATGCAAAATTTTGTAATACTAGACGTTGTTTCATAGATTAACGTCTCACAAAAATATGACATATTTTTTTATTATATATAAGTATAAAAAATATGTATTGTAATATTTTTGTGAGAATATTACATATATTAAATACAAAGTAAAAATCATATGAAATATCCAGAATGTTCAAAAGGAAAATTAAATTCAAGGGTTTGATCTTGGAGGAATTTAGTGCGTTATTTTTTCAGAAACGTTTTTTGTATACTTCTAAAACATTTTATATTTTTTTTTCTAAATCCTCTATAAATGGACAAGATAGATAAACTGTGGCTGAAACCAATCTCCGGTGTTTTGAGATTAATCTTTTTCAATCAGAAACGTTTCCTAGTAATTTTCTTAAGCCAGATTTTTGGTAAAAAATCTGTTTGTTTTTTGTTCATTTCTCAGAAAAAACCGTGTCAAGCCACGCGCATTGTAGGGTTCAAATATATTCTTATTAATCCCAACAGTGTTTGGCACTTGGTCGACTATTACTCGCAAACTTGAAAGACCAACTTATGTGTGATAGTTTTCCTTTAAATTTCGTTGTATATTCTACCAACGTGAATTTTTTCACATTTTTAGAAACAACCGTTTAGCAGGTATAGGGGGGGACACATGTGTTTGACAAAAATTTTCACTTTAAAAATTTATATTTCGCAAACGGAGTGCTGAATCAAAAAAACGTTCTTAGTAAACCCCTTCTATCTTTTAAAATGCTATCCTATGACACCCCACTCAATGATATTGGCGAGAAAAAAAAATTCATCGCCCTTTCACGTCTATGGGAGACACCCGAAAAAAATTTTTTTTCCAAGATTTTACTTTACAGTTCTGTCGGCGTGATTCATATGTATAATCATGCTTAGTTTCAGCTCTGTAGTACCAAGGGTTTCTTAGGAAACCTGCGGACAGACGGACAGACGGACATGGCGCAAGTATAAGGGTTCGTAGATTACTACGGAACCCTAAAAATGCTGAAATTGTTTTGAGAACTTATTATTTTCGGGTTTTTTGAGAAAAGCTACGTAGAAAGATACTACACTGTAAAGTTTAGCTAATTTGCCACATAATCTGAATACTACTCGTAAATTGTACGCAAACTTTCAGTGAACCCCCGAGAGATTGGGTTTTAACTTATAACATCTTAGTGCTCCACAATCGTAACCTAACCTAACCGTGTGGTGGTCGGTTGAGAATAACACCACCCCATCTCTTTCCGTGGGTGTCGTAAGAGGCGACTAAGGAAACACAAATGAGACCTGCCTCCTAGTAATCCATCCCAGGCAGCGACACTTCATTTTTTTCTGAATCTGAGGTGTCGTCCTATCATCCTATGGTCTCATGCGGTGTGGTAGGCTCTGTAAAGGGCCGTCTGGTTCCCGACCACCCTCCTACCGAAGTCCGATGCCAAACAGCTTGCTGTGTTCCGTCGGTGCGTGGGAGTACCAGTGCCTTTATAGGTATTTTCTGGGTTAACTCGCTCCATCGTCGACCTCATCTTTGACCTTATAGTCAAGATTGAGGTCAAGAGTTAACCCATCTTATAATAAAAAATAAATAAAAAAAATCTTCATCGTCACCTGCTAGAGGTGCATACTGCTTATAAACAGATGAGACTCTGACATACTTCAACCTGTCAAGGTTTAACAAAATATTGGCGACTTCGCCATTCTATATTTTAATTTTGATTAAAATACTCAGACATGCGGATAGCCCAGTTGGTAATGAGCCAGACTTGTAATCCGAAGGTCATAGGTTCAAATCCTGGTGCGGACCTGTACCACTAATTCGTGTATTTATGTACGGATTTCTAACTATCACTTGCTTAACGGTGAAGGAAAACATCGTGATGAAACTCAAAAAATGAATCCAAAAAAGTTCATTTTCGAAAGACGAGTGGTCCACCAACCCGCATTGGGCCAGCGTGGTGGACTACGATCTAAATCCCCTTCGTATTTCGAAGGGAGGCCTGTGCCCCTCGGTGGGGACGTATATGGGCTGATAAGACTCAGAAATTGTCAAAATCACGACAGTGGACGCTATACTTACACAAAGGGAGGGAGGCACAGTTACGATTTTTTAAAGACTTCTAAATATCGTATCATGGCCAAGCATACCTCAAATAATAAACGGCACTAACCGCTAGGAAGATAATGTCTTCAGTT
The DNA here is from genome assembly GCA_949987775.1 of Aproaerema taeniolella. NCBI lineage: Eukaryota > Metazoa > Arthropoda > Insecta > Lepidoptera > Gelechiidae > Aproaerema > Aproaerema taeniolella. The sequence continues at coordinate 2,681,014 of OX465268.1, read as the reverse complement.
CTTCTTCTTTTTCTTATCGTGTAGGTATAGTCAAGTATGTTGCGAACTTGGCTAACCCTGGTGTCAGAGTTTTCAAACCGCATAATGGCCTTGGACTTGGTTTTAACGACTGTAGTCAATCGACAACAGCCGGGACCGACAGCTTAACTTGCCCTCCGAAGCACGGAAACGCTCGTGATAAATTACCACTTTGATCACCCATCAGGTTCTCTGCCTCTGTGTACGTTACTCTCGCTGATTGGTTGAGAGCAGTGAGAGCCACTGGGCTACAAACCTGGGAAGTCTTCAGTGTATAACAATCTTTACTTTAACGTCGTTCACAATTTACCTAAGCTTTTTATTGTAAGCTATAAATTCGCCTAGGTCTTACAAGAGCATCTGCAGTCTAAGCTAGATTGTTAGGAACGTCTTAGTTGCGAGCTAGAAACTGTAGACTTGTATAAATCTAGACTTTTTATTATTTACATCCTAGATTTCTCAACGGCTTTTTCTCGAATTGACGTCGAAATTCGCTAAGCCCTGAATTTCAAGAAATCTTGAAAAGAAAACTTTTTAAGATGCTTTTTAGAGACACATTGAGGTCAACTGAATTTTTGGTAAGTGAAATTCTTTTTATTGCTTTTTGAAGAATTTTGTGTATATTTAGTGAGAGAGGTTTCAGAATTGAGATCTCGAACTAAATAAAATTAGATTTAGAATAAGGTTTTTTTTAAAGTGCTGTGTGCTGTATCTATTAAGTGTTAACCGAAGATTTTTGTCTACGGGTTGGTTATTTCACAAACCAATGGCGTCTCAATGATGGTGGAATGGTAATGGTGACCACTTCATCCGTTCAGGTGATGAAATTTAGAACTACCTAAACCTCATTGTTCTTCTTCTTCTTATCGTGTAGATATTGTCAAGTGTGTGGCGAACTTGGCCAACCCTGGTGTCAAAGTTTTTAAACCACACAATGGCCTCTAACTTAGTTTTAACGACTGTAGTCAATCGACAACAGCCGGGACCGACAGATTGGATATTACATTCAGCCGCGACCTAATTCATCAACCTGCATACGGCCAGCGAGCGTGGTGGACTATGGTCTAAATCCCTTCAATGGTTCGAAGGGAGGCACTTGCCCTGAGGTAGGAACTTATATGTGACTGTGTTTAGTAAAAGGTACAAATGTCTATCCAATAAGAGCGATTTTTAAAACAAATCACAAAAATTTAATTAACCTTAACGACTATCCTTGAAGTTGTAACTTTCCATTTTCCCAGTCACACTTATGGGCTGATGACGGTTTGGTTGAAGAACTGGTAATCAATTGACAACAGCCGAAAACGACGGATTAGCCAGCCCTCTAAGGCACGGGAACTCTCGTAATAAATTGCAATTTTGATAACCCATCAGGTACCCTACCTCGTGTATGTTGCTTAACTAACTTATCAATTCTCAATTAAAAAGCGCCACTGGTCTACAATAGGGATGTTGACAGAGTTTGATTTTATGAATTATTGTATGTGAAACAAAAATAATGCTAGAAATATATTTATATCCGAAAACAGCATTAGAATCTTATTTTATCTAAATATATAAAAGGAGAAACTGACTGACTGACTGACTAACATATCAAAGCCCAGCCTAAACGGCTAAACGTAGGCACTTGAAATTTGGAAAAGACGTAGCTTAGGTACCGTAGATGTGCACTAAGAAAGGAATTTCCGAAATTCCCACGGGAACGGGAATTAGCGGGAAAATCCATTTGTATAAAAAATCTAAACCGCTTAAGTTAGACGCTTGAAATTTGGCATGAAGGTACCTTAGTAAACTTAAAGCTTAGTTGCAACAGGATATTGCAAAATTCCCATGGGAACGGGAGTTAGCGGGAAAAAAACTTTTGTATGTAAAAATCTAAATCACGTAAGAAAGATGTTTTCAATCTAGCATTCCTGCATACCTTAGTAAATATAAAGTTTAGTTAGGGCTCTATTATATAGGCTCTATAATAGCAGAAGTGTCACGGGCCAAATTCCGTAGTTTATTGTTACTTATTTTGTCAAAATTTCACATTTGACTTAGATTTGGATTGACCAACAGCCTGGGCTTCAATTACACAACCTTGTTAGGTTCCCTTGGTTCTAGTCCAAACCAGTTTCGTCTTACAATGGTTTGGCCGATAACATATGCAAGCCTAGAAACGTGCCAACTAAATGCCAGATTCCATTAAACAGTCTTACTCTGAAACCGATTTCACACTTTCCCCAACGTTTTTCCATTCAATCCCGGCGACCATTTTCTCAATCTGGAGTCGTGAAATATTTAAATTGGGTCCGTAGGAATAGGCAATCGTTCCCCGACAACGTTTTAAACGGTAATGCAGTTTTACCGCCTGTTCTTGGGTTCCGTATGCTTTGCAGAATAAATGGCTAACTATGAATTTTATTTGTATACTAACTTTCCGCCCGCAGCTTCGCCCGTGCCCAGCTGTCGGATAAAATGTAGCCTATGTCCTTTCCCAAGATCTAATTTATCTCTGTTCCTTTCATGGTAATCGGTTTATCGGACACAGACAACCAGAGTCACTTTCGCATTTATAATAATACTAGCTGATGCCCGCAACTTCGTTTGCGTGTTAATTTTTTCTTTTGAACAGATTACACTTTATTGACGGTCCATTAATGGACCTTCATTTAGTTTATTAAATATTGATTTAGGTTTTTACATACAAAACTTTTTTCCCGCTAACTCCCGTTCCCGTGGGAATTTTGCAATATCCTGTTGCAACTAAGCTTTGAGTTTGCTAAGGTACCTGCATGCCAAATTTCAAGCGTCTAACTTAAACGGTTTAGATTTTTCATACAAAAGGATTTTCCCGCTAATTCTCGTTCCCGTGGGAATTTCGGGAATTCCTTTCTTAGTGCACCTCTACGGTACCTAAGCTACGTCCCTTCCAAATTTCAAGTGCCTACGTTTAGCCGCTTAGACTTTGCGTTGATATGTCAGTCAGTCAGTTTCTCCTTTTATATATTTAGATTAGTAGGGAAGTAGGGATTTGTTGCGGCTAAAGGTAGGTGTGAAATAAACTTAGGATTAGCCAGATAATGTAAATATTAGATGGAAATTATTACATGGAATATGAGTATTAGTGAAAGGTTTTCAGCCTTTCGCACACAACATAACAAAACACCTGCGTCCCACATACTCGTTTCGATAGTAGTTTAGTTCAGCGGTTCCCGAATGGTATTCTACGGAACTGTGTTCCATAAGAGGCTCTCAGGGGTTCTGCTAAAATTCAAGATTTCGATGTTCTTTACTAGTAGATATTGAAAATCGCTTCACCTTTGATATACATATTTCTTTATTTATCTTAAAAAAAACATGCCGTGTGAGTCCCCGGCAGAGTAGAATAGGACCTCTTTCTTACCGAGGTGTCGTACAAGGCGACTAAGGTAAATAGGCAAGCAAGTTCATCTGCACACAGAGAAGGAAAACTCTGCAATTATATCAAAACCCTCGCCAACCCGTCTGCCAAGCGTGGTGAGTATGGCATTTACCCCTCATGTTATTGAGGGAGGCCCGTGCCCCAGCAGTGGGGACGTATATGGGCTGATGAAGATGAAGATCTTAAAAAGTACTTTTTTTAAGTCAAACTATACTTACAATGCGAACACCAACCCACAAAGCCTCTGTAAGGTGTGATTTCACGTAAAAAACAGTGTTACCTACAGTTAGTTTACTTCTTATTTGAGCTAAGGTTCCGCCCAAAAACGGTGAACCAAAATGAATTCGGGAACCGCTGGTAACTGGAATATTAAGGTATTTCTGTCACTGCTAGTCCAGCATTGAAGCGTGTGGTACTAACAATGAAGAAAGAATGAAAAATACATTTTAGACGGAACCTTGCAAATAAAAATCAGTCTTTCCTACATTTTTGAGGAGGAATAGATAGAATCTTACTTTTAAGAAAGGAATAGCGAGGTTTAGTGAAAGTGTGGCTAATAGCGCAATTTAAGGTTATACCTGGCTTAAACATCTTGCTGTTAGACTCAGAAGTACCTTATCAAGTGTTTAAGAAGCTTCAATATTTGAATAATGATAATAAGGACTGATGGACCAAGGCCCCAATTATATAACTTAAGTTGTGTGTGGATGAAATGGAGGCAATCTTATCTGTATAGGTAGCGAAATTGAAAACTATTTAATTTTCATATACTTGCTGATAACCACTCCGACAAGCGTCACAGCCAACCGAACTTTGTGTTACAAATTACCTAGCAACTGAAAATTCATTTGGTGGTGGCGCCACCAGTCAAAGCAGCTGTCATTAGATGTATGCAATTGGGATAATTCTCAATTTCGCTACCTGAACGGATAAAATAACGACCATTCCATCGACATTCGCCGTGTAGTGATCGGTTGAGAATAACACTACCCCATCTCTTTCCGTGGGTGTCGTAAGAGGCGACTAACGAAACACAAATGAGACCTGCCTCCTAGTAATCCATCCCAGGCAACGATACTTCATTTTTTCTGAATCTGAGGTGTCGTCCTATGGTCTCATGCGGTGTGGTAGGCTCTGTAAAGGGCCGTCTGGTCCTCGACCACCCTCCCACCGAAGTCCGATGTCAAACAGCTTGCTGTGTTCCGTCGGTGCGTGGGAGTGCCAGTGCCTTTATAGGAATTTTCTGGGTTAACTCGCTCCAGCGTCGACCTCATCTTTGACCTTTATGGTCAAGATTGAGACCAAGAGTTAACCCATCTTAAAATATAAAATAAAAAGACACACAACTTAAGTTACAGAATCGGGGCCCTAGAGGTCTAGATAAAGTCACAATCACAATCTGTTTGCAATTCTAAGATCGATTATTCTGAAATTTATAGAATCGACATGGACTGACCACGTGACTTTTTTATGTGTCTATCAATCCCATACATTTCATAACTTCGATTTTCTTTATAACTAAAATAATTTGACATTGTCTCAAAGTGCTGGGTACATATTTTTTCTGTGTGTATCTGGTGTACTTCGGAGGGTGTGCTCAGGAGCTGCACGAGCTCTTTCCGCCTGCCCCTTTCTTTCTATCGGACATCCAGACGCACTGCAGGCTACCACCATTACTCTGTTGAAATCCCATTGAGCGCTTTTCATCACCTTTTATATTGCGCACCGCCAAGGAATGGAATTCTCTGCCTGCGTCTGTATTTTCGAGCTCATATAACATGAATCTCTTTAAACTTCAAGTGAATAAATTTCTTCTGGGTGCGCTTGCTGCATCCTCGACCGCATCTTCGCCCTTGTGCTATGTGGTCAGAGCGAATCTATTATCTATCTATACTATCTATACTAATATTTTAAAGAGGAAAGATTTGATTGTTTGTTTGTTTTTTTGCATTGAATAGGCTCCGAAACTTCTGGACCGATTTGAAAAATTCTTTCACCATTAGAAAGCTACATAATCCGCGATGGACATAGGCTACGTAATTTTCCCACGGGAACGAAGTCCCGGGCGGAATGCTAGTTAATAATAAAAAAAGGATATGACTGATACTTTGTTGCATCGGGTTATTCTCTTGCGCTGTCATTTTTAACTAAGTCAAAACTTGTGTAATAAACAAATGACAGTGACAGCTAATGACAAGTATCGGTCGTATGTTTGATGTTTCGGAACGTCCGATGTCAATCCATCTCTGTTAGTTCATCAACATACAAAATACAAAAATACAAAAATATTTATTTTCAAAAACTCTTTTCAAATATTGCAATTGGAATAGGGAACTCCTAGTAGGCAATGAATTTGCCTGTGGCAGGAGAACCCGCCCTTCCATAGCTCTTAGAAACTAAAACAGAGTAAAAAAAATGAAGCAAGTATATAAATCAAAATTAGTGTGTGTATGTGTGTGTGTGTTTGTGTGTGTGTGTGTGTGTACGTGTGTGTGTGTGTGTGTGCCTCAGCATGTGTGTTGTGATTGATCGGTTAGTAATTGATAATATGTCGATGTAGAATAAGGTAATATTTTAGAATATGTACTTAAATATAATCTTAAAATAGTATTTGGGTTGGTATTTGTATATTTTCATATATGTTTTAGCAGTTGTAATATCTTTATTGATTTAACATGTTTCAGTTTGTTCGCAACTTGTATTACTGCCTAAAAAAAACCACGGGTTGCACTCCGGGAGTGCCGGCAGAAGTGAAAACTTGAACATTAACGTTGTGCATTAATATTTAATTTAATTTTTTCTATGCTGACACCGGATGACATCTTGACTTTTGCAGTTTTAATTTCCTATATATATCAAACACCCCTCCGTGACATCTTGACTTTTGCAGTTTTAATTTCCTATTATTTATTAAACAACCCTCCGCCTTACGGATTTTCGATCAGGGTCACGTGACAGACACGTGACCCTGACGCGAGTTTAACATTATTTACCCATACTTCAAAGTGCACAACGCCGCTAAGAAGTTTTCACTTCAAAAATTAAAAAAACTTGCACCTCCATAAGCGCCTACTTAGAATAGCAGAGTCTAAGAAAATCCAAGAAAATCGGAGCTCTATGTTACTAACACTGGCCGAATCACAACAAGAGGAATCATAGACAAGAAACTGAATTGAATTGTCAATCCAATATCTCTCTTTCCAAACTAAACGTATATGCACTGCTTCCTCAAAATTCTTTGTAAATATATTAGTCATTTCGATATAAACTTGTGATAATATTAGTATATTATTTTCTCTTGGTCTCTTATATATATTATATCTTAACAAGGTCTTTATTCTATCTACTTTCTGGCTCTTTTTACATACAGCTCTTTTCTGTCTTCTTGGCTCTTCCATTACTTGACACTGGCAGTAAATGGTCGTTCATTCAAGAACGAACCGCTTGCCATAACCTATAAAAGAAAAAACATTTCAGCTCAATTGGTTGAGGGTAACTACTATAAAATTCAGTTGTAAGATCTGACCCAAACAAACATACATACCTACAATGCAATAAAAAGATAGATAGATAGATAGATAGATAGAAATTCTTTGTTGCACACAGTCACAAAAAAAAAGTTTTACAAACTTAACTAAAAAAAAGTGCGCAAAGGCGGCCTTATCGCTAAGAGCAATCTCTTCCAGGCAACCCTTGTTTTAGGGACAACTTTACGAAGTCGAGAGTAGTGCAGAGTAATATTTATAGAAAATAATAGACTAATGGAATATAATAACTATGTATATAGGTTATAATATATAAATAGACAATGTGTACATAAATAAATAAATAACTACATATACCACATTATATATACATATATGACTACTTATATAAATATATATACTTATATATATATATATATACATATATAACATATATATATACATATATAAATCCGTATATAAATCCGAAAAGCTTGTTATAAAACTCTAAAATTAAGAATGTTGTATCTCTATTCGATTTTTTTTACCAGCCCATATACGTCCCCACCGAGGTTCGAAACACGAAGGGGATTTAGGCCGTAGTCCACCACGCTGGCCCAATTCGGGTTGGTGGACCGCTCGTCTTTCGAAAATGAATTTTCTTGGACAGTTTTTTCACGATGTTTTCCTTCACCGTTGAGCAAGTGATAATTATAAATCCGTACATAAATCCGAAAAGACGAATTTACTTGTACACGCCCGCACCAGGATTTGAACCCGCAACCTTCGGATTACAAGTCTGGCTCATTACCAACTGGGCTATCACCGCTTTAAACGCCAGAACTAATTTTGATCAAATATAGCAATAAACCATTTCGAATACGTCAGCTTTCAAACAAAAATAACAGCATCGAAATCGGTCCATTCGTTTAGGAACTACGATGCCACAGACAGACACACAGATACACATGTCAAACGTATAACACCCCGACACAGTACATGAGACACTACACATATTACACCACACATCTTATTGCTTGTTTGTCCATGTGTTGTTGTTTGTTTTTTATCGTGTGCTGTATTTTTTGAGTGAATAAATATATAGTGTCTACGTCTATGTCTTTTGTCAGGAGTTCATAAGACGAAAATGCTCAGTTTCCACCAATCACAGTATAGCAACAATCTAATGAACAAACACGGGCACTAAACAACTTTACACAACTCGTTATTCAGACGACCACGTCTTTACAGGGACATGAATTTATAGGTTTATGTGGCTCTCAAACTAAAGATTTGCAGCAAAACTGTAGTCCAACCCACTAAACTGAACACTTCTCCAAAGGAACATTATAATACAATTAGCTTTCCGCCCGGGACTTCGTTCCCGTGGGAATTTGGGAAAATTATGTAGCCTATGTTTATCGGGGATAATGTAGAATTCTAATGGTGAAAGAATTTTTCAAATCGATAGTTTCGGAGCCTATTCAATGCAAACAAATAAACAATCAAATCTTTCCTCTTTATAATATTGGTATAGAAAGCGGCACCGCAAAATTGTAATACCTTTGCCTCCTATGCACTTGTAATACTAGAAGCTGGGAACATAGAAGGCACTGGTATTACAAATTCTGCCATGCCGTGCCGTGCCGTTCGAATTTTAAAAAGGCCCAATATGTCACCGTAATATTGTCAAAGACTTATTTTTCAAAGGAAGAAAGAAAGAAAGAAAAATGGTTTATTAAAGCAAGACCCTCATTTAACATTAAAAAAATATATATAAACTTAAATATATATATATAAAGGGTTGGCTTTAATAGGTCTCAACTCAGCAATGTTGTGATCCCTCTCGGGGCTACAACGCTGATCTTCCGCGGATGCCCGCAGAGAGCGCTATATTGCGCAGCCAGCTCTTTTAATTATCAGTAACATTTTATTGTTTGCTTAATGCATTATTTATGAAGGTATGTATTTATTCTTAAACAAGAATAAACAAGTACAATTAAATGAAAAAATTAAACAAGTACAGTTTTCAATAATGAGTTTAACATTGCTGTAATGGACCAAGATCCCAGGGCCGCCAGACCTTTCTTATTTTCTCATTAACCGAAAGTATGGGAAAGGGTAGTGCTAATATGTACTATTAACATATGAATACCAGCTAGCCTGGGCCAACGGTCAATTTTCAGTTACCAGGTTCTGAAGGTACTTCCGAAAATTGCTCACTTGTCTTGAAGTCTGGGTGCTAAACAAACTATTGTTATAATTCCCTGAACATCATATACAAAAATCACGGCTCAGATTGTAGGTATAATCGCATAATTTACTTGCGAACTGTAAAGCGTCTGGCAGAAATTACAACTGACGGAAAGTGTCTGGCGGTGTTGATCATTAATTTTTATATTTAATGAATTATATTCTATAAGATATCAGCAGCCAGACTTCAAGACAATAAGTGAGTAATTTTTGGAAGTACCTTCAGAACCTGGTAGCTGAAAATTGGCCGTCGGCCCACGTTGGCTGGTATTCAAACGTTACTAGTACGTACTAGCACTACTATTTGCCACACATTTGGTTAATGAGAAAATAAGTAAGGTCTGGCGGCCCTGGGATCTCAGTCTATAAGTAATTAGAGTAAATTGTGATCGGAAGAGTAGTATCTAAAGACATATATGCTTAAATAGGTTATGCCCAACACGTAATTATTATCGTGATAACCCGAGTTTTTCGATATTTAGTAAATATTCTTTATATTTAATTTTGAGAAGTTTAATTTTACTAAGATTTAAAATCTCGCTACTCATTTTTTTCACACTGACGATTTTTTAAATAATATTAATACAACCTAAACTAACCAAACCTAAAAAAGCCTTATTTAACCTAAAATAACCTAATTTATCCTTGACGGCCGATTTGGTCGAGTGGTAGTGACGCTGCCTCTCGATCGGCGGGTCCTGGGTTCGATTCCCAGTCGGGACAAATATTTGTGTAAAAAGCAGATGTTTGTTCTCGGGTCATGGGTGTTTGTGTCTGTCTTTGTGTGTTCCAAGGGACCCACGACACAAAGGAAAACCTTAATGTGGGCCTTTGAGTGTAAAGCGTTTTTTTTTTATCCTAATTTCATGCAGGCGGCTCTTGAAGTTTCGTAAATTTATAATTTAACTATAGGCAAATTGTAATATCACCGGACATTTTAATTTCACTAGAAATTGTAATATATCGGTTTTACAATTTTCCGATGACATATATGAAATGAGCAAAAACAAAAAAGGTTTCAGGATGCAGTTTCCTTTGGGAGACTCGAGTCTTGATTTATACTTAAGTATTGACTGCCTCTTTCTCTCACTATCAAAATGACAAAGACGACTGCTACTCAAGTACAGATCAGAGTTTGAGTTGCGTTCTGTAATATAGACCTTAGTGTCTTTCAGTTTCATAAGAAGGTTCGCAAGTCAGTTCAGTTCTTGATAAAATGGCGTCCACGGTTTTTGTGATTTTACTAATGTCAATATCATGTTATTGGAAGGAGTATTGAAATAGAGAATGGCAAAGTCAATATCCTACTAATATTATAAACGCGAAAGTTTGTATGTTTGTTTGGATGTTTGTTACTCTTTCCCGCTCAAACGGCTGGACCAACTTTAATAAAGTTTGGTATGGAGGTAGCTGACACTCTGGATTAACACACAAGCTACATAATTTTCCCGGATTCCCACGGGAGTGATGTCCCGGGTGGAAAGCTAGTCAATCTATCTATACATATTATAAAGAGGAAAGATTTGATTGTTTGTTTGCATTGAATAGGCTCCGAAACTACTAGACCGATTTAAAAAATTCTTTCACCATTAGAAAGCTACATTATCCCCAATTGGCATAGCCTACATAATTTTCCCAAATTTCCACGGGAACGAAGTCCCAGGCGGAATGCTAGTACTAAATAAACTTATAGTTAGCTCTGCCTTCGATTGCTTGAGACTTGAGACCTTTTCCAAAAATCTAGGCCAACAGAACCCAAATACTAATAAATGGCGAAGTCGCCAATATCAAGGAGAGAAGCTCTTTACAGGTTACACATAGCCTACATAATTTTCCCAAATTTCCACGGGAACGAAGTCCCGAGTTGATGCTAGTTCTAAATAAACCCGAACCTCGTCCGTTAATCAGCAGGGTGCACGGCTGGCAGGTGAGGATGAAAACATAAAGATGTTAAGACCTCAATGCTTCGCCAGGTATGTAGGTTAGCTAGTTCTTCTTCTTCCTAGCTTTCTCATTTGGGGTACGCTTGACCATGATCCAGGGTTTGGCAGGTCAAGTCATTACAGTGGAGCGACTGCCATCTGCCCTCCGTGACCCTGTTAACAGGGGAACCTGACCGGATTGAAGCATGGTTACACATTCAGTCTCCTGAATGTGCAGGTTTCCTCACGATGTTTTCCCTCACCATTAGAGCATCGGTTAGGTGCAACTAATGTACATAACTCAGAAAACGAGTCATTGATACATGGCGGCACTGGGGGATCGAACTCGGTACCTCTCGCTTACGAGTCCGACCCGCTGGCCGTTAGACCACCGACGCTCTTGTCTGTAAGTTAGCTGGTTGAAAGGTATACATTCTTGAATACATACTTCAAAACTGTTCAACATGAATTTTATTAATATAAACGTAGATTTTTTTCGATAGAAACATAAAAAGCCATTCAGTGAGATGAAACTGATGATGCATTTTGATGGATGCACGCCATTTATACTGTTCTTTTAAATTATTTTTCGCCTTTTAATTTTTGTTACATTTTGGCTGTAACATAACGTTTTTATTTATATTTAACTAGCTTTTCGCCCGGGACTTCGTTCCCGTGGGAATTTCCCCGTCAATTTTCCAATGTTTTTAATAGTTATTCTGCTATTCGGGACGGAGAGAAATACAACAAATCAAAAACCACGGAAATCGGTCCAGCCGTTCTCGACTTATAAGTGTTGTAACAAACACGACTTTCTTTTATATATATAGATTTTTTTGGTTGAATTCTTTGTTATTAATAGTTTTCCTCGTTGATAAATTACACACTAGTACGAGTTCAATGTCATTTAATTTAAAACATGATTACTTATAATATAACTGTACAATTTAAGCGTATACCGTTCCCCAGTTACTTAAGTTTAAAATTATTATTATTATTTATTTTTAATTGGCCATGAAGTCGAGACTCCTTGCGGCCATCAAAATACAGAAAAGTTTGTAATATATACAGTTTAAAATTATACAGAGAAAAACATAATATAATAGAATACAAATGTGATTTACAAAATAGAAATACACACGGAAAAAAGAAAACAGGAATATTTGCAGTATAAAGTGTAAAAACAAGCTCTTCAAATTGAAAACTGTAAAAATTACAGTTTGAAATAACATTTTTATGAATTGAGTTTTTAAATGCGCATTATTACACTTTCATATTGTAATTTTTACAGAAAATGTTAAGTTTACATCAGAAACTGTAATCTTTCTAGTTTTGTTTACGAAGCGCAACGTTACATTATAAAACTGTAATTTTTCCCTTTTTCTTTTTTCCGTGCATTCAGTCATCTTATTCTAACTCTCAAAATTTCGGTAGAATTCGTCCGGCAGCCGATTCCAGGCTTCACTTGCACTTACTATAAATATTTTAACATATTTATCATATCAAGATTATGAATAACCTACTTCTATTAATTCCTAATTCGAAAAAATGAACTAACAATAGCTTTTACTTCATTTTCTTGACTAGGGACTACCGTACGTAGTGAAAAAATTTGGACAAGCCCATTTTTTGAATAAAGGCATACGAAAAATAACAGTTAGTTTTTGTAATGTATTCATTGGTTGCCCAAATATCTTAACATAGTATGCTATCACTCGGTAACAGAAAAGGTAATAAGTATAATAATGAACCGCACCGTACCTTTGATTCCTAATTTGGGACACTGTGGATGCTAAAGAAATGATCCCCGTTTTGCTAAACCGTGATATCTCAATGTCCAGAGCACAGAAAACACCTGTCCTACCGATACCTCTTTCCGAATGCACCACTATTGGAGGGGCTGAAAGCTTTACGTTATCCAGGGTTAACTTTTCCTTGATTTCTTCGTGATGACGTCTCACAGCCAGAATGAAGTCCAAAAAGTCCTGCGGACTGGCCGGCAAATCCGATCCAGGCCACGTTGTGAACATGAAATGCAACACTTCTTGCTTTGCCTCGGTCCCGTCACTCACTTCCAGGGTTGTTTTGACGTAATTAGGCCGAACTTCAATGTTTTTTGTTTGTATTGTAAACTTTTCAATCTTTAGGGACCCCTCCAAGTGAGGCCAGTACGCATCGTACTTTTCTTGGTTGAAGGTTGACCGTTCACAGAGCATGACGATTATCCGGGTGTGGTGCATCCAGACGGTGCGCCACAGGTCATACATGGTGTGATGCATTGGAGCTTCCATGCATATGAATCTCTTCGCTTGGTCGTAGCCGTCCACATAATTGGCGTTGATGTAATTTCCCCGCTTTTTTTCCACTGGCAGGACCACTCTGGAGTGGTCAAAACACTTTGGATTTATGTATCTGTTCAGAGTTAAGTTATCTAACTTTCGAGCTTCTATGAAGGTCCCCTTCACTGGCCAGCTGAGAATTTGGTCGTGCTCTTGTTTGACGGTTTTTTCGAAGTCACTTTTATCGACAAGTTTTATAAAGTCTTCGTAGTTAAAATTACGAGACACATTTGAACACATATTGCTCCAACGATGTTCACTTCAGACTCGCTCGGCAGAGAATGACCAGATTTTATTTTCCTTGTTTTTATAAGAAACATATTTGCTCTTGATTGGTTTAAACCATAAGCGCGTACTCTAATTACGTCATTTGTTTTTAAAATAACACCGTGGACACCATGACGTTTAATGAAGGGCCGGGACGTCGATGAGTAAGTCAATCTCCCAGTGATTGTAGGCACAGTGATTGTCAGTTCAACACGTGCCTAATAAATACTTAAGTAGGCCGTAAAACTATTTGCTTTGGTTTTATGATCGATTAATTGATTATTGAATAGAAATTATGCGACGATAAAGTTATCAACATAGGCATCAGCTTGTAATATAAACATATTTTATGTTCTTTCCAAGTATTATTGCTTAATTATGCACGGTGAATATTTGATCAGCTTTGATACAGCCTTTTATTAATTTATGAAGAATTAGTTAGCATATTAACGAGCGCGCTACTGAATTACTCCGCGGCGCTTATCATTTGATAAACTCTTTAGGTTCTGTACGTGAATTGTTTGTTTCTAAGTACTAAACCAAAAACAGCTTCTTGTTTCAATAAAGACATAGTCCAAAAAGATTTTTACTCAAAAACTAAACGATAACAAGCGGAATATTTACAATTTTGAAGATCATGCTGTGAAAGCTGATGTCAGTTAAACTACTTCATGTACAAAAGAGAAAACTTACAGTATTTAACTTGATATTACGTGACTAAATATTACAGTATTTATAACCTGACCTGTAATGACGTTTTTGAACGCGTCTATATGTGTACGATTGACCGCAAAACGTTGAGTCAGGCATTTAGACACTCATGCGTCATTTGACTATTACAGTGATGCTTACTAATCATTATTGTTAATTGTGGTTTACATATCCACGATCTTATGCCCGCTCTTGACTGCATAATACAGGTAGAATAGAATAGCTCTGTAGCAGAAGAAATACTGTTCTAAACTGTTAAGAGTGTTATATCTTTGTTGGCGAAGTCGGAAGAGAACAGAACCCAGAGAAATAGTACCTGTCACATTAAATCTTGAGATAGAAATATCTGCAACACAGAAGGCGGCAGTTCGGCCTAGTCCTGCGCTGCAGTGCACGACAATTGGAGAAAAAAAGTGATAGCCGTTGTTCTTCCAGATCAAGCTTTGTACTATTTTCTCATGGGTCAATCTGACGGCTATTAGGAATCTAACAAAGGCTTGTGTATCAGCAGGAACTCCGTAGTCAGGCCACTGGGTGAAGCGAAAGTGTTGGACTTCCAGGGTGGAGGCTCCAGTGAGAAGAAGGGTCGTCTTTACATACCCAGGATGGTGTTGGATTTTAGTGGTAGTGATGGTCAAGTGATTGCATTTCATCGAAGCTCCTTCGATTTCACTCCAATAAGCGTCGCACTTGTTTTTACCGTTTTCTTCTTTTGAGCACAACATCACGATTACTCGGGTCTGGTGGAGATAGACCATGCGCCAGAAATTGTTTCTGGTGGAAGGAAGCGGACCTTCAGTACAAATGTACTTCCCCCTGCACTCGAAGCCGTCCACATAGTTCGCGTTGATGAAATTTCCTTCGTTCATTTCGTCCGGCAGAATTACGCGGGTGTGATCGAAGCAAGCTTTGTCTGAGTACCTGCAGTGTTTAGAATTGGAGGCCCTTGACACTTCTTCGAAAGTCCCAACAATGTTTTGCTGGAGAATTTCCTGATGCTCCTGCTGGATGACGTCCAGGTTTTTTCTTCCCATCAGCTCGATGAAGTCCGCACGATGATAAGTTTTGAACAAGGGCACCATGATTTGAGTCTGACTTTTAAATTTGTGAAGCGCACTATCGATCAGGACACCTCTGATGATGAATGACGACTGACTCTGCCTAGATGAGACTTATATAGAAAAATTTTTGTATTTTCAAATTTTACGATTAAGGAATCTACGATCAGACCTATAAAATGACGGGAGACTAATTAATTATTCAGTTGATTTTAACTGATTAGTGAGTATTGGGGTCCGTTTTTGGTAAGGCTGCAGTAATAGAGGTTCCGTAATGGCCATGAGTTATACGGGGAGTAATACGGGTTGTTATGTATGTAGTTTATTACGGGTTGTTAACAACATGTTAAGAGTATGCCGCTCTATCGCGGTTCGATTCGAAAATTCAAAAATCGCATATTTTTACTGCTCCTCCCTCAAATAACTTCTGAATGCTTCGAGATATTTGAATTTAGTTAAATGCATCTGAAAGCTGGTAAAATGAGCTTCAATTTACATGTTCAGATGTGTTTCTAGACCGAGAAATAATATCTGTTTTGGAATCATTTAAATGAAATTTTACTCTTTCAGCCGTTTTGACAAATTTTTTTTTTGTAAATTTATGTTTTCTATCGTTATTACCTGAAATCTACTTCCATTTCGGATGCCGAATGGCCTTTTTTTCTTTCGATCCTATCAAAGTATCCTTCGTTTATTTCAATAGTATATTTCACACCTAAGGCTGTAAAGTAAGAAATGTCTCAGATCACACGTAATTGTCGGCCGAAGCGAAGCCAAGGTCGACAAACATGTGATTTGAGGCTTTCTTATTTACTGGCAAAGGTATGTATACTTTTTTTCTGTTCAACGGAGCCGGAAAGCGGCAACTTCGTTTAGCGCAACGGGCCGGAAGTTGACCTATTTCCGAAATCGTTTTGTTTGATACCTAGTCACACAATATACTATAATTTTCGAATTATAATATTTGTGTCACAACAGTTCGCAGAAATAATTAAAAAACTATAAAAGTTTTACGACGGCATACACAGAAAACCTCATGCTGAGATTTTATCAGATAATCAAATCATGCATCACTAGAATGATTCTCGAGTTGGGTATATATATTTTTAAAGCAGTACTGCTCCAAGCATTGTAAACTCAAAAGTATTAGAAAACTTCAGATCAACATGCTTAAACGATTTGGCAGGACTAAACAAATCAAAAAACGGCGCCACACCGTCTGGAGTGAGAAACCGCTAAACAACTTCCGGAATCACTAACCTAACGCTGATTCACGCATGTGAGCGTTGATAAGCTAAGGGTCAAATGTTTAATTGGCGATATGTTTTATCATATATTGTTTTAATTCTCTAACCGTCTAGGCTAAGGTTATGTACCATGCTAGCTGCTCAACAGTGACGATGTTCGATTTCCTACTTAAGATTATCACTAATTATTATAATTAATTCTGTTCGGCTCGTAATCCTTTCATCATAATTTGCAAATGTCAAAACTCTGAGATATCTCCATTAAAATCGATTTTACGATCCCCGTATTTGATAATAAAAAGCGCCATCTAAACAAACATATCATTAGTGTCTCTGCTGCAAGAGCGCTGACAACAGTAGGTTCTTATCATTAAACTGCTAACAAGTGACCTACTTTCCTTGCAATGGAAAACGACGGCTTCAAAGTGCTGAAGGTCGACGAATTTTCGGAGTTGACCAGCCGGAAGGACTTCTGGGACGTCATCAAGCAAGAATACGAAAAAATTGTTGCGGTTCTTCCACAAGGCACAGCGGTTGCTTTCTCTAGGAGTGGAAACATCCCGAAGAATCGGTTCCCTTACATCCCGTGCTGGGACCATTCCCGTGTGGTGATCAGCTCGCATGGGAACATCACACATGATTATGGAGATTGGAAGGCATCTCGCATAATTATTACGCCGAAGGACAGCTCTTCAACCTACATTCACGCAAATTTCGTTGACGGCTTCGAGGAAGAGAAGAAATTCATCGCGGCCCAGGGACCCTTGCAGAGAACGGCTGGCGATTGGTGGAAGATGATATTTGAGCAGAACTCTCAGATAATTGTCATGCTAACTGACACCCATGATGAATTTCAGGAAATTTGTTATGGATACTGGGTCTATGATGAGGCGTACGAGGTGGCCTTCGGGAGGTATGTCATACGAACCCTTCAGATTGATGAACAGCCCAATTACATCAAAACGCGGTTGCAGCTAATAGACATAACTACTAGTGCAGCACGAGAAATATTTCACTTCTGGTACACCGGTGGGCCTGATTTTAACAACCCTAACCAGATGACAGAGTTTTTGACCCTAATATCTCAGATGAATTTGAAACAAGCGGAGTTGAAGAAAAAAGCTGTGGATGACAACACGCCTCGGCCGGGACCTATCATTGTTCATTGTTCTACAGGAGTCGGCAAGACGGGAATTTTCTGTGCTATAGACAATGCCTTGGCTCAGTTTAACAGTGAAAAAACAGTTTCGCTTCCGCAAACGGTAATGAAAATCAGAAACCAGCGGCACTCTAGTGTTTGCTCTCTCGAGCAATACGCATTTTGTTATCAAATGTTGAAGTACGTTATCATGATGAAAGGTAATTAGAAATGGAAATATTTACATAACCATTCTGATTAAGGTCCATACATTTCAGTGGTTAAGAATATTTGTGCTAGTTCCAGTTTACTTATAATTGATCAAATAAGATTCTCAAAGCTAATTATAAGTAAAGTTATTAGTTCAGTGAATTGGTGTTTTTGTTGTACTATCAGTGACATGTTAATTGAGGTCATGACACCTCTTACTGATGAGAATTATTGTTATGTTGAAATCGGCAGCGATAAAGAGCGTTAATCTGAGTTCAAATCATTGCGCCAGTTGCTACGCAAAATGTCTAACATGGTCTGCTATCTAAATTTTGATAGGTATGTAAAAATAACACCGAGTTAGTAATGTTCTGAATTTCCCGTTGTGACACCAAGCTATAAATAAAAATTTTCCTTATTGGAATGAAACAAGTACTCCGATACATTTGAAACACAACTTTATTAATTACATAATATAACGAAACTACTTATAACATAATACTTTGAACATAGAGATCACAACACAGCAATAAATTATGGACAACTTAACTAATCTTAACAATAGTTTGACTGATTATTTATCTAACTAAATTACTTAATTGTCTAAAAAACAAAACGGCTTTCTGAATAGGAGATGTTCTAGGAGATCTTTTCACTTCAACTGAGTCAACGTACAATTTAATGGCGTTGTAACAAAACACATATTGCAAAACGTTAAATAAACTATGGTGTCTTCGCTTACGTATTGAATCTACTATCGACCCTACAGAAACTTTCTGGTCGACTTCGAATCTCGCGATGCTCATGTCCACCACACAGAAGCAAGGAGTTCTCCCGAGCCCCGCGTTGCAGTGGACGACCATTGGAGGTGCCTGGGACCGATGATGGCCACCGATCAATAACTCCAAATAAAGTTCTTCATGAGATCGTCTCACTTCCAACACGAAGCGTAAAAACTCCGATGTATCTGCGGGCACACCGTGATCTGGCCACGCGATGAAATTGAAGTGGGTTACTTCTTGGGAGGCTTCTGTCCCGTCAGTTATAAGCAGCTTTGTTTTGATATAACTGGGGAACCGCTCAACCTTGGTCGTCGTCACCCGGAACTTATGGAACTTCATCGACTGCTGCTCCACTTCGTTCCAATACGGATAACACTTGTTCTTTCCGTCTTCCTGTTTTTGGCACAGCATCACCACCACCTGGACCTGCTCCATCCATAGCATTCTGTAGAAATTGTAACACGTCCGCTGAGTAGGGGCTTCCGCACAGATAAATCTTTTTGGGGATTCGAAGCCATCCACGTAGTTTGCGTTGATGTAGTTGCCCCGCTCTCTCTCTGTAGGCAGAATCACCCTGGAGTGATCAAAGCAAACGCTATGGGGGAATCGGTTCAATCCTTTGTTACTTTCGCTGGCTTCGAATGATCCTTCAATTTCCTTGCTTATTATTTGCCGATGTTCCTCCGCAATTATTTCTTCGCGATCGCTGCGTACCATCAACGCAACAAAATCTGAGTGTTTCAGGTCCTTGAACTCGGTACCCATGGTGGTTGTCAAAAATAGAGGTAATTTGAATAAATAAAATATGTAGTTGTTACAGTCTTCAGTCGTTAAATACCAAACGACGACTGATGGTTTTGTTACACTTCGGCCCCTTAAATAGGGATATTCTGAAATAGGTATGAATTTGCATCCGCTGATAGCAACTCCTATTATGGCATTCATTTATGGGGTTATCCTCAAACCGCAAAATTCTAATATCGAGTGTACGTGGTTTAATGACGTAAATATATTTTAATTAAATAATTTCCACTGTTGCTAACTCTACTGATAACATTGAATTCCATTGTTGTATGGGTCACCTCATATGACCAATTCTTTTTGCACGTGTTACGTGACAAATGTAACGTCAATGCCATATATATTAAATGGAATATTACAAAAATATTTTAGATAGGGGAGACGGGGGCTAGTTGTGACGCGGGTAGGTAGTTACAGTGGCTATTAATTGTTAGCGATCATTGCCAATGCAGTCATATCATTCATTCCTGTAAGATTTGGCAAGCTTTCTATCATTTAAATTACATTAATTTTTGTAAAAAAGTTTTTGGTTTAGTTTTAATGGCCACTGTAACGACCTACCCGTGTTACAACCAACCCCTGTCTCCCCTTCTTTCGTAAAAAAAATCTCTTATCGCTGACACCTACTGTGATATCTATATATTTTTACTCGGTGACAAAACAATTCTGGGAAAACCAATCCCGATTATTTTGAGACCTAATGATATACTTTGAACTCTTGGCAATGACACCGAGTCCACTTTGCTCATTTTGATAGCTGTGGTACAAAAAAACAACCTCGTTATTAAGGACTGGTTATGAATTATGCACATTTTTTGTACCCGATGAATTTTTGAAGCGACCAGAAATATAAAAATTTATGAGCCTATTGATATGTATCTATACAGATTTATACCCGGTTTGATCGTTTAGTGTCCGGCTATTGAATCTCTTAAGGCCAGCTTCATTGTTAAGGCGACTCTATCTCTTGTAGAATTACAGCTAAAATTTTTATGAAATTTCGTAGGTTAGTTTGCGCACGATAATGATCTCACTGAATTTTTGAAATGCTGCGATAAGCCACTTCGTTTATATGCGAATCTTGTAAGAAGTGGCTGTTTTTATTTTATTATACAGAAAAAACAGTTCAGATGTTAAAAAAAATTCCGAAAATAAAAACAGATTTAGAGTATAAAATAATGTTAATTAATAAATACTTATCAAAACAAGATTGTGTATTTCATATTTGACTCTTGCGTTCTTGATAGTACTACCCCTTAACTTCCATCAGCTTTAATGAGCATTTTAGTATTCAGTCGCGTGTCCACCGACTGATAATGAGATTTTCGTGGAAGAGAACCAAAAATAATCTGATGTGGGTAGCTATAAAGGCGTTAGGAGTCGGGATGGTCTCACTTTCAATTTCGCTCTTGTAATAACTATTGGGTTGTGTTCTTACAAGTTAAAAACTAAACCAAGCGTGACCACAATGGCTACTACCACAAACTACGGCTTCGAGACACTAACTGTCAGCGAATTTCTGAAGAAGGTTAAGCAGCCAGATTTCAAGGACCTCGTCCTCCAGGAGTTTAAACAAATGAAAGACGTCTCTTTAAAAGGTACCACATACAACTTCTCTAAAGAAGAAAATTTGCATAAGAATCGTTGGCAGGACATCCCATGTTGGGATCATTCCCGCGTAACATTGACTTCGCATGGAACTCAGATCCACGATCAATCAAGCAGAGACTCTTGGGATATCGTAGTAACAGATTACGACAGTGATTCGACTTACATCCACGCAAATTTCGTGGATGGATACGAAGAACCGAGCAAATTCATCTGCTGTCAGGCTCCCATGGAGGACACGGCTGGCGATTTCTGGAAGCTCATCTGGCAGGAGGGTGTTCATACTATCGTCTCATTGACCGAAACAGAAGGAGGTAACATTTCCTTCGAGTATTGGGTCCAAGCGGAGGATTATCGGCTAATTTTTGGCCGCTACACCGTAGAGACGCTTGATATCGAAGAGGAGTGCGGTTTCGTAACAACCCGACTTCGGCTTACTGATGCCACATGTGAGGATTCGAGGATTATAACCCACTTCTGGTACGTCAACTGGCCTAACAACGGTGCTCCAACTCATCTGGAAGAGGTTGTCACGCTTCTGACCGAGGTAAATCGGCATCAACAAAAGTTAGTAAGGAGAGCAGAGTTTCATGGTCGTCAAAAACCCGGACCTATTGTTGTTCACTGCTTGGCGGGAGTTGGCCGTACTGGAAGTTTTTGTGCTATCGATTGTGCAATTGATCAACTTAAGAAAGAGAAGACAATTTCGCTCCAGAACACGGTACTAAAAATTCGCGAGATGAGACACTCAAGTGTCATAGCGCTGGAACAGTACATGTTTCTTTACAACGTTGTAGAATATTTATTGACAACGCCAAAACAAGATATGTGTGCACACACCCTATAAATTTGAAGAATAAAAGGGGACACTACATCAGATATGTATCATCAGCGATCAGCTTTGTTACAAGTGCTAATAAACTCCCGAAATTCCCAATTATAAAGTCGATATGGTTAGTTGAAGGTCGTTTTAATTATTAAGTGATAAGCGACCGAGCGACAGAAATAGGGTAGAAGTACCGTTTTTGGCCACCTTTGCACCGTTTTTGGACAGTTTAAATTTGAGTTAATATATAAAAAATTATAAAACTAAAATGATTTTTTATTGAATTTAAAATTTTTAAGATTATGATGGTATTGTTTGTATAGAATTATTATTATAGTATGTTTAGACAAAAAATGGCCATAAATGGTACAGTGGCCACAAGCGGCATTTCTACCTTACATTGGGGAAAACGTCGTGGGTTTTTTGTAACCTTTTATTGTAACAGCGGGTCGACCTATTGTTAACGTTCCCGATAAGTAGTTCGTATATATATCCCCCTTCCTTACTCATTTTGTCATTCGAGTCGCATTTTCCTGGGATAGTGCAAGATAGCTGTTCGAAAAAATCATTGAAGATGGAATCCGACAAACTACTCAAAATGTTAAGCATCAGGAATCGCTTGGGAGAGACTTTCTTCCATGAGGTATGTCGAACCGGCTTGCCAAGTCTTCTTACTCGAGTCGCACAGTGCCTGGATGATGAAGTTGTTCCAACGATTTTGAATATAATAGACTACGAAGGTTATCAGTGTACTCACACAATCGTATACCACGGAGAAGAATATGCGAAAATAATGATGGAAATTGTTGTGGATCTGGGAGCCGACATCAACGGCCAAGAAGCACGTAGCGGTTCAACTCCTCTGCACTTGTGTGTCGGGAAGAAAAATTACAAGCTTGCAGAATGGCTATGTGGAAAGCGAAAAACCAACTTGGAAGCCAAAAACTACGCAGGAAAGACAGCGTATCATTTGGCTCATGAGAAGAAAGACGACAAAATGATGAAGATTTTGGAAAAAGCTGGAGCCAAGTGTGATCCTTTTAGTAATGATGATGATAGTGAATAAGTTCTCCAGTGATTTTGAAAAGTTAAATATTTGTAGATTAAGACCAGGATTTTTTTTAGAAGTAAGTTATTCTAAGCTGCTAGATTTAAATTTAAGATACATGTAAATTATTTTTATCATCATGTCGGCTGTTATTATTTTTTTTTATTTGTTGAAGTTTAATGTTCTAGATAATTGGGTATAGAATAAGTGAAAGTAGACATAAGTAGTTTAAGCAATTTTTTATTGTACTGGAAGGCAGTTCCATGACATTAAACTTTCAGATTTTCCTTAGATAATAACTCGAATATTTTTAATGCGTGGGTTTAAAAATAAATAAATTTTTATATGTTCACTTACTCTTGAATTTGATTCACTAAGCCCTCATTAACTTTAGGAAAGATTAGAATTGAATAACAAGCATATTTCTAAAGTCTCATCTTGGATAGGCATGTTTGCCAACCTATTAGCTTTCCTTTCCAAGTGCCGATCCCGCGCGTTAGCCAGAATACTGTTGGTACATCTGGGGCAATGCTCTATCGCTACCAAGAAGTCTTCCTCATCCATAGACAGGAAAAACTACAATAGAAAAAGTAAAATCAGTTGAGACGAGGAATACAAAGGCTAGATTTGAAGATAGCTAGGTTATCTTAAAACAAATCATACCTCTAAAATGGAAATAGTTTTCCCGTCTAAATTTGTCGGTGCGGTAGACGGCAACGTCCTTATTAGCCAGATCATTTTGTGCAGACATCTTTTGGGAACCATAGCAAAGAACGGGTCATTGGGTTGGATCCATTCAGGGTATTTATTGATAGTAGCCGCCATGTCTTTGATCCTGAAATAATTGGCAACGATTTAGGTAGCGCATAACCAGGATTACCAACAGAATTTAACACTCAACTCACTTTTCAAAAACACTTTCACTCGACGAGCCTCCGCGATAATATGAGCATTGTTTTCTATTAAAAACACTGTAGGTATGTTTCTAACTGATTTATCTAAATCAATTACGTTCGGCTCATAATAAACGCGGTCCAGCTACAAATTAATTAATTAGTGTGACGCACATCTCAACTAATTATTTCATTTAAATATGAACTCTAAAACTCCGCGATAAGGTTTGTTTTGCACAAAAGATGTCTCCAGTGCTATGAATATTATTATGACCTCGTCAACTCAATTCGATTCTCATAACCGATAACCACGTTCGTCTAAATTTAGATTCTTAGAGAGTAATTTTTCTTTTCTTTTTGGTCCATTGTCATGTGCTCAATGGGTCGTTAAACTTGAGAAAAATAAGCCCACCATAAGGTCTTCATTTCGGTTGCCAAAAGGCCAACATTGAAGCGCCTAAATGGAAACCGATTTCGAAATTTTTTACGGACCATTTTGTCCGCTAAAATTTTTTATTTCTGGTTAAAAAAAATTTTTTTCTGATTTGAACCATGACATTTGGAAAATAATTGAAAGTTTCGACTTCGAGAGGTTTACTGGGAAGTCAAGACAAGCTACACTTGACTAACACAGTTTGTGTTCTACTTCAATTCGTATAATGCAGTGGTTCTTAACCTTTAAGCAATGGGGGACCATTTTACAAAATATCTGTTTTACCACGGACCACCAACTGTTTGTAGGTAAAAATTAGTTAAAGGGTTGTTCTATAGTTATACCTACATGCACTGTTGTTCATATTCAACAGTGTTTTAATTTTTTTACAAAAATTGTAAGCGGGGTAATCCCAACTACGGGAAATTCCAACTAACCGAAACAATTTCCATATTTTACACGATAAGTGATAACGTCATCTATAAAAGTTATGAAACATTTTTTACGCTATTTGTACATAGATGGCGTTATCACCTATCGTGTAAAACATGGAAATTATTTAGGTAAGTTGGAATTTCCCGTAGTTAGGATTGCCTCGCTGCACCTTATTTTTCTTTATCTTCTGAATCCTTGGTTCAGCACTAACCAAAGCCAAACAATTGAAGGCTCTGGCATCCAGTCGATTTCAGTGATTATGTAGTCTTGTCACATTTCATACAATATTTTTGGGATGACTTCGCAGACAACCGGTTATGAACCACTGGCAATATAATGTAATTGAATGGAAACTACTGGGTACTTGTAACTTGGAGAAGACTTGGGATACCGAGGTTAGGGCAAAAGCAAGTTTATGTAAATTGAAGTTTAGATTCCAACTGTGGAAGAGATTTTGTGAAAACTTTTCATGATAACTCTAAAATTATTTTTTTTGTGCCTTTTTTTTTTAAATTTATCCCTTTCAGGAAAGGCAAAGAAAACTATGTCCATACAGCCATGTCTTCAGTGAAAAATCTTCTTTCTTCAACTTAACCTAAGCCCTAAGCTCCTCATGTTCTGCATAAAACCGGATAACGTCTGTTTTACGGAAACTGGCGGCGAGAAGCACAACCGCGAGGATCTTTGATTTTTCATCACTATACGAATTTTAGTAAATTTACTGCATAATACACTATCACTATTACACATTAAACAACTTTTTCACGTAGAAAACGAAAATTCAATTGACAAAGCAAACGTTCACGCCGAGTTCCCGCCAAAGACCCTTTTTTTTGTACCGCCGCTGACATTCATCGATTACAACTCTGACGTTTGTTTGAAAGCTGACATAATAGAAAGTTCAAGGCTAGATATTTGATCAAAATTGGTTCAGCCATGTAAAAGTTGTAAGCAATAACCTCAAAACATCAAAAATCCACACAATGTCTTAAACTGACATGTCACTATTGTTTAATTTGTTCCTTTAGGGAACGGCCTTAATGGGCATTTTCTGGGTTAACTCGTTCCATCGTCGACTTCATTTATGACCTTAGTCAAGATTGAGATCAAGAGTTAAACCATCTTATAATAAAAAAAAGGCAAAGGCATCTATTTCCATACAGCCACTTTTGAACACAGTTACAGTTTTAGTTTTCGTGGCCTTAAATGTCGGGTTTTGAAAGTGAAAACTTCTTCAGCGGCGTTGTGCACTTTTTGGGATGGGTAAAAAATGTTAAACTCGCGTCAGGACACGTGACCTGATCGAAAATTCGTAAGACGGAGGGAGAGTGAAAACTTCTTTAGCGTGCACTTTTTGGGATGGGGAAAAAGTTTTTAAACTCGCGTCAGGACACGTGACCTGATCGAAAATTTGTAAGACGGAGGGAAAGTAGACCGCAGGGAAGTAATATATGTTCAAGTTTTCTCTTCTGCCGGCACGGCACTCCCGGAGTGCAACCCATTGTTTTTTTGTTAATAATGGTATTGTTCTTGACCAAAATCTAGCTCAAAGGCAAAGGTGCGGCTATCAATTTTTTTTAATTTTAATTTTAGAGTTATATTAATTCCTTAATCCATAAAGGTGTAGTTTTAGGTCAAGTTAAGACCTGTTGTAAGTGCACGGACATAGCATAAGAAGTACATTAAGAGAGAGCCACCTGTGTTCGCTGTTAGATAAAACTGTAAACCCATTTGCGGGTAAAAAGAAACATACAAAGAATTCTAACTAAAGTTCTAAACTTTCGCGACGGAAAATAACTAAGCCCTAATAATGGCGTTTCAATGGCGGTTGAATGACAATGGTGACCATTTTACCCGTTCAGGTGGTGAAATTGTGAACTATCGAAGTTTCATACATTTTGTTGAAAGCCACACTGACTAGCAGCGCCACCGCTTAAGTTGCAAGCTACATAGCAACTCAATATTCAGCTGGCGGCGGCACCGCAAGTCAAAGTAGACGATATAAAATGTATGAAATTTGGACAGTCCTCAATTTCGCCACCGGAACGGATAAAATGGCTACCATTTAGACTGAGATCCCAAGGCTGCTAGACCTTACTTATTTTATCAGTAACCAAAAGTGTGGGAAAGAGTACTGCTAATAAAATATGTACTATTAACATAGGAATACTTGCTAGCCTGGGCCGATGGCCAATTTTCAGCTACCAGGTTCTGAAGGTACTTCCAAAAAAACTACAAGTCTGGCAACCTCTCACCACTTATCATATTACTAGCTTTCCGCCCACGTGGACTACAGGTTATATCGTGCCCCACTGTGGGTTATAATGAAGCCTATGTCCTTTCCCAGGCTTTAGTCTATCTCTGTGCCAAATTTCAACAAAAACGGTTCAGTAGTTTAGGCGTGAAAGACGAACAGACAGACAGACAGGAGCTACTTTCGCATTTATAATATTGTATAGTAAGGATTATTTCATCTTATAAACCTCTGAATTTATGTCAATACCTAGTGGTTTTAAAATCACTGATGCTCTGCCTACCCCGGAAGGGATTTAAGGGTGAGCGTATGTGTATATGAATGTACAAGTCTATCAACCCCCCTTGTCGGCCCCCATCTAACTCAAGCAATATAAAACTAATCCTAAGCGCAACGAGCAAAGTTTCTTTTCATAAACTAAACAAACTTTTTAAAGTAATTATTTTACGTGCTTTAATCTGAAACGCAATTTCTATAGAATCACTGATGTTACTTCTCGATACTTTTAGTGATGTAGACAGTCACGTTTTTCTTCTATCGATATCGGTGTTTTCTATTTATCAGCGTAAAACACAAAACCATCAATGTACATTCTGACAGAGGCGCGGTGATCTCACGTACGAAGCGCGGTTGCATGTAACATTGCGTAAAAGTAGGTACGTAAATAACAAAAAAATCCTTTACTTGACGTTTCCGGGAAGAAAATATTACTTTTAGTCGATAAATAGTTATGTCTACATTCCACCATTAAGTATTTAAGTAAGCTGTCCTTTACACCCTGTGTTGAGGGACAAACAGAAAAACTTTTCGCTAGGAACTTAAGTGAAAATATGAAAAAAACATGTTCAAGCTTGGAATGTTGTTCAATTCAATTCATTTATTTGCTGTTAAACAAGGTAAATAGAGATGACATAGTATAATATTTACAAATTCCGCTTGTTTAGCTATTACATAATAGCATGCAAATACATTTACAAAATTATTTCAATGGTTAATTAATACATTATAATTCAAATTTCAAACAATAAAAAGCAGGTCATACACATAGATTGCACACATGAAGTCAAAATATGATAAGATTATCCAAAAAATGACAAAATAATCAAATTTTGACATTTGATTCTCTACATGTTCAGTTTCATGTAGAGAATCATGCTCTAAAGTTTTGGTAATTAATTAAAGTCTTGGTCAATTCAATTAGATAATTAATTAAAAGTCACCAGTTTAACTTACACCCATATTCTTAGAAGTTAACTCGAGATTTCCTCGACTCCACTCAACCTCTGTCAAAGATTTTGACGTTTTTATTTGACACTTCCGTCCTCTACTTTACAATTTTCCTCAGTGGAGTCGAGGATGATTTGAGTAATCAATTGTCAAAGTTAAGGTACCTCGCGACCTACCTTAAGATTTTCTTAACGCTTTATTCGATGCTTGAACATATTGTATGCTACTTTTTCATATGAAAAATGAATTATTTTAAAGATTTCGTGGATTATCTTTATGATAATAAATCGTTAAAGATTAATATCGAATAAAGATTTACGCTGGCTAGTGCCATCTATCGTTGAGTAACTGTATGCCACGTTCAAGGAATCTTTAGGTGACAACTAAGAATACCAAATTGGAGGTCGTTTCGAGGATTTCCTTAGCTGAAGTTGAGTGGAGGAAGTTTCGAGTTAACTTCTTAGAATACGGGTGTTAGCCTATCAGTTAGTTGCGTTGAATGAAAGTGTAAAAAGTAGTGCACTTAACTCCACTTTAATAAGTACATTTATTCGGTAAACAGAAAAGATTGTTTTGTGTGTGTGTTTAAAAAATTTTTTTTTCCTAAGGACTGATATGGCAAGTAATATTTATCCGACACAATTAATTTCAAGCGAAATTAGTACACATATTTTCTACAGCATATCGATACTTTAATATCCTTTGTTGTCCATCACTAAAGGGGCACCAGATAAGCAAAATGCTTCTGCTGGAATTGGATTGAGATCCCAGATAGTGATTTTGAATGGTTTAAGTTATATTAACGGAATTGTGCACAACACTACGGACATTAACTCGTATAATGACGGTTGATACTATCTAGATAACAGTTTATTTCAGTTTGAATCTTGGGTTTGATTGTATGTTGTTGTGAGTAACTTCCTCTAACCCGACTTTGTACTAATATTAGGACCCGACCTATTCGATTACTGTTCTCATCATGAACATTATGTCAGCTGAAAGATGTCTACTGCTGAACATAGGCCTCCCTCAGGAATCTCCACATCGATATTCAGTCCTAGTCCACCCGCATCCAGCGACTTCCCGCAATCTTTACCAGATCGACGGTCCAATTATTATTCTACTAGGATTCCGCTCGGGACTTCGTTTCCGTGGGAATTTGGGAAAATCATGTACCCTATGTCCATCCCGGATAATGTCATCATTGCTTGAGTTAAGCTCGCCGTTGTACATGTCCTTTCTTTGTGTAATTTTTTATATGTATTTGTGTGTACAATAAAGAATAAAGAATGTAGGATTCTAATGGTAAAATAATTTTTCAAATCAGTCCAGTAGTATCGGAGCCTATTTAATACAAACAAACAAACAAACAATCAAATCTTTCCTCATTATAATATGTATAGATATAGAAGATATGCAAACAATTTGGAATGACTGTTTTTTTCATAAAAACATTTTTGAATATATCGGGAATGTGAAATTCAAATAGGATAAAATTTTGTGTGATGGTTGAGACAACATTAAGCTATGTAGTTAACGCCAGACTGAGTTTACTGCAAGTGTCAATTGAAGGAAAGTTAGAGAAAATAAGCACTTAAAAAAAGGGTATCAGGGCCGCTATTTCTTCAATCAGTGGCGTCTCACTGCGGTCATTTATTAGTGGAATAATTCTGTCAAGCGAGCATATTTGAGCTTGGTTATCAGTAAAAAACCCAAAGAAAAAGTGTTTATATTTTACTCTAAATCGACGGCCCCTTATACAGGGCTTAATTGTATGCGCTATATGCTGATGAAGTTTGTATGGGAACTCAAAATTTTTTTTTCGTATTTTGACCTATGTTCCTTGGGAAAGTTGTTCAGTTTCTTGGACTGATTAACCACCCAAGAGGTTGAAAGAGAGATACCTAAAGCCTTGTAGAACCTGCCACACAGGAGGCCACCTCAGATTCAGAACAAATTTAGGTGTCGATGCCTAGGACGGATTGATACGAGGTAGATCTCATTAATTTGTGTTTTCTTAGTCGCATTTCACGACACACCTACAGAAAGAGGTGGTGTTATTCTTAACCGATCACAACACGGCAAAGCACCTGCACTAAGTCATCTTCTAAGAATTCCGCAAAGTTTATGACCACGAAACCGCTGAAATCCTAAAAACAATACATCTTCTATCAGTGAATTGTTTTTCAATGACGAGAAAAGCCAATATAACTTGGCCTGTCATTTCCTGTACTATGTAAAAACCTGTTAGACTGACAGGGTTCAAGTTGTTCTAGTCGGTTCGGATTTACGATTTGTGGAAAGTTGTAAATACGTAGGAAAGGGGTGGACATAAAACTGTTTTATGAGTACACGGGACCGATATAGTCTATTATGGGAGAGATTAATGCTTTCGAGTCTCAAGAAACGCCTTTTTAAGCTTTTTTTGGGTTGAAAAGCACATTCCAGCTGTGTCAAGACTTTTTCTGAGACAACTGGAATTTGTAATGAAATGGTCACGATACAAGTACATTATTTATGGAAATGTAGGTACTATAGCATAGCTCTGAGGTAACTGGTGACCGGGATGGGGTGGTGAAGACCAGGAAAAGGCAGATAATCACTTTATGGCATTTATTTTAGAGAAACCTAACTTTCGCGACTGAAGCCACGGAAGGTAGTCACATTTGTGTTTCCGCGCCAAAAGCTGCGGACGATTTTGATCACAGAATCATAAGCAAAAGGCATTCAAAGAAGATGGTTAAATGAGAGGTATAGAACCTCTACAGCACTAAGGCATATTGAGGGACTTCAATTAGTTAGCATGGTGGACTAGACTAGGACCTACGCTCCCTTATCACTGTTTCGAAGGGAGTGTGCAACGTCCCAAAAAAACCGCTAAAAACCCAGGTTTAGCGATAATACTTAGTACTATGCCAATAAAGAGATTGGACAGGGAGGTTCGTGCCCCTTGGTGAGGACGTATATGTGCTGATTACGCGAGGAATTTATGTCCATACAGCCATGTCTTTAAAGGTGCCACATTATTTTTACACTGTACTGTGATCTGACGGCTGGTTTGGTTGAGTGGTATGTATGTGTGTAAATCCTTTAATGTACAATAAATATTCTTACAGGAGTAAAATATGGTAGTTACAGTTAAAAAAATTTAGGGTACAAAGGCGGACTTATCCCACTAGGGAATCTAGCGCTGGTGGTAGTGCTGCCTCTTGATCAACGGGTCTTGGGTTCGATTTCCAGTCGTGGCAAATATTTGTGTGAAAAACAGATGTTTGTTCTCGGGTCATGGGTGTTTGTGTTAGTCTTTAATATGTTCCAAGGGACCCACGACACGAGGGAAACCTTAGTGTGGGCCTTTGAGTGTGTAGCGTTTATTTATTTTACTGCTGTAGCAAAATGAAACTTTAGGAAGCAATTTGTTACAATCCCACCAACTTCCGCGTTCCTTAAAATCCCTAAAAACCAACAACCGAACACTTTAAATTCCTGAAAGCATTATTCGGCGTTATTAACTCTTTCTTTACAGTAATGGTCTACGATTTAATGGGCCGAGTACAATGCGCGTTAAACATCGTTTTAATGTTCTTTTGTGTGACCAATCGCAGTAATGGATGCTGTCGGAAGTTTTAAACTGGGCCATTCAGCTTTGTTCCTAATAGTGGTAAACGCTGAAAATGAAAATGCAGTTTGGAATACATTTTTGTTGGACAACCAGTTGAAAAACCGTAAAAATCTAAAATCGTGAAGATAATTTTTAACCCATGATTGTATGAGGCAGCAGTGATAGCCCAGTTGGTAATGAGCCAGACTTGTAATCCGAAGGTCCCGGGTTCAAAACCTGGTGCGGGCCTGTACCACTAAATTCGTCTTTTCGGATTTATGTACGGATTTTAATTATCACTTGCTCAACGGTGAAGGAAAACATCGTGATGAAACCCGCCCGCCCAAGAAAAAATATTTTCGAAAAACGAGCGGTCTACCAAGCCGCATTAGGCCAGCGTAGTGGATTATGGCCTAATCCCCTTCGTGTTTCGAAGGGAGGCCCGTGCCCCTCGGTGGGGACGTATACTGGGTGAAAAAAAAGAAAAGATTGTATGAGATTAATAACTCTAACTTAGTCTAATAAAAGCATTTAATATTAGGGTACCTAGTCGATTACCTCTATGTCCCGTCGGATTATTGTGTTCAGCTCTAGCTAGAACCCACCTCCAACAATTTTCTACGATTGTCCAGGGAAAACAACAAGCTTGAACCAGGCATAGATGTATTCAGCGATTCACATCTGAGTTTTAGGAATAAAATAATAAAATGTCTTAATACTAATCTTAATTTTTAAAACCAATAACCAGTAATTATCTTTATCTTCACGTTTTTGTTAAGTGTAACTTTTTCTTTCTATTCTGTAAGTATATCTCTTGAAATTCTTTGCATATTTTTTTTGAATAGGTACTATTTGAATGAGTAATTTTTTTTATAAGAATTAGTGTAGTCACTACAGGTTGTCCTAAGTTACTAAAAATAAATAAATAAAAACATTTAAAAAATTGTGTCACCCCCGATATTCAATTAGTTATAATTATAACTTTTAAACAGATAAATTAATTTTAATCAAATATATTTCGCTAAGAACCATTTCAATTACAGGAGCTTTTGACACCGCATTGAAATCGGTCCATTTGTTTAGGAGCTACGATGCCACAGACAGACACACAGATACACAAACATATTATAGATACATTGAAAGACACGTCAAACTTAATACACCCCTCCTTTTTTTCAGGGGTAAAAAGGCCATTTTCTGGTTAAAACGAATAGTTTGTACCAACAGCAACATTCTCTTCTTGTATTATCTCAACTAAAACTAATCTAGAAACAAAACAAACACCTGAGCTCAGCTGGAACTAAAACACGACCTCGACTTAATGGCGTGATGTGCGTGAACTCTATGCTGTTGTGATAAGAGCGCTTTTGCAACAAATGGGATAATCTGATACTCTAGAAATAAAGCAAAAATATTGGCCATAATTTTTCCAACAAATATATATTTTAGGATGAAAAAGATAAGCCGTTATGAACGTCTGGATTCTTAGGTTAGAAAAACCTAACGATTTTATGGCTTTGAAAAATGTGATTGGCAAAAAGTAAAATAAAACGCCATACACTCAAAGGCCCACACTAAGGTTTTCCCTTGTGTCGTGGGTCCCTTGGAAAACACATAAAGACAAACACAAACACCCAAGACCCGAGAACAAACATCTGCTTTTTATACAAATATTTCCCTAGCTGGGAATCGAACCCAGGACCCGTCGACCCGTCGGCAGCGTCACTACCACTCGACCAAACCGGCCGTCAAAAATACTAGAGATGTTCTTGGAAAAAGTTGCTAGAATGATTTAATTGAATTACAGTGAACTGCAGTGGTGTTTAAGCGGTCAAACAATGTGCGGTAAATACAGGGTGACTTTTTAGTCAGTACGTAAATTTTTCTTACGGTGTCAGTAACGTTGATAGAATGTAAATAAGGAGGGAAAAAAATTGTTTTTTTCCAAAATTTTCAGATTTTGATACCCCTTTTCAACGTCTTAGAGGAAACATTTTGTCCAACGCAGAACCACGGGTGTCACAAATTGTACTGAAAAGTACTAAGTACTACGAAGTTTCAAATCGATTGGATAATGTAATTTTTTTTCAATACAAAAATTTTGATTTGGACGGTCTAGCTTGAAATTTTTATATGAAACGATATATAAAACAAAAAATACGGGTCTGTTAAATTTTCATAAAGTTTACGTACAAAAAATTTGCGTCCTGATTAAAAAATAACGTGGTATTAGGGTGACTTTTAATTAGTTAGCGAAACTTTAGGGGGTTATTCTCTCCATGAAACTGAACCACTTTCCTATAAGAAAAAAAATGTTGCAGTTTTTTAATATTTTTGTATTTTAAGATGGGTTAACTCTTGACCTCAATCTTGACCATAAGGTCAAAGATGAGGACGACGATGCAGCGCGTTAACCCAGAAAATGCCTATAAAGGCACTGGTACTCCCACGCACCAACGGAACACAGCAAGCTGTTTGGCATCGGACTTCGGTAGGAGGGTGGTCGCGAACCAGACGACCCTTTACAGAGCCTACCATAGGACGACACCCAGATTCAGAAAAAAATGAAGTGTCGTTGCCTGGGATGGATTACTAGGAGGCAGGTCTCATTTGTGTTTCCTCAGTCGCCTCTTACGACACCCACGGAAAGAGATGGGGTGGTGTTATTCTCAACCGATCACCACTCGGTTATGAGGTTGTCAGCTTTTTTTGTTTAAATGCTGACGTAGGTAATCGAGATGGTTCTTAATAACAGCGATAATGTCGGGGGTTAAGCAGTATGAACAGTCTTTTTTAAATTTTGGGTTTTTAATTTGTCTCTGTATGCAAGTAGCAGTAAGATATCATATGTTTTGACTAGAGCATAAAAAAACAAAAAACTTTCCGCTCTCCGCTTATTTAGAGCCTGTCATGGCCAATTCAATATGTCTGTCTGCGCTCTAAGGGTTTCGTACGTGCTTCCAACGAACGCAGTACGCTTCACCGACTGCCAGACGAAACAGAAATGGTACAGTCACTGTCAAAAGTGTATTGGCGCATTGTAGTCGAAATTAAGGAATGACAAACTTTTCTGGACAGGTACCAGGATATGATTTTTTGAGTGCAGCGACATGAAGACGTTATTATTATTTTAAAAGTTTTGACTGTCGTAAGAGGGGAGCGAAACGGATGGTCATCAAATTACGTGGCCATCTGTGGTCGTTTTCCCAACTAGCAATGACTTTTTGAAAGCAGATAAATATAACAAATATTTATTTGTTATATTCATAGTTTTCCAGATCATCCGTGATCATGGTGCTTGTAGCGTTTAAAACAAAAATCGTGGAAAGACCCCTTCACAACATTTTTAAAACAATTTTATTTGTTTGTTTGTTTTTAGTGCAATTTTGGTAGCGACTGTATCTATACATTCACCAACGTCAATGTCCCAGAAAATAATATTCAACTCCGTTCTGCTTTTAGTTGAAAGTAAGAAATTCATGAAGAAAACGTTAGTTGTTTGACTTTGTGTAATTCATAAAGTTTATTTTCTATTTACGTAAGTTATTCAGTTCAATGATTTAAATTGATATTGAATTAAATATATTTAAATGAGTAGTGTTTGGTATAAATAAAAACAGTCTTTATGTTACGTATTTTGTTTGAAATGAATTTTATAAATATTTAAAATATTATTTTTGGATTTGATATTAATAATTCTTTAACTACGATACCACATACTATTTTGATGAAATATATCTCGATTATGTCAGCTTTCAAACAGAAAAAACTACATCGAAATCAGACCATTCGTTTAGGAGCTACGATCCCATAGATATACACACAGACATACAGATACACAAATACACTTTTTTGTCAGGGGTTTAAAAATATGGGTTGATTCTCTCTTCAACAAATTTTTTGGCAACTACCTAACTCAAATCATGTTTAAAATCCAACCGATCTTTGTTCCATGGGACAGAAAATTGGAAAAGTTTAAGTGACTGTCAAAACATTTGGTTTTATGTACTTTAACTTAATTCTCTCTTAAGTGTGAATCCAGATTGGTGTGAACAGAGACGAATTTGAGGTCTATGGCGCGCAGTAGGCGTATATATGTATTTCCGCCGTGTGGTGATCGGTTGAGAATAACACGACCCCATCTCTTTCCGTAGGTGTCGTAAGAGGCGACTAAGGAAACA
The DNA here is from genome assembly GCA_949987775.1 of Aproaerema taeniolella. Classification (NCBI taxonomy): domain Eukaryota; kingdom Metazoa; phylum Arthropoda; class Insecta; order Lepidoptera; family Gelechiidae; genus Aproaerema; species Aproaerema taeniolella. The sequence continues at coordinate 2,644,892 of OX465268.1, read as the reverse complement.
AAAATGAGACCTCCTCCTAGTAATCCATCTTAGGCAACGACACCTCAGTTTGTTGTAAATCTGAGGTGGCATCCTATGGTCTCATGCGGTTCGGTAGGCCTGTGTACATTTTCTATGGGGAAACTGCACCTTTAAGAATAGGCATAGAGTCAGTTGGGTCAAACGAACGAATGTGTATGAATGTATTTAAATCCTGTAATTTTAGCTTTTCAAGTAACATCTTGAATTTATATAAAATGAAGATATTTTGAGTTTAAGTTTGAGGACGCAGTCCCAGGCGTTCCTCTAGTTTAGCACCAAGCTCAGACTCACGGCCGCCCCAAAATCCACTTGGAAGTCCCTCCCTGTAAACGACGCGTAAATTTAAATTTTATTGCGGAATTTCTATGCAAAGACGATTGCTAGGATACGGAATGAAGGGATTTCCCTTGATTGAATTATTATTCGGTTGTGGATACAGTGAAGTGTTTGCTTTAGGGTATTAAAAGCAATCGAGTTGTGGTTTTTGGGCGATTGGCTATATTGACATACAATTTTAAGGTCCGTATTACAGAAGGAGACTTAAGTCTTGATCTAAGACAATCAATACTTAATGATTGTCTTTTTCAATTCAATTCAATATTTTCTTGCTCTCATAATGGTAACATAGGTGGAAACTTAAAATTAGTATCACATTATGATCCGGTAGGGTACGGCAAAGTTACAGAATAGTACTTATTCTAAACAGCTATGTTTTAATTACTTGTCGTATTATACATTTCAAAAAAAAAAAAAAAATAATTTATTTATGTCTCACATATTCTTCGTATAAATAGGCAGGGGTCTCCTTTTAGGCATGAGAATGCCTGTGCCAGGGAAGAATGCCTGTGCCACATCTATATCATAACATATCACTTATTTTATTATGGTACAGCATCACATCCTTAAATATATACAGGGCTTTAGGTATCTCTCTTTCAACCTCTCGGGCGGTTAATCAGTCCATGAAACTGAACAACTTTCCCAAGAAACATAGGTCAAAATACAAAATAAAAATTTTAAGTTCCCATACAAACTTCGACAGCATATAGCGCATTTTGTATGGGAGATAATTTTTTTTTTTCGTATTTTGACCTATGTTCCTTGGGGAAGTTGTTCAATTTCATGGACTGATCAACCACCCGAGAGGTTGAAAGAGGGCTTTAGATACCTAAAGCCCTGTATAGTAAAATAAAATTTAAAATAGTCTCTGTTTACGATGTAAATAAAATGGTTTTGTATTCAATATATTCACTTATAGAGTAGTAACATTTTTTTTAGTAACTGTTTTAAAGCTCGATTAAATGAATTATTATTTATAATTTTTTTAATGTGATCTGGTAATTTATTGAGAAGGAGACTGAAGTCTTGATCTAAGACAATCAATACTTAATAATTATCTTTTTCTGGCTCGTATTACAGAAGCAGACTCAAGTCTTGATTTAAGACAATCAATACTCAATGATTATCTTTTTCTGGCTCGTATTACAGAAGGAGACTTATGTCTTGATCTAAGACAATCAATACTTAACGATTGTCTTTTTCTGGCTCGTATTACAGAAGGAGACTTATGTCTTGATCTAAGACAATCAATACTTAATGATTGTCTTTTTCTGGCTAGTATTACAGAATGAGACTTAAGTCTTGATCTAAGACAATCAATACTTAACGTTTGTCTTTTTCTGGCTCGTATTACATAAGGAGACTTATGTCTTGATCTATGACAATCAATACTTAACGTTTGTCTTTTTCTGGCTCGTATTACAGAATGAGACTTAAGTCTTGATCTAAGACAATAAATACTTAATAATTGTCTTTTTCTGGCTCGTATTACAGAAGGAGACTTAAGTCTTGATCTAAGACAATCAATACTTAATGATCGTCTTTTTCTGGCTCGTATTACAGAATGAGAATGAGTCATGATCTAAGACAATCAATACTTAATGATTGTCTTTTTCTGGCTCGTATTACAGAATGAGACTTAAGTCATGATCTAAGACAATCAATACTTAATGATTGTATTTTTCTGGCTCGTATTACAGAATGAGACTTAAGTCTTGATATAAGACAGTCAATACTTAATGATTGTCTTTTTCTGGCTCGTATTATAGAAGCAGACTCAAGTCAAGACAATTATTAAGTAGGTATTGATTGTCTTAGATCAAGTAAGACAATCAATACGTAATAATTGTCTTTTTCTGGCTCGTATTACAGAAGGAGACTCAAGTTTTGATGTAAGACAATCAATACTTAATGATTGTATTTTTCTCTCACTATCAGAATGGCAGGGACGACTGCTACTTCAGTATAGATTAGAGTTTAAGTCGCGTTCTGTAATACGGACTATAGAGTACTTAGAAAATACAAATGTTGGTTCGCTTAAACGGATTAAGTGACCATAAGCGACCATGTAAGACCCGTATTACAGAAAGCGACTCAAGTCTTGATCCATACTTAAGTATTGAATGTCTTCTTCTCTCAATAATAAAATGACAAAGACGACTGCTACTTAAGTATAGATCAGAGTCTGAGTCAGGTTTTGTGATACGGACCTTAAAGTATACGTAGCAAAAACAAAAATTTGTTATCTTAAACTCATATAAGATCATCATATAAGATCATATAAGATCATAAGTTGAAATTTCACAAAATGTTCGCCCTGCAGACGAAAAGGATGTAATTTTTTGTCAATATTCAAGTTATTTCGAAAAAACTTTCGACTTTGAAAGCAAAGTTCAAAGTTACTGTCAGAAAAATCGTAAAAGTCGCTTCAGATCTGAATCGATCAGTTAGGTTAAGCAACGTATACAGGGTCAAGGAACCTGATGGGTGACCAGAGTAGCAATTTATCACGAGCGTTTTCGTACTTCGGAGGGCATGTTAAGCTGTCGGTCCCGGCTGTTGTCGATTGACTACAGTCGTTAAAACCAAGTCGGAGGCCATTGTGCGGTTTGAAATCTCTGACACCATGGTTAGTCATGTTAGCCACACACTTGAATATATCTACACGATAAGAATAAGTGTTATAGGCGCCCTGCAGACGAGTGGGCGTTATTTTTAGTCAATATTCAAGTTATTTCGATATATCTTTTGTCAAATTCGAAAGCTAATTTGAAAGTTACTGACACAGAATAAGTTATTTATAAGTAGGAACATTTTAATTCCATAATTCTTAACCTATATTAGGGCTGTTTCACATAAATCATTCTGTCGAATAAGCTCCGTAATTGGGTTCCGTTCACAGAGCAAAATAATTAATTACTTAACTTTTCTTAAATTCGTGATAAAATAAATTTTATTCGCACCGTCAAGACTTGGAAGAACAGGCAGGATTAAAACATTAATGACATTTTTAAACAAATTCAAAAAAGGAGAATATATTTATGTAAGTATTTCTAAATACATTCTCCTTTTTTGAATTTGAAAAAAGGAGAATATATTATGTACAGGGAGCGGAATCTAATAGCAAAACAATTGAAATGTAATAAAGATGGGACATTGTTTTGTATAGACTTTTCCAAGCTATCGATACTTTAGTACTTTTCTCAACTTAGAATTTTTTTATTCTACTTTGAATTTCTAAGTTTTTGAACGATTTTTGTCGACTTTCTATAGGAATTATGATCCTGAAGAGTTTGTAAATGAAGTGGGCTCGTTTTATTATAGTATTAGGGTCACGGCAGCACAACTTCATCTGAATAATAAATAAATTTGTATAATAATGAATACTTAATAATAATGAATCTATACTAATATTATAAAGAGGAAAGATTTGTACCTATTTTTGTATGTTTGTAATGAATAGGCTCAAAAAGTATTTATTTATATTTATTTATTTATTTATTTACCATAGGATCGAAAAGCGCGTAATCCACACGGGCGAAGCCGCAAACGGAAAACAAGTGTTCATAAAGCACAACTCCACTTAGTTATCGATAGTCTGTTTAGTCGATAAAAAGCAATGCCCAATCTCTATTACATTTCAATTGTTTTGCTATTAGATTCCGCTCCCTGATTATGTATTACTACTTCTTACCTTACTGCAGGCCGAGTACGATAGTGACATCGCCGCGACAACACTGCGGTCCTATGTTAAAATGTCAACATTGACAACGCCGTAGGGCGAGCAAGCCTTTGCGCGGGACCCTCGCGCAATCAAAGTGAAGTTTCAGCGTGAGCCGAGTGCGAGTTTGTCGTTATCGTGCTAGAGCTGCTGCTGTCCTACCCTAAGGTTGCCTGGAAGAAATTGCTACCTAGCAATATGGCCGCCTTGTTATACACTATATTTTATGTTCTGTCAATTGTACTGTATGTCTCTGTGTGCAAATAAAGTATATTGTATTGTAAAATCTTTATTAAAAACTCTTACAGACTAATACATATAAAAGAAACATAGCTGTGTGCAAAGGTGGAATTTATTCCTAAAGGGATCTCGTCAACCTTAGAGATGATAAGAGAAAAACAGATGAGGTGCAACGCAATAATTTGTGTATTGCCTACCATTAATAAATACATTTAAAAGTAATATTAAGCATATGAACCAATTCTACCAATGTTTTAAATTCGACAGGATGTTTTTTTTTTAATTTTTGTTAGGTATGCGATAACTTCGCCAATTGTAGGCCGATATACAAAATTCCTTTTTTGTTCGAAATTGTATACTTCTGAAGTAGTCCTATATAAATTTTATTAAAATTGATTGAGTGCTTTTTAACCTTCGACATAAAAAAGGGGTTGGTTTTTAGCTATATTTCATAAAAATTGATACCACATAACAGCTACCAAAAACCATCAAAAAACACAACTTGGACAATATCTATTGATTGTCATTTTGTTGTCGTTTATTTTATCCCTTTCACAAAAGGCAAAGGAATTTATGACCATACAACCACTTATAAAAATTATAAGCAATCAAATATCGAGGGTTAAACAATTTTTTTCTTTAAGCGAAACCGAAGCTCGGGACTCCGTTCCCGTGGAATTCGGGAAAATGATGTACCCTATGTTTATCACGGATAATGTAGGATTAAATAAATAAATAAACGCTACACACTCAAAGGCCCACACTAAGGTTTTCCCTTGTATCGTGGGTCCCTTGGAACACACATAAAGACAAACACAAACACCCATGACCCGAGAACAAACATCTGCTTTTTACATTAATGTTTGCCCCGACTGGGGATCGAACCCAGGACTCGCCGATCAAGAGGCAGCGTCACTACCACTCGATCAAACCGGCCGGCCAATTGTAATGGTGAAAGAAATTTTCAGTATTTTATTTTCAAATCAGTCCAGTAGTTTCGGAGCCTAATCAATGCAAACATACAAACATTCAAATCTTTCCTCTTTATAATTTTAGTATAGATATCGTATAACATAGAGGACAAGTACTTACACATCTTTAGCAATCACGACCCACCACACGTCTTGACTAAAGAGGGAATTTTTCATATAAATTCGACACTAAATTCAAGCACCAAAATGCTCTGTCACCCCTCATAAGTTCGGGTCTTTGGATGGCCAGGGACGTGACGTTATTAACGAAACGTGCTGCTCTAACTAACTAAAGGCTAGGACATATTGAATGGGCTTAACCCTTTCATTGTAGAAAGTTGGTAACATAATACAATTTTTATACCGATTCGTGAAGTGAATACTTTCGAAATCTTTCTATTGAACTTTGTGAATAAACAATTAAACGTATGTAATAAAATAAATAATTTAAAAAAAAAAACAAAAAACCCGAAGGCAAAAAATCTTTTATGTATAGGTAAAATTGAAGGCCCTGCCTGATTCACTGACTCATCAACGCCCAGACCTAAAAAGATGGATCTTGGCAAAAAAGGCGTCTTTTATGACGTAGACTAATTCAAGCCCTAAGGGGTTGATATGGGGGTTCAAAGTTTGTGTGGAGAAAACAATTTTTTGGACATTTTGACTCGAATCTTCGTCAAGATATACCTTGAAGGAAATATACGGACACGTGTTTCGCGAATTTCGAAAAACATCCCTAAGGGGTCAAGAATGAAATAGTTAAGAACTATCTTGATTACGTCAGCATTCTAACTAAAAAGGCCGCATTGAAATCGGTACATTCGTTTAGCAGCTACGATTCCACATACAGACACACAGATACACACGCCACACTGATAACACCCCTCTTTTTTGTCTGGGATTGTGACCCCGCTCCATGTCCAACTTGGTGCAAAGGTTATTTATTGTCATTGAACGGAGTAATGCCTCAAGTTTTATGGGTATTTTTGCACTAGGAATGACTAGGGGTGGGTTATTCTACCGACTTAGTAATGGAATTTTCATTTTATTTAAGAAAAAAAAAACGACTTCAAAAAAGCGAAAAATAAAGACAACGCCACTTAATGGGCTACGCAGTACCTATTGATCTGTTTGAAGTCGGTGCGAAGGCAGCCTATCAAACTCATTTGACATATATCTTACTTCGACATATGGATAGGTAGAACTTCAAACCCCAGGCCGCCAGATCAACAGTTTAGAACTGGTGAATCTCTTCTTCTTCTTCAACGCATGGGTTCAACTTAATGCTGAGTGTAGGTCTCTTCCATAGTACTCTCTCTTTTTGATCTTGAGGCTTTTGCATCCAATTCTTTCCTGCAAGCCTGGCAAGATTGTCAGTCCATCTCATTGATTGTCTGCCCACGCTTCTACGCTTCTAGTCTCCACTCTAGCACTTTTGTACCCCATCTCTGGTCATATCTCCGACATGTAACCTGCCTACTTCCATTTTCCCTGAGCTACTACTATTGCTATGTCAGAAAGTTTGGTCCTTCTACGAATTTCCGTATTTCTGATACGGTCTCGGAGTGAAATAGATATTCACTATTATTCACCAAATAGTGAGTATCTCACTTTACACAACAATACATTATGAACAAGTTACTCCATCGGTTCTCCATGCAAGCGGAGAATTTGCAATTCAGTCCAAATCACACAAGATAGTAGCGATCTGCCATAAAAGCATTTATCTTATAGTTTGGGGTAAGAAGTATGCGAAAGCGAGACTTGGTGAAGCCATTAGAAAGTTGCACCGATTTACGCTTAAGCAAGAGGTACCGAGTTCGATCCCCAGTGTCACTCTTTACCAATGACTCAATTTCTGAGTTTTGTGCATTAGTTGCATACTAACCGATGCTTTTACGGTCAGGTTCCCCTCTTGACAGGGTCGCGGTGGTCAGGTGCAAGATGCATCATTGTAATGGCAACGAACGGGTTCGCTCTCGATTAAAATCTAGCTCAGGGGTAGTACTTATGAAATGAGCTCATCCAAGAAGCCTATTCACTTGAACTTTAAGGAGTCTAGGTTTATAATGAGCTCGAAAATGCAGACCCAGGCGTTTAATTTCTTAGCATGCGCTAAATAAAAGATGAAAAAAGCGCTCGGTGCGAATTCTCGGGATCTCGACAAGCTGCGAGTATGTAGGGACGGTAACCCGCAGTGTCTGAATGCTGTAAAGAAAAAAGGGGCATAGAATCTCTGTAGTACATTGCGGCACTGAGGATCAAATCGAGAGGTACAGGTAACTCGGTACCTCTCGATTAAAAGGCCGACCCGCTAGTGACGCTCTAAAGCAGGCCGCGAGGCGGTTATGGTACCCTATTTGTAGGGTCAAAAAGTTTGCCTTTTTTTATTTTTTCACGGCCGCTATCTTGGATTTCAAAATGGATGACAGTATATTTATATTTATAGGTAAAATTAAGTATCTGGAAAATGCAACTTTCCCAGTTTTAGTTTTCAAGCCGCAAGCCTCTAATTTCTAATTCCAGGGTATTTTAGTTTTATGTCTAAATGCTCGCCGCTTATGCTTTGTTACACGTCCCTAATAGATTAAGTTAGACGCCTGTATCTAATCCTATATTGTCTGATTGTTTGTCCTAAATATAATTAGTTTTGAAATAGATTGAAATAAAGAGAATAGTCCAGTTTACTTTATCAATTTATTCACTGCCTGTCCTTTCTGATTGTTGCAATGTTTTTTGAAGTGAAAACTTCTTAAGCGGCGTTGTGCACTTTTTGGGATAGGTAAAAAGTGTTAAACTCGCATCAGGATACGTGACCTGATCGAAAATTCGTAAGACGGAGGGAGAGTAGACCGCAAGGAAGTAATATATGTTCAAGTTTTCACTTTTGCCGGCACTCCCGGAGTTCCTATTGAAATTTGAAAAAATGATGTAGCCCATGTGTTATCCTAATATCTAAGCTATATTACCGCAAAGTTTCCTCGAAATCCGTCCAGCAGTTTTTTCCTGTTGAAATTTCAAAGAAACAGTATTATTTCCTTCTTCTTCTTATCGTCTAGGTATAGTCATGTACGTGGCGAACTTGACTAACCCTGATATCGGAGTCCCCAAACCGCCAAATGGCTTCTGACGGCTTTAACGACTCTAGTCAATCGGCAACAACCGGGACTGACAGCTTAACGTCCGAAGCACGGAAACGCTCGTGATAAATTGCCACTTTGGTCACCCATCAGGTTTCCTGCTTCTGTGTACATTGCTTAACCTCACTGATCGGTTCATATTAGCCAGCGCCACTACGCTACGAGCGCTTTCTATCAATTTTGTGTTGATAGGGCAGTGATATGATAACCCAATTACGATCGCTGTACATATTAACGAACAATCAACTTAACCAAACACACCCGAAAACTGAATACCCATTTTCCAGGGGTCTGCCACAAACCTATTAATTCCATTGGGTCTACCATAAACCACGGGTACCGTAACTAATATTAATTGACCACAATTCTGTGGAAGTATGATGAACGTGAGAGTGGGATTTGGTAATGGAATGGGGCAGCTTTGTTAGAGGAAAACCTATTTTAGGCCCTATTACAGAAGGAGACTCCAGTTTTGATCTATACTTGAGCATTGATTGTGTATTTCTCTCACTATCAAAATTACAAAGACGACTCTTAAGTATAGATCAGAGTCTGAGTCGCGTTTTGTAATACGGACCATAAGGTTCAAAAAAGCCTATATTAAAGAAACCAAAGGCCTTTCACAGTTCCGAATCGATCAGTTAGGTTAAGCAAGTACTTTGGGGCATGACTATCCTTTCCATACCAATATTATGGTATGTGGTTTTGTTGTTGTATGTTGTGTGGTGGTTGTTTGTAAATGTTTTTTTGTTATTTCTTTAATTTGCCTTTAATTTGTTTTTGTCTTTGTGTCTGTTAAGTGTCTTCTGTGTTTCTTCTGTTTTTCTATATTGTGATGTCTGTGTTGTACGCCGAAATAAAGCATTTTCTATCTATCTATCTATCTATTATAAACTAGAAAGTTTGTATGGATGTTTGTTACTCTTTCACGCTCAAACAGCTGGACCAATTTTAGATGAGGTCGAAGATAGAGCGAGTTAACCCAGAAAATGCTAATTAATTAAAGATCAATCTGAGTCGCGTTATGTAATACAGGTCTTAGGTTTATATAAACTTACTTGATGGTTATATAAACTTAGTTCACCGTGTGGTGATCGGTTGAGAATAACACCACCCCATCTCTTTCCGTGGGTGTCGTAAGAGGCGACAAAGGAAACACAAATGAGACCTGCCTCCTAGTAATCCATCCCAGGCAAAGACACTTCATTTTTTTCTGAATCTGAGGTGTCGTCCTATGGTCTCATGCGGTGTGGTAGGCTCTGTAAAGGGCCATCTGGTTCGCGACCACCCTCCTACCGAAGTCCGACGCCAAACAGCTTGCTGTGTTCCGTCGGTGCGTGGGAGTGCCAGTGCCTTTATAGGCATTTTCTGGGTTAACTCGCTCCATCGTCGACCTCATCTTTGACCTTATGGTCAAGATTGAGGTCAAGGGTTAACCCATATTAAAAAAAAGAAAAAAAATGGTACTTGACACTGCCGCTCACTTTTTTGTTTTTGATTATTTATAAACCAAAATGCCCATTCTCCTAGATAACCCAGTAGATTTTGACCCTAGGCTAAGACAAAGGAGACGAGTTCATTGACCTAGTAAACGTTTATCTCATTTAACCCTGCCCTAATACTTTAAGGATTCCATCTTACGATTCAAGGGCTTCAAATACTTGGACTTTACTGTTGAGGGTTGACAAATGACTTGTTTTACTTGATGGTTCAATCTGCCTTAAAACAGTTTTGACTAATGCCTAGTCTAAGTTAAATAAATTGTTATTTATTGTTGTTGTTTGTTATTAAACTTTTTATTTATTATTGATCATTTTGACATTCGATGGTTTTATTTTGTATTTTATTCTTTCAATTTTGACATTTTATAGTTTTATTTTGTTATATTTACTTTTCTATCTCATTTAACCCTGCCCTAATACTTTAAGGATTCCATATTACGATTCAAGGGCTTCAAATACTTGGACTTTACTATTGAGGGTTGACAAATGACTTGTTTTACTTGATGGTTCAATCTGCTTTAACAGTTTTGACTAATGCCTAGCCTAAGTTAAATAAATTGTTATTTATTGTTGTTGTTTGTTATTAAACTTTTTATTTATTGTTGATCATTTTGACATTCGATAGTTTTATTTTGTATTTTATTCCTTTAATTTTGACATTTTATAGTTTTATTTTGTTATATTTACTTCTTTCATTTTTTGAAATGTTTGTATTAATGTTTGACAAGTTATTATTACTTATTATATTAATATTGGAATTTTTACGATCACATTATACTTTGACAATGCTTTAGACATCATATTGTAACTGGAACGTAAAATAAATGAATTTAATCTAATCTAATGATCGGAAACAAATATTTAGTACTAGCTTTCCGCACGTGGCTTCGCGCGCGTGGACTACAGATTATATCGTGCCCAGCTGTGAGATAAAATGTAGCCTATATCTTTTCCCAGTGTCTTATCTACTTTGTACCAGATCAAAATCCGTTCAGTAGTTTAGGCGTGAAAGTGTAACAGACAGACAGAGTTACTTTCGTACGTATTTATAAGATTTTAGAAGGGATTTTTAAAACGCGTTAGTTTTGTCCACAAAAAAAAAAGAAAAATGTTCGGTGCGAAATAGATCTTGAACCCAAATCCCCGGATCAGACCAGTACCAGGTGAGCACCAGGAGATCCATAGTCAGATAGATTGTAGTTAGGAGACTTATTCGAGGACTTACCCCTACAGAATCCTGAATAAATAATAAATAATCGCTACACACTCAAAGGCCCACACTAAGGTTTTCCCTTGTGTCGTGGGTCCCTTGGAACACACACAAAGACAAACACAAACACCCATGACCCGAGAACAAACATCTGTTTTTACACAAATGGTTTGCCCCGACTGGGGATCGAACCCAGGCCCCGCCGATCAAGAGGCAGCGTCACTACCACTCGACCGGGTCGGGACCCGTTCGACAGGTAAGGTTCGGCCGGTGGTGTCGTTTCGATAGGTACGCGATTTCATATCCAGTTCGACAGGTGTAATTGTTTTAGTTCTAAGTACAGTCACATGCAAAAGTGTAACAGTGTATCAAATAAAAACTCAGTATACAAATTTAAGTTTTTTATTTAAAAAAAAACTATAAACTAAAGGTATATTTATAAAAAAATATCAAAGGAGCCGCTAGAAGACGCTTCGTCCATTATTTAGCTGTAATAAAATAAAACAAAAATATTAAGGATTTCACTATCCACTGACCATTGCTCTCGAGTACTCTCGACTAAAATATAGATTAAAAATATAAAAAAAGACTTAAAAGTTAGATACTTATTTAGAATTTTCTTATTATAATTAATTTTGAATTCCTTAATATAACATCTATATTATCTGAAGTTGTTTACTTACATTTTTACGGCTCTATCTCCTGTACTGCACAAAATTATTAATACACACTTGTTTGCTGCACTTAATTTGAAGTTAAACTAAATATCTTTATCTCCATCTGTAACCCTTTCCAATAGATACGCAATAATAAAAAAACAATATGCAAGCAAAATCTCATTGCCAACAACCAATCACAACACTTTCATTTATAACTTAATTACACCTATTGTCCTTTCTTATCTCTGCTCGTCCCTCAAACTTGATTTTACTAGCTGGCCATTTTAAGGTCACCCGAGAACGCTATTTTAACAAACAAGGGTAAATTTTATTTGATATAAAGCTTGTAACGCATAGAACTGTTTAATATCAAATGTTGATTATATGTAAATCTTTTTTAACTTTCGAGCTTAACTGTACCGACAGGACTTAAATTTTGCATATAAAAAAAACACCGGCCGAAACGCCCCTTCAAATAAATTAAAATAATACTAGTGCCCGTTCGCCACTTGAAAAAAAATGCACACCTGTCGAAACGACACCAAAATACAGGCCGAACCATATAATTTTTTTTGACCGGCCGAACTTTACCTGTCGAACGGGTCCCGACCCCTCGACCTCGACCAAACCGGCCGCCAAAACGTTTTTTTTTGACACTTCTTCTTTTTATCATGTAGGTATAAACAAGTGTGTGGCAAACTTGGCTAGCCCTTGACAGAGTTTTTCAAGCCGCACAGTGACCTCTGACTTGGTTTTAACGGCTGTAGCCAATCGACAACAGCCGGGACCGACAGCTTAACGTGCCCTCCGAAGCACCAAAACGCTCGTTGATCTATTTACACTTTTTGACACTAGTGTGGGAACTATTGTTGGGATTGAAGTCGGTGATTCATACGTTTTTAACGTGGACAATTATAGTTTTACTAATATCGATGTTGACAGTCTTCGATTTTATGAATTATTGTATGTGAAAAAAAAACCTAGATATATATTTATATCCGAACACAGCATTAAAATTGGTTTTTAAATGAACAAGTTATTAGCATTTATATTAACGTAAGGACTAGCTATCTCGTTTTGTGGGGAGAGCTAGCTATCTCGTTCTTACATACGCAAACAAATGGCGGTGACGTCACGTGCCAGTAAGTGCATCTCTTTTTCGTTCTTTGACAGTTTCACCCTTTATTGAAATTCAATGGCTTGTAACTTTTTTATTTCTCAATACTTTTCAGAAATTATTTCGGTTTTAGGTTTTGGATTCAGTTCCTTTTTAAGATAAACAATTAAAAAAATTAGTCAACATCCCTATTGTAAGTTTAACTGGGAGAAACTGATTGCTAGAGTCAGGCTTTGATGGCGATACGTCATCTCTGTGGTTATTCTTGCTTTGGCAACTCCTTCCCCGTAAGTATCCCGTTTTCCTAAAAAAAACATCAATTTTTGGTGACTGTTTAGATATATAGATATACAGACGGCCGCAACTCAGGTTAGGTACCACCCGCGTGCAATCTGTGCTGTTATAATAAGAGTAGTTTTGCAATGGGAATGGAGTAACCTGATGCGCTGGCCTTTGTACAGTCAATTGTAAAAATATCTATCTCCCCAACCATCTCAATTACATGTTTGAGGATAATGCTTTATATTTCGAGCCGTGTGGTGATCGGTTGAGAATAACAACACCCCATTTCTTTCCGTGGGTGTCGTAAGAGGCAACTAAGGAAACATAAATGAGACCTGCCTCCTATTAATCCACCCCAGGCAAGACAAATTCACATCGCTAATTCAGGTTAGGTTTGGTAGTTTTATTAGTTTTATTCACTGAAAACATTATTTTTATATATTTCCTAGAGAAATTTCGGAATTTTATACAATTCCTAGGAAATGTATACATTTCCTAGGATACATTTCCATTTCCTAGGATAAGTGTGTATTAAATAAATGTTTGAAACAATATTTTATACATTTCCTAGACTGCCTTGGAATTATACACATTTCCTAGGAATTGTATACAATTCTTAAATTTCATACATTTCCGGTAAATAAAATATGCAATAGGCATAATTTTTTTCTGACAAAGCTACGCTATTAAATTGATCGAATTTCCGTTACGGGCCCGTGGACCTACCGATTTGACCTACTGGTAGGACCACGGTATACCACTATGTACTCGTGGTCTTACTGGACTAGGGCTTACTAGAATATCGTAGTGTCCATATTATAGTAGGTATCGATAGTCTATATAAATAAAAATGAATGTTGCTAAGCGCGTATGTGACAAAAATGTATAACAATAATATGACAATTATATTGAATTGAATTAATGTAATGTTGTAATGATGTTTTATATTAATATTTAATCTTATTTCATAATATTTGAATGCCATAATTAATTTGAATGCATTGTAGATTTTCATTTTACAGATTTCCACACCCAATTATAAAATACTAACTTCCCACGCGGGACTTCGTTCCTGTGGAAAATTCGGGAAAGTCTTGTACCTTATGTCCATCCCGGATAATGTAGGATTCTAATTGCATGAAAGAATTTTTCAAATCGGTCCATTAGTTTCGGAGCCTATTCGATGCAAACAAACAATCAAATCTTTCCTCTTTATAATATGTATATCTTTTCGCTCGGGACTTCGTTCCCGTGGAAATTCGGGAAAATCATGTACCCTATGTCCATCCCGGATAATGTTGAATTTTAATGGTGAAATAATTTTTCAAATCGGCCCAGCGGTTTCGGAGCCTATTCAATGCAAACAAACAAACAATCAAATCTTTTCTCTTTATAATATGTATAGATATAGATAGAATATACTGCTAATTAGAATTAGTTTTAAAACCTTTTTAAACATGTA